>JAJKFI010000057.1:5722613-5933222 GCA_029204185.1 Lerista edwardsae | reverse complement strand
CTTCTTCTTCTTCTTCTTCTTCTTCTTCTTCTTCTTCTTCTTCTTCTCTTTCTCTGATGCTCTGAGGAGTGATTTACACATCTAATGTCTAGTCAGGCACACATCATAAACCCACTCCAAATGATTTTTAAATTGGCTCTCTTGAATGCCGGGGTCGGGTTGACATCTTGTTCCAGATGAAGGAGCACCTCCGCTGCCTTCTCCCCACCATTCCCGCTTCCCCCTCCCCCCTGCAATTAGCTAAGATAATCAAGGGGAGAATAAGTGATGCAAAAATCAGAAGCTGCCACTGAAGTTTGGATCAGACCAGCGCGGGAAGCAGCTGGAGGCAGGCTGGAGCTTGTGGCTTTCTAGTGGTTACGTAAATAGACATTGGCATGTCTCAGGTGAACAGGCCAGAGACGTAGCCACAGGGGGGGGGGCACCATGCCTTGGAAGGGGCCCCTGCAGTACCCCCTGTAGCTACGCCACTAGAGCAGACCAGGAGGCTGAACGTTCGGACTGGCACAATACAATCAGCCAAGGACTGCCCCCCCTTTTTTTACTCCAGCCCCATTGAATCAAGCATTTGTCTGACAACCAAACACATGACATGGAAGAGTCATTGGGGGGGGGTTTGCAAAAAAAAGTTAAACGTGGGGCTGGGGGTAGCTGCCAATCTCTTTTGAGTAGCAGCAAAGAGTTTGGGGCTACAATCCTGTACACACTTTCCTGGGAGTAAGCTCAGTTGAGCATGATGGGATTCACTTCTGAGTAGACATGACTAGGCTCATGCTGTGTATCCTTCCAAGCAAAATCATGAGCACCTTCTGCTCTTCTTTGACCTGCAGGAGGAAAATCCAGGTCTCAGGTGCTTCTCACTAAATTAATCCAGTAAGGAGGTCCGGTCATGGCTCTTGCACACAGTGTGTTACTTAGCCCTGACACTCGGAGCATATCATCAATCAGTCAATCAGTCAATCAAACAGTATTTATATACCACTTTTCAACAAAAATTCACAAAGCGGTTTACAGGCTAATAATAATAATAATAAAAGTTAAATGGCTCCCTGTCCCAAAAGGGCTCACAATCGAAAAATATAAAATATAAAAAAATATACTTGCCGAAGACCTCCCAGGCGACTTGGGGCTGTGGGGAGACACCCCCCCCCGATCCAGCCACTCTGGTTCAATTCCAAGAGGCCCCCAGCAGTCAGTGGCTGTCAAGTGGTGAGTGTTCATTCAGCACAAGAAAGCTGAAACTGGACGGTGAAACTGCAGTTCAGGCAGGGTAGCAGTTGGCCAAGCCCCCATCCACACACCCCCGAGGAATGCAGGAAGACACCGTGCTCAGAAAGCCTCACGACGCCTGAGCAGTCCCTGGGCCGTGCTCACCTGGCCGGCTTCTCTTTGGGTGCAGCTGCGGCAGATTCCGCCCAGAGCAGGCTCATGCATGCGGCCAACTGAAGCGGCTGCCTCGGGCTGCTGTGGGTGCCCATCTCTGCCCTCCTCCCGGCCTCCTGGCTCCTTCTCCGCCCACTCCCTGGGAAGACAAAGGAGGGCAAAGAGGGAGGGGAAATGTGGAGGGAGGGAGGCCCTGAGGCAGGAACAGGGGCTGGCAACTCTGGGTCAGGGGCAGGCAGCACTTGGGGTTTTTGGCTGCCCTTGATTTCCTCCGGCTGGCTTTGCTCTCTCTCTGACTGCAGCAGGAGGCCAGTGTGCTGGGAGTCCCCTGCATGCAACAGCAGGATACCTGCCCAGGTGCCCACTGTTCACGGGGAGCAACGCCTGAACCTGTGAGATGCGCTGCTGGGCTGGCTTGCTGGAGCCACCTGGTCCCGTTGGCTCTGCACAGCGCTGGAGGCCGTCCCTCACCGTCACTCCTGCTCACGTGTGGAGTGGGCCTGTGTGGCCTGCACCGCGTGGGATTGTCTGTGTGTGAAAAGCCTTCATTTAGGCTGGAGGCTGGATCTGGGGAGCTTCTTTCTGGTCCTTGTCGGCCCAGGTCATCCTGTGCGCAAGGGAATGAGTGTGCATTGCAAAAATCCCTCTCCTCTTCCTGAGCAAAGTGTGCAAAAGCCTGAGGAGAGGCTCTTCTTTGGGCCACCATCAGTTTGCATTTGGTAATTACGGCCGTCAATGCCCCTCGCGCAGGCTTTGATCCTGGCCAGCCAACATTTACTTAGTGTAATCAAAGTCATGTAAATTGCAGCCCATCCGCCCCGTCCTGGAATTGCTGGCATTTTCAGGCAGCGCCTTCTTCCGCGCGCACTTTCTCTTTCTCTCCTCCTGCCATTTCCCCTTTTTATGCCTTGAAAGGCAGATTTTTGGTGGCAATTTGTGGACTTCAGACGTGAGCATCAAAGAGGAGCCAGCCGGGGTTGGGAGAAGAAGGGCTTGGAGGCTGGAGAGTCCGTGTCGGGGAGGATGAAAAGGGAGAAAATTGGCCAGACAATAATGGCCTCTCCAAAAGCTGCTCGGAGGACGCCTGGCTGAGACGGGCCCCAGCTCAGCACTGCCGGTCCTCAGCCCCCAGCAGCCGTGGGTGACCTGGACGGCCTCGCAGGGAGGTGGGCTTCCCCCCTCCCCAGTGCACTCTCTCCAAGAGAGCGCGGGAGTGTGGGGAGAAGGGCACGGGCGGTGCTGGGCTTTGAAGGGGGGGCCTTTTTTGTAAGATCCGGGGTGCTTTGAGGTGGAAAAGTCCTCCTTGCGGTCTGGCCTTCTTGAAAGAGGACTGGAATGGCGAGGGAGGGAAGCTGGAGGCCCGTCCAGCCAGAGGAAGCAAACTGGCCAGGTTGGAGCCAGGAGGGAGGTTGCGCCTGGGAACTGAGCAAGAGGAACCGGGAAGCAGCACCCTCAGCCCACGGGGGGGGGGCCTCCCAAGGACCTTAAGACCCCACTTCTGTGTTTGTCTGGAAAAATGGATGTGTCGGCCCCTTGGCTGCACAGCCTGGCTGGCCCTCAGGACAGCTCCAGGCTTTGCTCCAGTCCCGTGTGGAGGGTCTGGGTCTGCAGATAAAGAGGCACAACCACCCAGACTGGACTGGACTGGACCAGGAAGAGCTTGGGGGGCTATCGAGGTGGGCTTCATGAGACACTCCTCCGTTTGAACACCGACCCTGCACAGCGGGACGCTGAGAACGTAGCCACGCGGTAGCGGTTAGCCTTGTTGCCTCCTGCTGCCTTTCCAGAGTACGTGTCCCATTCACTGTTGGGAGACCTCCGTGTAGAGCCGAGTAGGTGGGCTGGGGGATGGCCTCTTGCCCACATGGACAAGCCTTGATGCACTTTAAAAGTAAGCTGCTGGCTGACCAGAGGGATTGGGGCACCCGGAGGAATCCGCGGGAGGTCCGGGCGCAGTACTGAGGACCGGTGAGCCCCTCCTCCTGCCTGCAGCCGGAGCCCTGGAGGGGGAGAGGCGCAGGCAGGCAGTGGCTGGCAGAGCAGACAGCCGTGCAAGGAGGTGGCATTCGGGCACCTGAGCCAGGGAAGCTGCGGCTGTTGCAGCCCCCGTGGTCCGGGAGACCCTGGGTGCCTCTGGGCCCCCACCCACAGCACTGCAGAGCCAGTGGGAGACGCCGTGTCCAGTCCGCACGGACAGATCCTGCCGTGACGATCAGGGCGTCCCAGGCCAAAAGAGGCCCCGTTTCCCCCGAGAGACCCTCTGCTCGGCTGGCAGTTCCAGGGATGAGACCTGGGAGCAAGAGAGCCAGTGCCAGGAAGCTGTAAGCCCCCAAGCGAGGAGGAGACACGTCGGAAATGGGGGCCATCAGGCTGAGATCAAGGAGGCCGCTGAGTGGGGAGGTCTCCCTGATGACGGTCTGTCCACAGAGGCCCTCTTGAGCGTCACCTTGCAGGGCACCTGCGTGCAGGAAGACGAAGGCATTCCTAGGAAGGCTCTTCCTAGATACTGAGTGGCTGTGACGGTTTCCTTCTCTGGCTTTCTTCCGGTGCGGTGGGGCTTGTGCAAACAGCCTCCTGCGACTGCTTCCACCCTCCGGAAGAGCCGCGTCTCAGTCTCTGTTCTCCACCTGTAAAACAGAGAGATTTTATAGGGACTTTACCCCACACACACACACCTCCGCAATGCACAAGAGATTGGACCCGCTGCATGAGGAAGGTGCTTTGTGCGCGACAGGCAACAACCGTTCCTTGGCGTTTCTGTGCCGCCTTCAATGCCTCTCCTTCTCCTTCTCCCCCTTCTTTTCACCCAGTGAACAGCAGCCGGCACGTGGTCAGGAAGTACCGGGGGCATCTCCGAGCGAAGATCGAGTCTGGAGAAGGCACCGTCCCGGCTCGAGGCCACAGTGCGGTCCAGGCATGGGACGGTGTCCTCTTGGGGGAGCAGCTGGTCACCATGTCCTGCACCGACAAAATCGCCAGGTAATTGCCAGTGCTGGGAACTCTAGAGGAGGGAGCGGGGGAATGCATGTCGGTGATTTGCCAGTGGCCCCGTTTGCTCTAGCACTGATGCAGCTCTGCCCGAGGGACGTGTGCTGCATCCTGCAAGGGGGTGAGCAAATGCCTGTCCCCTCGCCTCGCGGCCGCGTCAGCCCTGGAAAGTAGGGTGGGGCCCTGGGAGCGCTCCAGAGCCCACCCTGTGGCTGCGCCCCTGAGGAGAAGATCCGTCATTGGCCGAGCGCCGTTCACGGAGCCTCGACCACCATCACTGATCCTCCAGTTAACGTGGTTCTAACAAGCTTCAGCGTTCCCTGCTGCAGAGACTGAAAACCTTTATTCTGGAGGCTCTCTTGGCCGTCCACTGAATAATCTCAGCCAATCATCGGGCTCGACGCTTCTTACCAGAGGATGAGGAGTAAACGCATTTGGGTACAGGGTCCTTTTCAGGCAGCGGGGCCCAGCCTCAGTCCTTGCTATCTCCAGGAAGGGCTGGGGAAACATTCCCCTCTGAAGCCCTGGAAAGCCACTGCCAGGCCATATATGCATTTCTGGTCTAGACAGACAAGTATATATTATCACATATGGTCATATGTATAGTTTTTGCAGGGCAAAAAAAGGATAGAATGCAACGCATGCCTGAGCCCAAGAGAACGTAACGTTTTGTGAAGAAAACAAATCTGATGGTTTGATGACTCCAGCAGAAGAATGCTATTTTTGGTCTCGCTTCCATGGATGGCTTGTTCTGGTCAATAGTATTACACAGTTATGATGAGTTTTTCCATGATTGATCCAGTTATTGGAATAATGAAAGCGCAGTGCATCAAAATAAGCTGGCCCATAAACAGTGAAATAGTCCCAAAATGATGTTGATTCACCCAGTCTTCTCCTGTTGCAATACATGGCCACAAAGGGCTAAGAGGGAAATCTCCAACACTAGTTTCAGAGTCGGAGCAAGGTTCCAAAATCAAATCTCAGGCAGAACAGAATAACAGATTAAAGCTTCCAAGCCAAAATGTTGCTGCCTCTGTGGTTTTCTGAATGTCAATACACAGTAAATTAAATATAAACTCAGAAACCAAGATGATATTTAATATTGATGGGAAAGTCAATTGCAATATAGAGTGTCCAGCACTGCATTTTCACCAAGCAAATCTGCCTTTACCCGCCACTTAATCCGTCCGGAATACGTCCCGAATCCTCGCACAGCACCACGACAGTGAAATGAGGCAGAACGTGGCCCTGTTTGAGGCTTCGGGGGTCAAAAGCGGAAGCTCCACTTGGGTAATCAGAGCATTCGGAGGGCTGGTTCTGCCTTTCCCCTGCTCAGGGATGGTACCCCCAAAAAGCCCTCCTGGGGTCGTCCCCACCTTACAAGGCTGCCCAGGCCCAGCAGACTCTCCGCTGGGTGAAATTCCTTGCTCCACTTCATACCTTTGGGTGCTCCCAGTGGGGGGGGGCAAGCTGTGGGGAGTTTTGCAGCACACTTTAGGGAGGGCAGGGACTCCCGACTGGAGCGCCCTGCTGTGGCAGGTGTCGCGTCGTCCGGCCCGGCTCTCCGTGGGCGTTGCAGCTTGGGAAGTAAGGCCCCTCGGCTTCCTCTGCACTTCTGGGTGCAATTCAGAGTCCTGGTCTTGACCTGTAAAGCCCCCTGCAGCGCGAGACCAGTTTCTCTCAGGGGTCCACCAGAGGTGCGCTGGGATTACCTGGGGAGACCCAAGTTCTTTGGCGGCTGAGCTTAGTTGGGGAAATGTCCCAAAGGAAGGCAATACAAGGGCGGTGGCTGTTCCGGCTCAGGAAAAAAAAAATCACGAGCAGCAACCAGAAAAGAGGATCTCTGGTGCAGTTTGCTGCGTCTTCCCTCGTGTCTTGGTGGGTTGGGGCCAGTGATGTCATGCAGGGGGCACGCAGGGGTACGCGAGTTCCAGTTTCTAGGATTACAGCTGGCCCCGCCCATTCGCCCGCCCACTCGTCGACTCCGCCCTCTGCAACGTTTGAATTTCCTGCATGTTTGAGTTGCCTGCACGTTCTCAGAGCCAGGCAGGCAGGCAGGCAGCGAGCGGAGCCTTTCCTTGCCTTGCCACTGAAAAATGAGTTGCTCTGGGGTTTTAACATGATGCCAGGCCTCCTTCACATGTTCTGGGGGTGCTGTGGAATACTGTTGCAACTGTTGGGTCAGTTTAAAATCATCTGAGGCCTCAAAAAGGGCTTTTTTCACGTCACTTCCTGCCACAACATCACTTCTGCCTTACGACGTCACTTCTGGTGGGCGGGTCCCGACACGTGCCAATCAAAAGTGAGTACCTGTTCTTAAATCATTTAGATGACACCACTGGTTGGGGCTCAATCCTGAGCCCTCCAGCATGGGCGGTGTTGCAAGCGTGCCAGAAGGCATTTCCAGCACAGGCAGGGAGGGGTCACTGTCCGCACTGCTGCAGCGCTGGAACTCGCCACACGGAGGCAGCAATGCAGCGACGGCGGCTAGTAAGTGAGCCGCCTGCCAGCGGTGTTTGTGCCCGTTCTGGGTGGGGCGGGAGGGTGGATCTGGGCGGGGCGAGGGGCAGAGCAGGGGTGGCCCAACACAGAGGCCCTTGCGTCTGCACCAGCGCAGACCCGAGGAGACCCATTGGCGGGCCTCTGGGCTTACCCAGGGGGAGGGGAAAGCACCCCTCCCTCCTGAGATCCCTCCTGCAGCTGCCTAGCAGGCACTTGACTCCCGCTGTGCCCCTGTACTGGCAGCCAGGCAGCTCCGGACTGTGCTGCCCATCTCTGCTCCGTGACATTTCCGTAGTGGTCTGATTTGAACGACGTCTCGATGAAAATGGTTTGCAGTGCAGCTGGCCCTGGGTGTTGGGGACAGCTGGCTTGAGGAGGAAGGGCCAAAGGCTATGGGTGCGGCCCATTTGGAGAGGGATGCCTCTGCTGCCCCTCCTGCCCCTCTTTCCAAGGGAGGGGCTTTCCCTCGTCCTCTCTGTTGTCTTACTCCGCTTGGCCCTGTTCTCCATGTGAACACTGGAGGCATTGTTTCTGACTCCTGGTCCTCCCTGCCAAAGAATTACATTTCCCCTCACACACACACCCCATAGCCAAGAAAGAGAGAACAGAACTTTTAACCATCGTTCTGCTGCTCTGGCCACGTAACATGGGATGGGAAACCAGAAACCCTTCCAGAATAATGAGCATCTATCCAATGACTACAGTTAGAGAACAGTTCAATGGTGATGACAGTATCCAGATGAAACCAGCCCAATCCTGAGTGTGCTTCAGATCTGGAAGAAGCCTCGGATCGTATCCTGAGCACTTACAAGATGTTCAGTGGTAGATTTTAGGCAAATCTCTTAAATGCCCGTAGCGGGATGGCTCCCTTCCAAGACACCTTTTGTAAATTCCTGCATTGACTTGCTTTGCTTTGACTGGGAGCTGATGTTCAAATGAGCGTCTGTTTGCACAAATAAGGTTTTTGACAAAATTCTCCTTGGAGTCTCTTCCCCTTCAGGGGCTTTAAACGACTTAGAGAAATTTGACGCTGAGAGCCCCAGTCAACGTCGCTTTAAAACCATCTATTTTGCATGCCTTTCAAAGGGAAAGAAAACCAGAGTAGCAGTTTTCTGATATACTGGGGAAAAATACAGTAGCCGAGAGAATAATGCAGACTTAATAATTTATCCAACAGCTGTTATCGTATTTCCTTGCTCACAAGGTATTTGTAAGCAAAAAAGCAGTTTCCTCAATTTGATTATCATTCAAGGCATTCAGCAGTTTCTGAGCATGCCGAAGGTTTCCTCTCAAGCAAATTCTGAGCTGGTTTTCAGCTCCACCTTCCATACAGGGAGTTCTGCTCTTTGGCTGTTTGCAAACTTCGCAATAGCTGTCCTCCATTTTCTAGGTTTCTAAGAGAACCTGATCCTGAGCGCGATGTCAGATCTCGCATTGTGAGGTGAGAGAGGAAGTGCAGGCGTTGTGCCCCTGTGCTTCCCTGGGGTGGGGGGGCAGCTGGCCCCCTGCTCTCAAAACAATGGCCACCCCACACACCCCACGCACGCACCCACGCACCCGTGCAGCCCCACCACCAAAGCAGGGGAGGGAGGCCCCAGAGGCCTCTTCCAGATGAGGGAGCAAAGGGGGCAGGGTAAGCCCTTGTTACCCTGCTGGGTCTGCGTAGGTAGACCTGGGCCAGCAATGCAACTGGTGCAAGTCCAGGTGCACCCGGGAAGCTGAATCACGGCTGGGAGCTGTGGTAGGAGATAGGTGGACACCCCGGCCACAAGCGCAGCTCCTTTCCTGGCCTTGATCCACCCCTTCCCCATCCCAGCCTCTGCCCCATCTCTGCCTCCCCTGCCCCCCTTCCACCCACCCCCTGCCTCCCTCTTGCCCCCTACACTGGCTTACAGGCATCCTGGTGGGTGTGAGGCCATTGGCAGCAGTGGCCCGTCTGTGCAAAGCAACATGCCGCCTCTTGCTACAGCCATAAAGGACTGCCAGGACCCAGTTCCCAGAGTGCAGAGCCTCACCCGTGGGGCCCAACACTTCACCCCGTGCAATTTCCTCCCTGAAAATCACCCTTCGCTCCCTCTCCCATGCAGGAAATAATCATTTGGGGAGCAAACAGCAACTTGGGGAGAGTCGTTTTAAGTGGGAAAACAACACAGGGGGAAAGTGCCGACATTAAAAAACACAGCAGTCCCACAGTGACTTTTGTGAACAATAAGAGAGAGCCACAAAACTAGGAGTCTCTCTTCATAACCACAGTGCTGCACAGTGCCATTTGGCCCTTAGTGCCAGACTGTCAAGCCCATCAGTTGGCTGGGGAGCAACTTGGAAAACAAGCCACTTCATATTCCATATTAATGGAAGTGGAAATCAATTAACACAGCCAGCTCCCCAACTAGAAGCAGGCTGTGTGCATGATCCAAGTCAATCTGTGATCTCCTCTCTCTCTCACTTAACCCCGTTCTGCATCAATCAGAATTTACCCTCCATCTTTCACTACAAGATACAAAAAGATGAACCTCCCACTGCTAAAATACAGATCAAAACTTAATGCAGTAGTTCCACTTTCAAAACCAATAATAGCTGAATTGTCGTATAACTAGAAAAGCAGCAGGTGTTCTGGAGAAGAGAGACTGCCATGAATAACAATCCTCATGGCGTCAAAATATAGGAGAAGACTTCCGTAATTGTCTGCATGGTCTTCTAGCGCGGCACACAGGAAAGGCTTCTGGACTGTGCACTTGGACCTGCCAAGGACCAGCTCCCAGGCAGACCTGGCTGGTGGTTTTGGTGTCTCATGCAGTCCGGGATGCCAGGAGTGAGACTGTCTTGGCTTCACTGTGGCTCAGGATGAATCCATGGTTTCATACACCACTTCTTACCGCGGGGAAATGATGGCCAAAAAGCTGGTTCCTGGATGCCCCTCTGATGCCGAAGGCTGCCATATGGTGAGGGAGGGTCCACGTAAGACAGCGCTTCCCAGACCATGCACCACAGCACCTGAGGGCACTTGAGCCAGCTCACAGGGGAGCTGTGGGGTCTCCCCAGTGGCCTCTTCCCAGCTGTCCACCATCTTGGATCACGCAAGATCTTGCAAGACCTCATGCCCGGGAGTGCCTGGAAGAAGGGACTGCTGCGAAAGAAGGGCACCGTGGCCGTTGGAGAACTGCCGACTGAGCTGATACCTTCTCAGCACCTGGGGCAGCTCCTGAAGGCAGCCCTCCTTTTGCCAGTGTCTGAGCGAATTCTGCAGCAAATTCACAGGAGCACCAAATTCATGAGGGTGGTTTGGGTCACCTCGTGAGCAGAATTCCTTCCATTTCATTTCTGGCATTTCAGTTATTGACAGAGGGGAACCTCATATATTGCTAAAGGGATTATCTATACTGAAAATGAAAAGGAGGATTTTCCACCTCCTGCAATAACAAAAAGCTGCGGCAATAGCAGTAAGCAGAAGGTGCCTTTCTCTTCTAAGCCCTAAGCATCGGTCCTTTCCCTGCCCATGATAAAAACACAGAGAGACTTCCGAATCAGCAGCCTGGCTGGAGTTTGCTGCCGAAGAAGAAAACGTATTTTTAAAACTCTAAAGAAAAATATACGGACCCTAACAGTCCACCCAACAAGGTGATTGATTTAAACCAAAGAAACGTTCCGTTTTGGCAGTTCAGACCCACTGAGTGCAGTAGGGCTCCATTTGCTTAAATCCAAGGATTGCAGCCAAACTTGATGGTGAATCCGGCTACCTGTGTGTACAGACGTCCATTTTTCCTTTATGACAAAAGTTATTTAAAATGATAAGTTATCTGAGAAGGGAACATGTCCTTGAAAGGGGCATTTTTAAAACCGTGTGCAATTAGGGGGAAAAAACGTAAAACCATCCATCATATGTCTTCTTACCAAGACAAGTCACTTTGATATATTGAGAGCTTCGAATGTAACCGTGCATTTACTCTGCATAATAAAGTTAATTTTGAAATGCTGCCTGTGGAAAGAGCAGAGGAAGCGCAGCTAGATTCCTGCACAAACAGGCGTTCTCGCCTTCAGAAATTAGAACCACCAGTGATCTTTCTATTCCTGTACGGACCAGACAAGCTCGTGAACCCCCCTCAGTTTTTCCACAGCGAGCGCTAAGTTCAGGCACAACCCCCGTGTGTGCAGCTCAGCCGCGGTTGATGCAGGCGGCATCCCATAGGATTGGGCTGCCTGCTCACTAACTGGGGTTTCAGTCCAGTGCTGTCTGGGCAACCATGCGTGGTTTCCAAGCCGTGGCGCTCCGTATCTGCGTCAGAGCTGGCTGGTGGAAGCAGCTGGCCAGCAGCCAGGCCAGACCACCTGAGGCTCCCTGGACAGGGGCCGTCTCTGTCCTTCGGCCCTTCTCTGGCCGTCTCTGTCCTTTGGTCCTTCTCCAGCTTCCCAGCACCGACGCAGCCGTGCCAGGGGGACGTGCGCTGCGTCCTGCGCTGGAGGGGGCCGTCGCGGAGGCCTCCTCGAGGCCAAGGAGTGTTTGTTCCCTTCCCTTGGGACTGCTCGGTGGCTGCATCAGTGCTGGAACGTTGGGTGGGATGGGGACCCTCATTTTAGAACACATTGAGCCCACGTTTCCACCCTCCCACGGGAGGCCTGAGTGACTGGATCAGGGCCCTTGCAAGGGGGAAGGGCAGCCACCTTCTCGGCCTGCTTGTGGATTTCAGGGAGGCACCTGACTCCCCCCCCCCCGGCCAAAAACAGGGTCCAGAAGGGCTCTTGGGCTCCTGAAGGCCAATGGAGCACCAACAACGTTTCAAACTTGGTCACTTTTTTCTGTACAGATGTTTTTCTTTCTCCTTTAAAGTCACTTAAATTTTTAAAAAAAAATCCATGCCCCAAACACTACAGAGACAGTGTGCATTTTGCTACCCTACTCAGAAAACAAAGCCCTGAATTGTAGCCAAAGAAAGTGAAACTGACTAAGCCCTCTTGAAACCACTGAGCCAAGCTAGTTATGGCCAGTGGCCCACTGACCGCCAAGAAGCTGACTGGCCAGGATTCGCTGTCTTCGGCCAGACGACTGAGGGTGTCCGGATGCCCTTCAGGTGTCCGGGGGCCCCGGCTCCCTTGGCAAATAAATCTCAAATTGCTTAACATCCACAGAATTCCGCTCCGTTTCCTCTGCTTTCATTCTTGACTTCCTTCCCCAGCAAAATAAGACGTGCGTGTAAAACCAACGCGCCTTTTTGGAAGAAGTGACCACATGCACCCATCTCCCTCCTGCATGAAGTTATGCAAATCTGATAGACTAAAGCAAATGTTTCATAAAACCAATGACTGTTTAAATGGTGGGACTAAATTGTTTGTATATAAATATTACCTTTTATCTTCCATTTGAGTTTTATGTAGGATGAACACATTACTTTAATGATCTGCATTTAGAGAGGAAGAGAGGGGCAGCCTCACTCCAAAATCCTCAGCAGCCAGATGGCTGCCTTGTCTTCCATGAGATTAAAAGATGTTCCTCGTTTGCAGGCCGTGCTTCGGAGGCAAATTAATATAGCCAACTAAATTGCCTGTGGTTTGCTTTTTTCTGTTTGGAATAAAATGTAAAAAGAACTTCTGAAAGCAATGCTTGTCACAGGTTCCGTGAACAGATTGCTCTCCAGGTACAGCATGCTGGCTTTAAACATTCGGTAATTAATGGAAAGTATTTCGTGTTAATTGACTGCTTCAGGAAAGGGAAGTATAATGGCTCCTTATTAATCATGGAAAGAGACATACAGCACAGAGGCGCCGCAATTATTGCACTAACAGTTGAGAAATGTTAATTAATGAAAAGAACAATGATGTAAGAAATTAGCTACATAATGCTTCCTGCTGGTACAGATTTGCACTTTAAATGCATTTTTTTAGTGTGGCAACCACTGGATGTTGCCTTAAATAGCAAAATCTCTCTAATCTTTTCCGCAGAGCTCTGAAATGTCACCTATATTTGGGCTTTTAGGAACCACCAAGACCACAAAATACCACACAATGTTTCATGTGGGCTGCTGTTTATAGGTGGGATAAAGCAATAAGTTCTTCTTTAGAAGGGAAACAATAACATAAGAACATAAGAAGAGCCCTGCTGGATCAGGCCAAAGGCCCATCTAGTCCAGCTTCCTGTATCTCACAGCGGCCCACCAGGTGCCCCAGGGAGGCATGAGACACCAAGATGCTTGGATCCTGTTGCCACTCCCTTGCACTCGGTACCAGTAGCCCTCCACCTTTGTAAGGAGGCTGCACAATCTATCATTGCCTATAGCCCACGATGGACCTTTCCTCCAGAAATCCGTCCAATCCCCTCTTAAAGGCATCCAGACCAGATGCCATCACCACCTCCTGTGGCAAAGAGTTCCACAGATTAACTACCCGCTGGGTAAAGAAGTACTTCCTTTTATCTGTTTTAAAATCCCAACCCTGTTTTAGCGGATGCCCCCTGGTTCTGGAATTGTGAGACAGGGAAAAGAACATCCCTCTATCAACTCTGTCCCTTCCGTGTATAATTTTGTATGTCTCAATCATGTCCCCCCTCAGGCGCCTTTTTTCTAGACTGAAGAGCCAATAAATAAATAAATAAATAAATAAATATTGAACAATAAATATTGTTGCTTGTATGTATGCTCCCCAAAAGCCAAACACAACAGGCAAGTCTTACCCTTCTTCCTCAAGACCAGGAGGAGGCTGGCCCCATGGGCTTCAAAGAGGAAAGCACTCTGGAGGGTGCCGTCACGGAGAAGGCCCAGGTCATCTCGGGGACAAGTAGGGCGCCTGCAGCCGGATCTCACTTGGAAATTTCACAGCACACAGAGGCTCCTATGGAAAATGACGTTTTGAGGGCCTTCGCCCCCCCATGAATCCGGAGTCACTCCCTTTAACCCTCTGAGTGCCGGCCAACCAAGAAGAAAAGCTCTTTGCAGAGGAATTGGGAGGGGGGAGGAGGGAGAGTGAAGTGGGCGGAGTCAGCCCTAATTTTAACTAGTGGAACTGAGTTCCCCCGCGTTCCCCCTGCATGACATCACTGCTCTGGACCAAAATGGTTTAAACCTGCAAATGTAAACACGAGCACTTTGAATTGGGCCCAGAAAGAAAGAGCCACATTAGTTGTCGTGATAGCACATCAGTGTATTTAAACACAGATTTTCCCCAATCACATGCAAAGATGGGCTGAAGACCTCCTGTCACAAAAGGAATGCTAAAGATCTGGAGGTCATCCCACCTAAAAATCCGAGGGTCATCCCACCTGAAGCTTTGCCCTCAACCAAGCGCCAGCTGTCTATTGTGATTAAAAAAAAACCCTCCGAGTGTTTGATAACAACCCTTTGTTTTTGCAGTCCTCAACCGTCTCCTCCTGTCCTGAGCAGTGTAGGATTCGACGGCGTTGCTCCCGGCACCAGGCGTCTGCTTCTGACATTTAAAAATGAGCCAGTCACTGGGGGGGGGCCAGACGGCTCCCTCTTGTGTTTGTCGCCCCGGAGTTGCTCCCTGGCCCTCCCCTCCCTCCCTGCCTTGCCCAGCGGCTTCTCACTGTCGACTCTCTCTTCCAGGTGGAACGTCCTGGGGCTGCAGGGGGCGCTCCTGAGCCACTTCGTGGAGCCCGTGTACTTGCACAGTGTGGTCGTGGGGAGCCTCTCGCACACCGGCCACCTCTCGCGGGTGATGAGCCACAGGCTGGAAGACGTGGGGCCGCTGCCAGCCTCGTACCGGCGCAACCAGCTGCTCCTCAGCGGTGAGCACAAAGACCCTTGCTTGGAAACAGGGACTGTCAGCACGGCGGCGGCTGCTGGGGGCGGGGGGGGGGCGGGGATATTCCTTGTGACAAGCCCACCCGCGCACAAGGGCCGCGTCCAGGCCTGGGAAGGCTCCCCTCTTTTCAGCGCAGTCTCACCCTCGGCAGGGGCACGAAAGGCAGGTCGCCCTCGCAGGCTCCTGGGCTGCTGGTGGGAATGGCCAGACCGCAGCACCCACCCCAGTGGCTCTGGAGCGTTGGCAGTGGGGCAGGGAAGGAGGGGTCTGGGGCATCCCACAGCAGGGAGAGGGCTGGAGGGGCAAAGGAACACCTGGCTCTCTCCCCTGACTCAGCCCACCGGATCTGGGCATTTGCCAGCTAAACGGCTAAAAAAAGGCCGGGCGGCTGACCCAGAGGTGAGCCCAGGAGTGAGTTTGCTTGGCCTTGGACCGCCCTCCCACCACGACCACCACCAGGTCCTGCAGCGCCCCCTCGGCTGGCCCGGCTGCCGGCTGCAGGGTGGCAGGGAGAGGGTCGGGCCGTCAGGGTCATTGCTGTACCGCGGCATGAAAGCAACGTTGTGTAGTGGTCGGAGGGGTCGGTGAGGAACAGGGAGACTCCTGCTCACATTTTCACGCAGCCCTGAAACGCGCTGGGCAACAGCCACACAACTGTCCTCATCACCGGCCCACACAGCTGGCATAGCGGCTTAGCCCCCCCCCCGGCAGGATTGTGGTGCGCTGTTTTTATGTCCTTGGAGGGAGGGAGGGAGGGATAGGAGCAGTGGTGGGACTCAAATACATTAACAACCGGTTCTATGTCCTTCAGGGCGGCCGCTGCCTTTCTTCCCTCTCCCAACCTAAAATTAACAACCGGTTCTGCAGAACTGGTGAGAACCGGCTGAACTGCACCACTGGCTAGAAGTGAGGCTTAGAGCAGCTCAAGTGTCCACATTCAAGCAGCCAGCCCGGCAGGTCACTGCTTGAAGCAAGACTGTGGGGAGGTTCCATCGCACCAGGAGGGGTTCTCGGGACTCCCCAAGTGGCACTGCTGATTTTTACTCTGCCAGGGCAAGGTGGGGGGAAAGACGGCCTGAGCTGGCCTGTGTGGAGCTATCTGGGGATATGGACTGGCCCTTGGTGCTGGCTGATTGACTTCCCCTTTTAAAAGCCACTTGCACCATTAAGCATCGTTAAACATATCTTTGGCTGACCAGAAAGACCGTATACTTGGAAGTAATCATTATCCAGCAGAGCAGTCTTTGCATTAGACTCGGCGTTTGTGTATGGATATTATCTCTCATCCAAGGACCTTAAAGCGCTTCATAACTACTAAAACCAGACTACCGCTTCGCATCATAAAATTTACTTAAGAACAGATTTAAAGTTATTCCCCACTCAGTGATATGCTTAAGCACCTCAGCTGACTAGGCTAACAGCTTCCAGGGACGAGGAAACCTAAATGGGGCAGGAATCTGCTGAGCAAAAGGGAGGATGTCCAAGAACCGGTGATGTCCGGGATCGTCACATCAATTCCAAATGGAACCGTCTGCCAAGCGAGCGGATCTTTCACCTGGGAATCCTGGGGTGGAACCCGGCACTGAGCCAAGCAGGGCTGGCACGGAACAGGGGAGCCTGGCACAGGGTGATGCCCTTGCCAACCAAGCGCACTTATCCATGTTGTGACGTCATGATGGCATCATGGCATATGCTAAACGTGGAGTGGAGTGGGAGGCGTGTGACTTGGGAGTCAGCCCCCACTTGATCCAGCGGTGCCCCTTCCTCCTGAGTGCGCCTGGGGGTTGCAGCCTCTGTTGGATGAGAGACTTCAGTGGCCAACAGTAGCATAGCTACAGTGGGGGGCAGCATGGTGACGCCTGAAGGCACTCGGAGTGCCGTGTGAGCGACCCCCTCCCACTTGACGTTGGAGCCCTTGCCCAGAATACTTTCCATGCCCCCCCCACAGCTGCTACACTGCTGGTGACCAGCAGTAAAATCCCAGAGGGGGAGAGAAACCAAAAGGGTCCCTCCCCCGTCTTTTGACTCTGTGTGTGTGTGTAGAAAAGTCTGCCAACTGGAGAAAATGCCTCCCTCGCTCGAAGTGGGCCGTGACCCACGAAAGCGCATGCCGGGATGCGCCTGCTTTAACTGAGGTGGAGAACGAGCCCCCCCCCCCGCACGGCCCAGCCCCCTGCCTGGGGGGACTTGCCCAGCCTTTCCGTGATGGGCCCAGTTGCACCGTCCAGCCCAGCCCTTTTATCCATCGCGAGGCAGGAAGAGCAGCGCCTGCTGTCACGTGCCCAGCCACAGAACCCGGACCGTGCCTGACGCCTGGATCCGCCTCCCCCCCCCTTCCCCAGGCACACAAGGACTCGCACAGCCTCTTGCTCACAGGTCTCCGGCCTCCCATCCGGCGCGGTCCACAGCAAAGGTCCCTCGGACCCCAGGCCAGTGTTTCAGTGCTCCAAAAAGTAGCAAATACAAGCAGAGTTGCCGCCCTCTACTGCAGCGCTGTGCTGTACCCGCCTCCCCCCATCCCCTGCACCCTCTTCCGGAAGGTGCTTGTGGGAAAGCCGGGACAGCAGCCCCCTGACTGAAACACAAGCGCGTGTGCCGAGGTCTGGGCAGTGACGTCCAGGGGCCCTGCGTGCCTCCTTCTGCATCAGCCTGGCTGCCTGGGGGTGGCCTGCAGTGTGCCTTGGTCTTCAGGGGTCATCGGCAGAGCAGGCGCACAGAGCCCTCCTCCTCCGACTGAGCGCTCTTATCTGCCTTCCTCCGGTCCTCGGCTCTGCCGCATCGCCGTCTGCGCTGTGACCTGTGGCCTCCTCCCAGGCAGGCCTGATCTGAGCATGTGCTGACAGACGCGGCACTCCCTCTGCCCAGCTTCTGGGCGACAGCCTGTCGGAGGCTGGCGCATTAGTGTCAAGCCACACGCTCGGATCCGCCGCAGCCAGCTCAAGATGGGAGCAGTCAGAGAGCGGCACCGTTGCGGCATCGGCAGTCGTCGTTTGCATTTCCAGCCATTTTTTCTAAAGCGACAAACTAATCCGTTATCTTGGTGGAAGAATTGGCACTGCTATTAATACGACACGAATGTGATTACAGGCCTCCTGTGAGATGATAACTCCATTACATTTTCCTCCAAAGTCATCTGTGTGTGCAGCAGTTTCAGACGGTGCCACTTTTAACCAGGCAGTCAGATGTTGTCTCTGACAGGAAGCCCGGAAACGCCGAGTCTCTTTCCCAGGCCGCCTGTAGTCTGTGGGGTCTGTCGAGGGCATTCCGGGCACTTGGCACCGGCCTGGCTCTCATCAGGCCCCCGGAGGAACGGACACCAGCGAACGCTCGGTGGGTTTCCCCTTGACGCCGGCTTCAGGTCCTGGCTGCAGTGCCCGGGTTGGCTGGGGCAGCGGCACAGGGGGGCAGCGGGCTCCTGCCTCTAAGCCCAGGCGTGCCCTGGTCTGGCTCCCGGCCGAGTCTTGGCTGTGTGCTTTGAACCACGAGGGGGCGAGGACTGCAAGCACACGCCCCGCCTTTCTCCCCCAGGAGCCACCCTCACCCATCAGAGGTGCTCTGCAAGGAGGCAACAGCAAGGCAGGGAGAGGGCCCCGAGCCCTCCCGCCCACCCCCTTTTTCACTTGAAAGCCCGCCCGCCCGCCCGCCCGCCCCTCTGCGTAGGGCGAGGGCAGGCACGAACCGGCCACCCCTCCCCCCCACTGCTCTCGGCCCTACATTGGGAGAGGAAGAGGTGGGGGGAGCCACGGCTGTCCCAAGCCAGCATGAAGGCACCCTCCTCCTCCTCCTCCTCCTCCTCCTCCTCCCAGGCTGGGGCCCTGCAGAATGGACAAGAGTCGGTGGCCATACCAGACACGTGGCTGCCCTCTGTAAGCACGGGCTCGTTGGCGTGAGTGGGAGGCAGAGGCAGAGTGGGAGGTCCCGCCATATCCAGCCCTCCTCATGTTTGCCAAGAGCTGGGGGGGGCCATTGATCTTAATCCTTGGCGCTGTCTTGACAGGAGTGAGCCATGCCGAGGTGCGGCAGCCAGGAAAGTCGCCCGGCTTCAGTGTGAACTGGATCGTGGGCACTGCAGAGCTGGAGGTGATCAACGCGACCACAGGGAAGCGGCACTGCGGCAGCTCCTCGCGACTCTGCAAGCACATGTTTTACACTCGATGGGCAAAGCTTTATGGGAAGGTAAGGACCCCTCACTGGAGAGCTGCGGCCTGATCCAGTCCTCCGTACAACACCCTGAATGACAGAATGAGCCGGCAGGTTTGATGCTTCATCGTAAGGCTTTTTTGCACTCCGACACACCTGCTGAGGTACACAACACAGAGATTGCACCAGCAAAGCGTGGCCCATAGAGGCAGGAATGGCAGCTTCTCCTTCCAGGTGCACCCAAGCAAGGAAAGGCAGCCAACACTGCCCTGGGCGGCTCCTGTTGGATGCAGCTGGCCTGTCCTCTGTGCCTAGGCGTGTTCCCGAGTTCACGGACGTCTCGTGTGAAGCAGCCCTGGGAGACGGCCGGCTTAGCTTGCCCGCCTGTGAGCCCTGGGCTGACTTCCACCTGCTCTGCTACGGCATTCCCCAGACTTTGGTTGCTTCCCAAAATGTCAAAGACTCGCTCTTGGCTGGGCTGCACTAAGCCTTTGGCAGGTCAAGAAGGAGATAATTGATGTGCTTCTCCTGCAGAACAAAGGCTGCTTTCTTCCCGGGCGTGTGTGCGTGTCCAGAGTGATTGCCGGACTGCAGCTGCTGTGTGTGTCTTTGTCTCACAAGGCAGCAGCTGTGGCAGGCAGCTCTGGGAGGCACCGTCCGTCTGAGGGCATTCGCTCCCCGGCCTCCCTCTCCGCAAGACGGCCTCTCAGCGGTGTGCGGTGGGCAAATCCCGGACACCCCATGGCTGGCTGAGACCACGTCTGGTTCACAGCCTCTCTTGTTGGAGCAGGCAGCGGGGGAAGGAGGGGGCTCCTTCTTGGGGGTTTCTCTCTGAGCATCAGCTTGCCTTCCGGAAGCCTTGAACGGTTCATATCTCCAACAGCGCAATCCAAGGACGCAACAGGGTTGCGTCGACACTGCGTGCTTAGTGCCGTTGCGGGGGGCCCATGCGGCACCCCCGCATCGTTGTGCCCGTCCCAAGCCTCCCCTGCGTCGCCTGAAGCCGAGGCGGCAGCGGGATTGGCGGCGGAAGGGAGACTGGGGCGGGGGAGGGTGGGATGTGGGCGGGCTTGGGAGCCAGCCATGAGGCCGAATCCTAAGCCTGGCCAGGAGGCCAGGAGGCCCTGATTCAGGCTGCGCGGTCTCCTCAGATCTGTGCCTGCTGTTTCGCAGACGCAGATCCGAGGAGCGCATAGGGGAGGCTGGAGCCTCCTCTAGGGTAAGGGCGCAAACATGCCGTTGGGTCAAATTTGGGTCAAACAGCGTTGGATTTGGCACTGGCCAGCCAGCCTTGCCAATCCAGCACTGGGTTGGATTGCGCTCTAAGTCTCAGAACATCTGTTTTGTTTGATGGCTAGCATGGACTTACTTATTAAAATACTTAGAGGCTGCCTTTCAAATAAGAGTCTCCAAGGTTACTTTCATATTACTTAATACGCTTTCATGAACACACACCAGATTTTTAAAACACCCAGTAAAGAACACATTAGCAGTGATAGGAGTGGCATTAATCACAGCAGTAGAAATGGTGCAGGAGAGAGAGTTATGTCTTCACATGTTCAAGAACCTCCACAATTTGGGCCAAACAGAATCCAAATTCTGCACCAAAGTAGCTGAGATTCTGCATCACAGCAAACCAGCCCCCTCCCCTTGAGTTAGCATCAAGGGCGTAAAAAACTTATTCCATTTCATCTCTTATGTTTCATTTGCACAAAGGGTTAGAATACGGGTGTTGAAACTCCATTTTCAAACTAAGAAGCTTTCCTAAAAATGTGGAAGTCAACGTTCCTTCTGCTTTCAAGAGAGTTATTTAGTGAGGTAGGGGGGACCATAGTGTATTAATAGACTGGCTGCCTGGCCCAGCAATGGAGCACAGATGAGGATTGCCTCGTGCAAATTGAACAGGGATACATAAGTGCCAACACACACCGCGCACCAGTTTCCATCTGATAGAAAACCCTGGGGGGGGGGTTATACCTAGTTAAACATTTCAGCCATCACCTTAACTTTGCAGAGGAGGGGTCATCCTTCCCCCTTTCAGAGGTGACCAGTTCAAAGATGTCGCGCCCTCGTCCCATTTTATCCTCATAGCAATTTGATGTAGTGGATCAGGCTGAAAAAAACTAACTGACCACGGGATGCAAGATTATTTTTGGACACAACTTTGGTCTTTCTGATTCTTTTCAGATTTTAGGGGAAGGGGGGAGAGGATATTGTGTGTGCTTACATACCCACACAATTTGGAAAGACTGTTGGTTCTTAAATAGGCCTTCGCCAGATTTCACGTTGTGGAAGTTTTCACTTCAGTGAGTCAGGAATATGATTTGGGGATTTGGCAAAAATTTGGTATGTGCTCTTTGCCCTCCCCCTGAACAAATTCGGGAAAAAATGTTTGTATTGTAAATTGTGTGATCATCCATCTTTCAGAATCTATATTTGAATCCACTGAGTGCAAATTTGCAAGATTTCCCATGTTGCTGCCTGCTCTGGGCAGTCCTGAAACAAATTATGAGGAAGGCCCCATTCAGAAAATCCACCATTGTTCGTTTTAGTGTTTTCCTGAACAGTCTCTCCAAAGTGAAGTAGGCTGTATAATTCATCAACGCAGCGCCTTGACTCCGCTTGAACTGCTGCAAACTGTATATTTAGATTTCCCCTTCGAGTGAGGGCGGAGCTTCTTTTGCATTTGCATGAAGCCAGCATGACGGAAACAACATTGCATGGAGCTTCTCTTCCCCTGTTGCTTCCATAAACCAGAAGCAAACACTCAGAGCTTTCGGACAGTTTGTTTGTCGCTTATGGCGTGTAGATGCAATGATTACGCGCGGCTGCCGAAAGCCTGCTGCGCCTGCGCCACTCATGTGCCTCTGAGGCTGTCGGTTTGTCTTTCCTTCCTTCCTTCCTTCCTTCCTTCCTTCCTTCCCCACTTCCGCCTTGCAGCTGAGCGCCCGGATCCCAAGCCATGCAGAGGTGCCCACGGTGTACAGCGAGGCCAAGCTGGTGGCGCACACGTACCAGTCCGTCAAGCAGCAGCTCTTCAGGGCGTTCCAGAAAGCGGGCCTGGGGACCTGGGTGAAGAAGCCCCCTGAGCAAGACCAGTTCCTGCTGACCGTGTGAACCGCTCGGCACCTCGCTGACAGGACCCTGCCCCACGGACTGGCCGGCTGGCTGGCTGGCTGGCTGGCGGGGGGACCAGGGCTCCAGGCGGGAGCCGAGACCGGCCTCCGGCAGAAGCGTCTCCGCTTGCCGTCCTGCACTGGAGAACCCGCAACGTGGAAGACGTGGCTCCGATTCATGCACTGAACTTGACTCGAGGGAACTGCTTTTGCGCACCTGCCCCTTCTCAAGGGTGCCCAAGCCCAGGTTACAAAAATGACCTTCACTGTTCGTTCCCTGTTGGTAGCACATCATAGATCGCTGTACGTGTCCCAGCGGCTCCTCCGTGGCAGGCAACGGCAGGTCCTGCTTCCGGCTAAAAACTAATAATAATAATAATAATAATGTTGTGTTCGCCCTTCGTTGTTAGTGCAATAATTAGCGTTGGAGAAGGAGAGATTTTTCTAGGTAGCAAACACATGCAGCTATTTTCTGAACCAGCTACAAGAGACGGTCACTGTTTGGCCTAAACCATAAAAGGAGGGCATTATGTGTGTTTGAAGAGTAAGGGTGTAACTCACAGCCCAATCCTAGGCATGTCTACTCAGAAGTAAGTCCCATTGTGTTCAGTGGGGGCTCCTCCCAGGAAAGCTTGGATAGAATTGGAGCCTTCCAGCCCAATCCTGTGGCATGTTTACTGAGAAGTAAGTCCCACTGAGTTCAATGGGGCTTACTCCCAGGAAAGTGTGCATAGGATTGCAATGAACTGCAAGGAGAGGAGGCACTGAAGTCCTGCCCAAACAGCCAGTGGCCGTATTTCCAACTACGTGGTGAGGCAAGTGGCCTTTTCCCCTTCCGCATAACAGCCACACCGTCTATGCAGTCCACATAGGTGCCGCTTCTCCCTTGTAAGCCACACGTGTGGCGAGGAGGGCAACGGGCAGTGCCGTGTGCATGTGGCCTGTGGCGCTCAGAGGCACTGATGTGGTGCACCTGACCTCCAGCATGACTTGTAGTGTGTGAGGGTACCTACACCCACAGTCCCGTGAGAAAGGTGTTCATTTGCTCCAGGAGGAGGGATAGGAGGACTCGGGAGCAAAAGGTGTGGCCTGCACGTGTGCACCGTGATCTTCTGCTGACTGGTTGCTGGGCTCAGAGTGTTTCGACCACAGCAAGGGAAAGGTGGGCTCTGCACCTGCCCTTTGGGAAGGGGGGGGGGGGCTGCCATTGACGGACTCCAGGGCTGCCATGATCTGGACCATGACAGATGAAGGTGTACAGTTGTGATCCTCAACCACTATGGGACCAAAATAAAGAGCACAGAGGACCGCTGGACAGAGCAGTGTCAAAAGATTAAATGTGCACCAAAACAAGTGCAGTTCGTGCTGCCCCCGCCTGCTCGCCCAGCGCTCCCACGGGCATGTGCAGCGCCAACCCTGCAGTGCGGCTGGCCGTGGCGTGGTCTGTCTGCGCCTTCCGCGGAGGGACCTGCCGGCTTCACGCCTTCCGGACTCCCGCAGAAAGGCTCCTTGTTCGACCTGAGGAGCAGGGGCTGCCGAGTCCTGGGATGAGCCGGGCACTGTAGACGGCAGCTGCAGGGGTGGGGGTGCCGCAAATCAGCGTAAATTCCATGGTGCGTGTAGGATACTAAGATAGACCCACACATCATTACACTTGCAGGGCCAGTGCTGCTTGGTAGTGTTTACCATAATGCACAGGGTGAAACTTGCTTCAGGAGACTGAACGCAGTGGCTGGTCTCGTGCCTTGGTCTCTGCAGGAATGTCCTCCTGCCGTCTCCAGAGGCTGGACCCCTCAGGGGAGAGACACGGAGCTCCTCCCACATCGCGCTTAGGAGGCATTCAGAAGAGGCAAAGGAGCTTCTCCTCGCCCACGAGTGTCTCAGGCCCCAGCACAAGCTGCCATGCTGAGCTCTCCCCCCCCCCCGGCATAGTCTTGTTGCTCTCTGTACATGCTCTCTTTTCCCTGACACAAAGGGAAAAGGGTGTTGTTCTTAGTTTGCTGCATTGTTCAGAAAATCGAGGGGGTGGGAGCATCGTGCTTTCCCACCAATGCTGTGCCCAGGTAGAGAGCGGTGGGCAACCGGCAGCCACGCCTGTGGAACCTGCCCCCAAGTGTAGACACCTGCCGCGGGACCTCAGAGTTGGAGAACCACCGGCGTTAGAGGCAGGACTCGGATCATAAGAACATAAGAACATAAGAAGAGCCCTGCTGGATCAGGCCAAAGGCCCATCTAGTCCAGCTTCCTGTATCTCACAGCGGCTCACCAGGTGCCCCAGGAAGGCATGAGACTACAAGATGCTTGCATCCTGTTGCCACTCCCTTGCACCCGGTACCAGTAGCCCATCACCTTTGTAAGGAGGTTGTGTGTGTGGGGGGGGGGGTGCCTGACCTTCCCCCAGGAGCCCAGTGAGGGGGCCTAGGGAAGAGAACTGCTTTGGGGACGCAGCAGCCCCAAGTGGCGAGTGGGGGAAAGGCGTGGCAACCGGCCTTCTGGCCTCGGGGCAGACTCATGCGCTGCTGGGCGGGGCTCTTCCTGCGGCATTCCCCTCCCCCCGGGGGAGGAGCTCTGGCCTGCTCATCCGTAAGAAGCGTCACTAGACAAAATGCCCAAAGAGGGGGGAAAATAGCGGAAAATCTAAGCAATTCCAGAACGAACCTCTGTCAGAACTTCTAATTATATTGTATCTTGTTCTCTTCTGATTTTCAAGTGACAGGATTTGCGGGTATACGAGTCGTGTTTTTCTTTTAATCCTTGTGCTTTTCATCAGATGTGTATTTATAACGCGCTGCTACTGACCTCTGATCTATCCTGATGTTTCTCCTTAGAGCTGCCCTCCTCCTAAGTTACTTTTCAGACAGAACACGTAGTCCATTCCCTGTCTCACACACACCCCACTTGACACTGTCCCGCCCCAATTTCCTTTATGCTAGCAGCTCCTTTTGTTTTGCCAGTAAAGCGAGATGCTCTTTATGTAGGGTTGGAGAGCCATATTCAGTAAATACATTTGTTTATTGATGCCCACAATAATAGCAACCGTATTCTGATGAAATTTTATTTTTTAGATTATAAATTACAAGATGTATCTATAGTGTCTTGTACAAAAGAAATTATTGTGATAAACTAGAATTTTTAGACTAAAAAAGGAACTGTCCCCTTACAGAAATGTTTTCAACGAACAATACATTCCATATTAACTACCAAAAAACCACGGAGTAGAAATAGTAAAATACCTGAATTTCTTCAGCAAGTTAAGAATGGGAAATGATAGGGTTCCAAGTGCTTAATTTCCAAAATAAGAGCCTGCAGGGCCTGGAACGTTCTCTTAAAGTCGGGCATTTGCCCCTGGAAACTCTTCCTGCTTAACCTCAGATGCACTGGAGTTGCCATATAATAAGCGAAATGCAGTTTGGGGCCCCGTCCAGAGGAAGTTAGGAGGAGGCACATGAAAGTCTCATGGATGTTAATGGAATGTAAGCATTGACCTGACCATTGACTTAAGCACTTAAATCCCATTGACTCCAATAGGATCAAAAGCACAAGAAAGCCAGTCTCTGTGCTCATAAAATAAGTCCTGTGGTTCAGAACGCGCAGGGATCCACACACCGGGAGGAAGGCGAAGGAATGCCTCTGCACACAGGAACTAATACATCCGGGGGGAAGGCCAGAGTCTTTCCTTCCTGACAGGCCAGCTCCTCCTGCAGAGAGGGAGGGTGACGCAGGGAGTCGTTCAGACATTCCCACGCGCATTTGAATAGCGCAGTCCAAGGAGGGACCCCCCCCCCACAGTATTTTTCTAGGCAGGCCCGTTGGCCTTGCCAGATCCCAGGTGCTGTCGCAGGCAGAGAAGCTTTGTAGTGAAGCCCGCTGGACAACCAGCAGCCAGTCCCAATTTCCCGCCTGACCTACCTCACAGGGTTGTTGTGAGGACAAAGTGACGTGGGGGGAGTCCCAAATGCACTCCTTGGCAGAAGGGCAGAATTACAATGTCATTGCAAGGACAATAATTTTCCTTGTGCCCCAGCCTGGCAATTGGTTTTCAGGGTGACCCACAGATGAGACTTTTTCTTTAAGATGTGACTCTTCCAACATTACCGTTATCTCTAAAAGACTTTCTGAGTCTACTTGGAGCCCTTCAGATGCACAAGGAAGAGCCATCTGATGCTCTGAGCAAGAGCCCTCGATACATATTCATACCTTTATTTGGCATACAATAATATAAAAACATAAAATAAATGATATAATTACCAATAACCATATCAAGTTCCGTTTAGCTATATCACCTATTCAAGAGAGCCAGCAATACGGTGATTGTTAGTGTTAATAATACGCACCAGAAAGAGAGCCAGTTGATTAACCACAACAAGATCCTCAGAATCAAATAAAAAATTTAAGGTCACCTCTTCTCTGTCCAGATTTAACTTGTACATAAGAGCTTGGAAAAATAACTCTCTGCTCTTTAAGTGTAAAGGGCAGTGAAAGAGTAAATGCACTAGAGTTTCAATACTATCCTGTTGGCAAGGGCAGAGTCTTTCAATATAGGGTACCCCTTTAAACCGACCCCACAGGACTTCAGAAGGTAGAACATTACAACGGGCCAACGTCATGGCCCTACGTCTTACAGGGATGTCCAGAATATACAAATAAGGTGGTATTTGGCCAATATTCATTCGTAATTGAAGAAAAAGGGGCGAGCAGCGAGTGTTGGCCATCTTCAGTAATTTTTGGTCATGCGCTTCTAATAATTTCCCCTTAATCAATCTAAAGGCTTCGGACTGTGAGACCGAGCCGAGTAGATCTGAATCAAACCCCAATTCAACAAGTTTAGAAGTCCAGGGCTCCGCGGAAAAGTAAGTATCCAAAATCATACACTGAGTCAGGTCGTCGTCAGCCTGTGAGTAAAAAACTGAAAGCCAAAGCTTTGTCACGCGGATCCAAGCCACAGTTTCAATCATTCGTAGTCCAGATTCTAAACATAGCACTGCATACGGGACACAACGCGGCAGACCCAGTATCTTTCTCAAAAAGGATGCCTGCACTTGTTCAATTAAGTGATTGAGATCTCGAATCCACAATGGGATACCATACAGTATAATAGCGATACATTTAGCTGAGAAAACTTTAATTGCCGCTGGGATGAATGAACCACCTTTGCTGAAAAAGAAATTACAAATGGCCTGAGCAGACGAAAAAGCGGCCGTACGCACGTAATTGCGTTGTGCCGTCCAGGACAAGTTGTATGTAAAATGAAAACCAAGATATTTGAATGATTTTACTTGCTCTAACTCCACATTGTTGAGCCTCCATTTTCTTGGCTTCCATGTCCTAGCGAACACAAGAATTTTGGATTTCTCATAGTTAAGTAAAAGCTTATTAGCTGTAAAATACTCAAAGCTTTTATTCAGCAACCTTTTGAGGCCGATACGAGTTCGAGAAATAACTGCCGCATCGTCGGCGTAGAGAAGAATCGAAACATGACGATTTCCCAATTTAGGAGGATGGCCATTAGATATTTCTAGGCAGGGAACCAGGTCATTTAAAAAAATGTTAAACAAAATTGGGGCCAGCAAGCAACCCTGCTTAACCCCTCTATTAGAGGGGAATTCCTTTGTTAAGCTCCCAGTTTTAGAGGTGCGGACTTGGCACACGTTGTTGGAGTATAAACCCTTGATAAGGTATAATAGTCTTTTATCTATTCCGAGGGTTTGTAATTTGTGCCAAAGTAAATCCCTATCCACACAATCGAACGCCGACTTGAGGTCAAGAAAGGCCACATACATTTTTGATTTAAGGTTTACAACATATTTAGTGGCCAGATGTTTTAATATGAGACCATGATCAATTGTTGATTTGCCTCCTCTGAACCCTATCTGCTCAGGCCGAATGATGTTATATTGTTGGGTCCACGAGCTCACCTTGTCCAACAGATATTTGGCGTAGAGCTTACCGACAATTGACAAAAGACTAATCGGCCTATAGTTTGCAGGATCATGAGGATCCCCCTTCTTGTAAATTGGGACAATTACAGAATTGAGCCATGCTTTAGGAAAAAGTCCCGTGACATTTACAGCAGTAAATAGTTTACTTAGCAGAAGAGTCCAAAAAGGCGCGTCTGCCTTAATCCAGTCAGCTGGGATAGCATCTGCACCAGCAGCTTTACCCAGCTTAAGGCCTTGGATAAGAGGCAAAATCTCCTCCTCAGTTACCGGTGGCCAGGTCGGTAGATTTGTTATATCTGGGGAGGCATTAGGTACATCCTCCTTATCCATGACAGAAAGTAATTTGGAAAAGTGGTCAATCCAGGATTGATTTGTTATATTGCTTATTGGATCTGGCCCTCGATACATTCCAGTGCACACAGGCCAGTCCCACAATTGACACTCTGTGCAAAACGTGGACCCTCTTTTCTCCCCTGTCCCTTTTTGAGAGTGGAGTTTGACTCTCAGCCTTCTCTCCCACAATGCAGCCTCACACTCACTGTTAAAAGTTCTAAAAGTAGATCTTTGGCACAGAAATGCATCATGGGAGTCTTGAGGAAAATGGCCGGTTCTAATGCACTTCTCCAAAAATTACCGAAGGTCCTCTGTGTCGCTGACACACAGCCCCTTCAAGGCTTCCAACTGTGTCATTCAACATGTTGCATATAAACATCCCAAAAATACTTGTGGGATTTTTCTTAAGTTACTGATCACTTGTGTTAAATTATTCACTTTTTTTCTGGATATCTGTTGCAATCTGTTGCCCCTGTAGGGATCTGGTTAATTTTAAGAGTGATCACAAAGTGAGTTGATGCAACACATCTCTTATCATTAAAGGCAAAAGGCAAATGCAACAATGAGAAAGAGATTCAACAAACACCCTAAACTCTATGAATGTGCTTATCAGCAGGATTTGATAAGTTCATTGACAGCCCTGTTATTTCAGAGTTGAGTCCAGTCCGGCAGTCATTTCTCCGTCTCCTGCCGTGATGCAGTGTGATGGAGCCCAACCTCAGCGCCATTTCCGGACGCAGGGGAGACGGATCAAGCCCGATTTCTAAAGGGAAACCCATGTACATAGCGAGCATGAGTGAATGGCAATACTGTGCGGATGGATGTACATTTGTAAGATTTGTACAAACAAAAATAAATCTGAATTTACAGATGTGAATTTGCTGCTAAGTTCTGTAAATTGCACTTCAGTGATACCTGATAAGTGAATGTTTCTGTTATAAGTGAATAAAATGCCAAGAAAAATTGTTCTTCTTTATTGCTTGTTGACTTTTGTTCACTCAATCCCCAAACAGAGCAGACCAGTTTACTATACTGGCAGTGTGCCTGTGTCCAGTTCGAAAGGTGGGGAAATGAAGGCAGCAAGCAGCAAGCAAATTGGGGGGGGGGGCTGCCTCCACTCAGCCCTCCCTCTTCTGTAACAGTCATTGAGCAGAATAGGTCTCCTGGCCAAAAATATAGGTATAGGGGAAAGCCGACAGGAGCCGAGTGGTGTCCGGTTAGGAAGTCCTCATCCCTGTAGGAGGAGGAGGTGGGAGGAGTACGAAATAGGACTGCAAGCAGGAGTGTAAGTGACAGTTGGTCCAGTAGAAAAAGAGGCAAGGTGAATGGATCAAATAAGGGTCCCTACTTTAGGGAACCCCCTGTATAGGTGTTATTATGCAAATGCCCGAAGTCTCAGAGCAAAGATGGGGGAACTGGAATGTTTGGTGGCTAGGGAAAACATTGATATAGTGGGCATAACAGAAACCTGGTGGAATGCAGAGAACCAGTGGGATACCGCAATCCCAGGCTATAAACTCTACAGGAGGACAGGGAAGGGCATGTTGGTGGCGGGGTGGCCATCTATGTCAGAGAAGGTATAGAATCCAGCAGAATAGAAATTGAAGGTGGGCCGGACTCCACCATAGAGTCACTGTGGGTTAAACTCCTGGGTCAAAAGAGCGATGTAATAGTGGGGGTGTGCTATTGTCCTCCGGATCAAAAACTTGAAGGGGACCTTGAAATGAGGAAACAAAACAGGGGGTGACCAAGAAAGACAGGGTTGTAATCATGGGGGACTTCCATTATATCAACTGGGTCAACTGGTGCTCTGGTCTAGAAAGAGAGACCAGATTCCTTGACGTGCTGAATGACTGTGCCTTAGAGCAGCTAGTCATGGAACCCACCATAGGACAGGCGACTCTGGATTTAATATTGTGTGGTACTCGGGACCTAGTTAGTTAACATTGACCCTATGTCAATGTTACTGAGCCATTGGGGAACAGTGACCATGCTGCGATTGGTTTCGCCATGCATGTCCAGGAAAGAGGGCAGAGCAACTTGACACAAAAACCCTCAACCTTCGAAGGGCAGATTTCCCTCAATTGAGGAGGCTAGTTAGAAAGAAATTGAAAGGGAAGGTAAAAAGAGTTCAGTCTCTCCAGGTTGTTTAAAATAACAGTAGTAGAGGCCCAGCGGAAGTGTATACCGCAAAGTCAGAAAGGCTCGACTAGGTCCAGGAGGGTGCCTGAATGGCTGACAAACAAAGTTAGAGAAGCTGTAAAGAGCAAGGAAGCTTCTTTCCGTAGATGGAAGTCTTGCCCCAGTGAGGAGAATAAAAAACAACATAAACTCTGGCAAAAGACATGTAAGAGGGAGATACGGGAGGCCAAGAAAGATTTTGAGGAATGCATGGCCAGAAACATAAAGGGGAACAATAAAAGCTTCTTCAAATATGTAAGAAGCAGGAAATCTGCCAGAGAGGCGGTTGGCCCACTGGACGGTGAGGGAGGGTGAGAGGAGATAAAAGGGGACCTGGAGATTGCAGAGAAATTAAATGAATTCGTTGCATCCATCTTCACGGCAGAAGATCTTGGACAGATACCACTGCCCAAAGGGCCTCTCCTAACTAAGGATTTAAGTCAGATAATTGTTAATAAACAAGATATTTTAGATCAAATTGATAAATATAAATAAGTCACCAGGCCCAGATGGCATCCACCCAAGAGTTATTAAGGAATTAAACGTTAAGTTAAATTGCCGACCTCTTAACTAGAGTATGCAACTTGTCCCTTCAAACAGCCACGGTGCCAGAGGATTGGAGGATAGCCAATGTCACACCAATCTTTAAAAAAAGGGAAAAGGGGGGACCCTGGAAACTAGAGGCCGGTCAGCCTAACGTCTGTTCCGGGTAAGATGGTGGAAATCTTCATCAAAGATAAAATCTTAAAGCACGTAGAGGAACAAGTGTTGCTGAAGGAAAGTCAGCATGGCTTCTGTAAGGATAAGTCTTGCCTCACGAACCTTTTGGAATTCTCTGAAAAGGTCAACAGGCACATGGATGTGGGTGAACCTGTGGATATCTATACCTGGATTTTCAGAAGGCATTTGACATGGTCCCCCACCAAAGGCTGCTGAGGAAACTTCACATCTTGTTGTCTACTAAACTCCCTGGGGCACCTGGTGGGCCACTGTGAGATACAGGAAGCTGGACTAGATGGGCCTTTGGCCTGATCCAGTGGGGCTCTTCTTATGTTCTTACGTTTTTATCCCTGAGAAGTAAGCCATCACTTCCTTTAGTCTGAAACGTGGGAGGGGGCTTCCTTTTCAGCCTTCTCTAAATGCTCCTCTGCTTTTAGTCTGAATAAGAACCAATTCCACAGTGATGCAACTGAATCTATTCTAGTGTTTGCAGTGATGAAGCTACAGGTGCCACCATGTGCCGTGTAAGTGTCCCTCCCGCCCACCCTCAGAGCCGTTCTGGGAAGCAGCATCACGGCGCACTTACATGGCGCACAGCAAGCAGCATCTGCAGTATACACCACACCCGTTGCTACACTGCTGAGTATTCGTTGCTGTTTTCTGGCATTTGATTGTGTTTCTTTTTAAAAAAATCAGAGCTGAAGTTTGTAGAATTGCTTCCATTGCTAAAAATATAGGATGGCTTTTCTGTATGTTTTCATCCCACACTGTTCAAAAACAGCCTTTGACTTGGTACCTCGAAGCAGAATAAGATGGTACACAAACAGTGCAGCTGGCCTGAGGACACCTTCAGCACCCCCTGCAAGAGGCTCCCACAAGTTGGCTGTGGGCGAAAGTCAAACGTACGAAGACAATCCTTGCTTAGGGTGCTGCAGAGAGCAGTCCTCATTGCTGTGTTCTCCTCCAAATTTGGACACTGCAAACAGGTCTATTTTTAATCATAAAGATTTATTGATGGATGATTTCAGGCTCTGTGTGCCATTACCTCTTAGCGGTCTCTTTAGGCATCCACATGGCAGGATAAACTCTCCTTTTCCGAGTGCTTCTCCACCCCCCGGCAGCAGCTGAAAATGAACAGAGGCCATTGGGGATCATGCAGGCTCAATCCTTGGAAAGTCAGAGGATTCTGACAAAGGTTTTTCTATCTAAAAACTGCACCCAGCAAATGGCCATAGGTGTAATCCAGGAAGTTTTACAAACAGCAAAGGTGGGATTCATATGCTTGACCACCTTTCGTGGGTAAAAAGTGCTCCTTGGCAGCCATTTTCTAACCCCCACCCTCATTCTCTGGATAATAGAGGAAGCCACACGTGTGGTGTGACAACTTCTGTGAATCCCCACAAATCTGGGGCGCCTCTATTCTAATCCAGAGCCTGCTGGCTGCAAGAGGGAGGCCCAAAAGGCAACAGCGCTCTCAGGTTTCCAAAAGAATCACAGCCCGCTCCAGCCCCTTGCCAAGCGCTGCCTGTTGACGGGGAGCAGCTCTCCGTGTGTGTCTGCAGCGCAGGTCTCTCAGCCAGGGCTCCCAAACCTCTCACAGCCGCTGGGCGCTTCATCCCTGGTAATCTAATGCTGCGCCCTGCTTAAGAGCTGGACTCTGCATCCTTTACATAGCCTGAAAATTAGGCAAATTAGCACGTTGTGGTTTGTTTTGCATCTGTGCACCTGAGGAGGCAAATCCCGCACAGCCACCCCTTGGCCTGCTGCGACTCTCTCGAGCGCGTCTGCACTTGTGTCAGCATTTAAGGAGGCAACGGCCCTCGGGAGCAGCCAGTGCCATAAGACCAGCCTCCCCTGGCCCCCCCAACCGCTGTTTGGCTGGTGGAGAAAGGACCCCTTTGTGGCTGCTAAGCAACTGCAGGGAGGCCCATCGAAAGCACCCTCCATAAGTCACAAGTGCTGGATTACCCTTATCGGGTTGCCTAGCAACAGCCAAGGATGGGGCCTGGCTGTGGGACCCTTTGCCGCTTGCTTTTGAGGCTTCTTGACAGGCTCCGGTTGGGCCCACGCGATGCCGCTTAGGAACAGGGGCCAGTTCAGAGGACGGCATCCGCCTGATCCCTCCGATTATGGGATGGGCAGAACAAGTGCGTCCAGCCAGCCACCCGTCTCCACAGCCCCACAGCCCAGCCCAGCGCTGCAGAATTGCCTGGGTGCAGAATGTCCGAACTGCATGATTCAAATACTACGTTAGACTAGCATATGGGGCAAGGCAGGGCCCAGGGACAGGGTGGTCCAAGCCGGCCCAGAACCCCCCCCCCTCAAATCCTGTCCAGAATCCGTCCTGTCCTGGTCGGGAAGCAGGAAGGCTCAGAGGCCCTTGTGAACCAAGGCAGGTCTCGCCCAAGCCTCCCCTGCCGTCTCCGAGGCCGAGGCCGTTCATTCGCCACGCGGGCCCTCTGTTTCCCATCTCCTGGGCTCCCAGAGGCCGCAGCTATCCAGGCGCATTTGCCTTTCATCTTTTGGCTTCCGTAGCTCACAACCCAATTTAAGAATTATAAAAACACAATAAAAATAAGACGCACCATGAATAGAAACCCAAACCACTAAGACACGGAGGCCACCAATCACACTTCTGGCAGAAGGAGAATGTTGTTGCTTCAACCCAAAGCACCCTGACCGAGGGGCGGGGACGGACCTAGTCAAAATGGCGCCCGTGGCGCCCAACAGAAGTGCGCCCCCAGGGGGCATGTGACATCATGCAACACACACACACCCCACAGGAGCCCAGGTCTACCCATCAGAAGCAGCCTACAGGGAGCCCAGGTCTACCTATTAGAAAAAACGGGAGAACCCAGGTCTACCCATTGGGACGAGCCACAGGTAGATCAGCACTCCGCAGGTCAGGAAAGCCCAGACCTTCCCCCACCCATTCATAGCATCTTTACAGTGCCAAGGCATCTTTAATCTTCATACCTTTTAAGGTAACGGTGAGCTCAGCCTTAGTTTTTTTTGTAGTTGGTTCTTTACGTTTGCTGACTTCAGTTTGAAATCCCTGTGTCTCCACTTTCAAAAATCTGAGTCAGTGTCTGAAAAAGCCACATGTGAGCAGAGACCATCATGCCATGCTTCCAATTTGCATGGGAGATTAGCATGTGCCCGCCCCCCCCGCCCCGTTATATAGGCAAATTGGAAGCATGGCATGATGGTCTCTGGATGCCTTCCTGACCTGTGGAGCACTGGTCTACCCGTGGCTGGTAGGGAGCCCAGGTCTACCTGCGCAATGTTGTGGGGGCCACTGGTGCCCCCCAAGACGGTGCCCAGGGCTCGTGCCCCCCCCTAGCCCCCCCTAGATCCGTGACTGCCGAGGGGCCATCCGTAAGGAAGGGCGTTCCACTGTCCGTGTGGGAGAAGGCCCAGGCCTGCACACCTGGCAAACCATCTCCGTTGGGAGAGGGCTACGGCGCCAAAGCGTTTGACTGCAGCAGGCGGGGGAAAGCAGCTCTTCCAACTGTTCAGGGCTGGCTCTAGATTGCTGCACTTGCCAGTGCTGTGAACTCTGCCCAGAGATGAAGTCGGGGCAGCAGACGCCGTTGCGAAGTGCTGTGCTGGGTCCAGGGCAGAGGGAGGCCCAGGCTGGGCTCCCCTCCGGTCGCCATTCCCTCCTCCGCACTCACAGCCAAGATGCCGCCGTCTGTTTGTTTTCAGGCCTGGCCATATTGTTTTCCCCCAGAGCGACTGTGTGACAGCTCCAGCTTCATGTCTGAGCTAATTGCTTAAGAGCAAAAACGCAGAGCAGTCGTTGCAGGGAAGCAGATGGGCGGCTGTCTTCAAATCCCGTTTCCTGGAAAGATCACCCCCGGCCTGTGTTTGAATCACACTTTGCAGATGCGCACCCACACCCACACCCGCCTCGCCGTGCCCCCCCTGCCCCCCCCACCCCGACTGGTCTGCTGGGAGAAACTTAAAACAGGGTGCGACGCATCCTGATGCCTGCTTCCCAGACAAAAATAAGCCAGTATTTCTGCTGCAGTTAAGGGTTGATGGACAGACACGCGTCTGTGCTGGAAAAAAAACGATACGTCACTAAGAGACGGCACTTTAAAAACCCTTCAGTTCCTGGCTGCTGCGTCTCTTTGTAATCCCTTGAATGAGATAACTAGAATCTAGAAAAACAGACATTTGAAAGACACGAGTGCCCCTGAGTGATGCTTCACAGGGCCGTAAGGAAACCACATTTTCATATCTCCGCACACTGATGTTTCAACAACCCGAAACAGAGGCTTATTCATAGAGAAAGAGGACGACCCATCCCAGAACCCTCCTGGCCGCTTGGCGTTCCGCTGGTGGCACCTGGGCCTGCAAGGCAAGGTTGGTTTGGCACCTGGGGAGCAGTGTGTGTGGGGAGGCTTCTCCACCCTTGCCCTGCTGAGATGCCTTTGACTACCAGTTATCGTGACAGTGAATTTATAGCCTGAGTCTGCCAGGGTCACTACAGGTGTCACCGTTGGCATTCGTGAGAGTCTCTAAAGGCACACCATTAAGGAAAAATGTTTACTGATAGGACTGATAATTCTGCACTGTGGTCTAAACCAGGGGTTCACAACCCTTAGGAACCTGGGGGTCACAAGGCAAAAATTTGAATTGTTACAGACCAACTGCCGCCCCCCCCCCAGCACACAAGACATACCGTTAAATTTGGCAGTCCGTGGGCAGCCCCTGAGGTGCCTTCTGAGACAGCAGACGGCCCACTTGCCGTCCTCTCTTGGCACTTTGGGGAGTCTTGGCAAGACACTGGCAGTGATGGAAGGAGATTTTTTCTTCCTGAGACCTGGCAGACCTCTTCTTGGGATGTCATGGACCACCTTGGTCCACAGGTGAGAACCACCCACCTAACACAGCAACAACTGAAGCCGTCTTATGGGCAGCAAATGGGTAGTAACTATTCATGTATTCTTCATTTACCAAAATAAATGGATCTGGCAAGTGGTTCTGAAGTTTCTCATAAGAACTTTTCTGTTTCCCCCCAAAATGGGAGCACAATTGCTGCTGTCCTGTATTTTAACTGATCTTTTATGTCTTTCTTTTTTCCAAAAACCAAGTAAACGTACAAACCAGTCATTTGAATGGGGCATGCAGATGACTTCTGTATCTCTAGATCTCACTTCCTGGAAATCCAGGTGCCAGCTTTGCCTCTAAATCACCGTGCGCGGGCATGCTCGCACATGGGGACTGCTGCCGCCACATTAATTCCAGAGCAGGGACAGACTGATGCCGGCAGATTGGCTTCCTCAAATGAAATGCAGGACTCGCAGGCAAAGGAGCCGTGTGCACGCAGGAAAGCCCACCAAGCGGTCACTGGATCAGAACAACGGCCCAGTCACAACACGTCAAGAAGCCTAGAAGCAGGCTGGCAAACCTGGGGGTGAAATCAGGCAGCCACCGAACACGGTTCACTGGCACCATCGTCTCCCTGGGCATAAAAGTAGCTCTTGGGAAGAAAGGCAGTGGGGTGGGCGTAAGGACTTGGAAAGAGGATTGCTTGGAGAACAGAGTGGAATGTGGCATGTGGGGCTGGGCTGGGCTGGGCTGGGCTGGAGTATACTTGAGGCTGTTGGGACTGTGATTGTGGGTGGAACGAGGGTTGCTGCAGGGAATTGTTGTGTGACTGCCACGCCCCTGGGGCCACCGACTGGAGGAGGCAGGAGGAGGAGGGCCCACGTCCTGCATTTTGCCTTCTCTTGGGTGGTGGGTCCAGGGTGGAACCTCGTATAAAACTACTGTAATGCCTGCCTTTGATGACAGAAGGGAAGCTGATTGGCCTACTGTGGGCACAAGGTGGCAGAGGGGGGATTTGGCACAACAGGCACCGGCTGGGCCCAATACTGGAGGACCCACCTGGTCACCCCAGAAGCCCCAAAGCCCAGGGGCAGCAGGGGGGAATGGGTGGAGCTGGACTTGGGCTTTCCTCCAGACCCCACAGGAGCAAGGTCCCCAAACCAACTTCGTCCCTGAGCCTCTTTGGGCTTGAGAAAGGGCACAACCCTAGCCAACATTCCAGCAGCAGCAGCAGCAGCAGCAGAAGGGCGGCAAACATTCCCTGGCCTGGAGGAGGCCTCCATGACGCCACCCCCCCCCCAACAGCAGGATGCAGCACGGGCCCCCTCGGCACAGCTAGGTCAGTGCTGGGAAGTGGGTCAGGACTGCACCCAAAGCGTCTTTACTTGGGGTATTTGCCACATACTCCAAGAAGTACAAATGTACCATAAGGGAGCTCTGTCCTAGCAACATTATTTCATTTAATTGAAAGGATGCTTTTCTACTCTATCCAAAGCTCAAAGAAGCATACAAAATGTAATAAAAAACATCATTTAAACAATTTAAAATGAACTATACACATTTTGTATATTCATTCATACCTTTATGTATTGTGTTGAGTATTATATAATCTACAAATTCTGCTTTCTGTCACTAGAAAGACTGGCGTTTGCACTTCTCAAACCAGAAAAAAGACTTCCCTTTAGAAGTAAGAGAAGTTTTGCTGCCTTTGCGGGGGCCTCTCAAGCCATCACTAAATGCTTGCATCGGCTAACGTGCAAACTCCTTGCCGGCCTGTGGTTCTGGCAGATAAGTAATGTGGCCTTGGAGAATGAGGATTAATAATCGCTGACTTCCCTTTGCTGAAATAGTTCTGCATGAATACTCTGTTCATGCCAGCTTCCCAGGTAATTAAATCTCTCATTGGTGCAGTGTGTGTTTTATTTTCTCCACTCTCTTCATGGCCGCGACTGCTTCCATTAGGCCATTTAAAATTTTGTTTCTCCCATCTGAGAAAACGTTCAGCCTTTCACTCGCACCACTAAACTTGCATACCTCAAATAATGTTAACAGCCTGCAACTTCCAAAAACGACAATTAAAAGCAGTGGTGATGGAGAAGATTCATCTAGGCTGGCTCTAAATAAGGGCCATGCACAGGATACTGCCCACCTGCAAGTCGCCCCTGCTCCCTGGCAATTGGCTGGCAATTGGCTGTGATGGAGACCACAACGTGATGGAGACCACATTCCGACTGTGGGACAGGAAGCCTCCGTCATGTTGATGAGCCCATCAGGAATGCCTGTCGATGAAGCCGGTGGGGAACCAGGTGGGGGATGAGGTGAAGATGCCGACTGCCTGGTCCTCCTCACGCCTGTCCTCTCCCTTCCGACGGTTGGGACGAGGGACACCTGCTCCGCAGTAGACTCCTGCCCTGATGCACCCTTGGACTGCGGGAAGCTGTAAAGCACCTGAGCTCTCTCTTTAGAGGCTGAGGCCTGGAGGGTTCCTCCCTTTTCAGTTGTCTCTGGGCCGCCACTAGTGGCTGCAGGGCCTCCCCACTCCAGCTCCAGCTGTGCCGCGTGGGGACATTCAGGAGTTTTCTGCATTCGAAGGGCACACTTTGGGCACACGGCATGGACTGAGGCCCAGCCTTGGCTGCGGTGGTCGACCTTTGTCAGGGCTGCACCCAGTAGTGGGATCTAAATGATTTAGGGACAGGAACTCACTTTTGATTGGCACTTGTCGGGAACCCGGAACCAGCCACGGAGCCCGTTAGGATCCGGAACGCCCGTTCTGGTCCGTTCCCCCGAATGACATCACTGCCTTCACCCCCCTAGGAGTCCAGAATCACTCCCTTTAACCCTCTGAGTGCCGGCCAACCGAGAAGAAAAGCTCTTTGCAGAGGAATTGGGAGGGGGGAGGGGGGAGAGTGAAGTGGGCGGAGTCAGCCCTAATTTTAACTAGTGGAACTGAGTTCCCCCGCGTTCCCCCTCAATCTCACCACTGGCTGCACCCCTTGAGACCGCAGGTGGCAGCTCACCTGGTGGCAGCTCCTCGATGGGGAAGAAACCCTCCCAATAGGTACTCTACGTCCAGGGTTAACTCTACCGCCACCTACCCCCTGGCTGCTCCTTGGTACCTTGTTTTCTATGTGGGGGAAACGTCAAATAATTGCGAGCACTGCTTCCTGCTCCTGAGTGTGCACAGCTCTGCATGTGCACCCTCTGGATGCTGTCCTTACAACAACCCTGTAAGATAAATCATCCCCCCCCCCCGGTCATGGCTCTGGGGCTGCAGCTGAGAGGAAGGGGCCTGCCTGCCTAGTAAGTTTGGGGCAGAGGAAGATTCAGTCCCAAGAGCTCCTGGTTGGCCTCTATCAGCCGTGACTTCCTTGCACTCTCACACCAGACTTGTGACCTGACAACCAAAGGGGACCACAAGGGCCGAGAGCCAGTGTGTGTGTGTGGGGGGGGGGGCTCTCACATCGCAAACCAATTTGAACCAGTAAGCCAACCCTTTTGGGTTTCAGTGCGTGTTTCTAATTACACATACATACTCGAGCTGCTGCAGAGTTGGATTTTCCACCTGCGTGCAGAACACAAGCGCACAGACGGCTTCCTGGTTTGGGCTCCTTCAGAGCTGTGGCGCCTTCAGAAGGCTCAGGGGACGGTTGGGGTCCAGACGCGATTGTGCCTTTCAGGACACGGCAGGGCCATCCTCAGCACCGGCTCCCCGTGTCCTCACACGCTTGCTGGGCTCCGCGCGCCTGCAGGGGAGCGAGGCAGTGATGCTGAGCTTGGCGTGTTCTGCTCCGAACAGAATTTTCCCTTGCAGCAAAGTGAGCAACGAACGGCCCTGGAGCCAGAGGAGTCCCGGCTTCACGCTGCTCGTTTCGAGGGGCCGAGAGGCATTGGATTCTTTGGCCAATACTACATGAAGACGTGGTGTTTAGGCTCGAAGCCTTGGCCACTGGAATACGAAAACGCACGGCTGGCTTTGGAGACCAGCCATCATTTTGACAGGCAGCTTCCCCATTAAGAGCGCCGCGGCTCCAGAGGAGATGTCAAGCCTGGAGCCGATCCAGGCAGCGCTAACTGAGGAGGCAGAAGGCAGCCTTCGGATGAGCCTGATGAGGAGACTCGCGTCCAAGAACACCTTTGCCGGCTCTCCGAACTCAGCCTGCCTGCAAGCGTGCAGGTCTCCAGGGTGCCAGCAGGGGGCGAGCCAGAGCGGAGGTGCGGGCAGCCACTCGCAGACCCCTCCGCTCAGCAGGGACACTTCGGGCCCTGGGCAGCCGCACTGCTAAGGAGCCGGGTCTTGAAGGGCCCGAGTGGCTGAAACCGCCTGGCCGCCGAGGTCACGCCGGGGGCCCTCCCGGCATTCCGCCACCTAAGCTGAGGAAAGGGGTGACCAGGAGGAGGACCTTCCGGACGGGGGCGTCCCAGCTTTGGAAGAGGCCAAAGGAGATGCTCTCGACGTCTAACGCACTACGCTTCAAGCAGCAGGCAGGGACCTCCTTACACGGCCTGGCCCTTCACGCTCAGTTAATTTCATTTGTGATTGCTTAATACGTTACTTTGATATTCTATGCATTTGAATTTTTCTTTATGGCTGGCATTTTAACTGGCGCTCTTGCCACTGAGAGCTCCTTCCAGGAACGAGGAATGGAAAGAGCACCATGCTCAGGGAAGGGCATGTCTGTTCCCAAGCTGCCTCCCAGTTTCAAGTCACGTGCCCCGAATTGCTGTTTCAACCTAGAGGTCCTCTGGGAGTCGGTCCCTCCGGGGAAGGAGCAGTGAACGGGACAGCCCCCACCCTGTCCAGGGGGAGAGCTGCATCCAAATTGTTTCCCAGGAAGTCAATGCTGTACATTGCGGCGGGGAGCCCAGCTCTCCCTCTCCCTCTCCGAATCGTATTGATCTATTTCAGAATGCAGAAAAACTTTGCTTGGAGTGAGAGGGGAGGGGAAACCGTGCAGAACTTGAGCTAATACGGAGCGCTACAGCAAGGCTTGGAGGGTGATGTGAGCTGTGTGGAGCTGCCAACATTGTGAGCATCTTGATAGGGAAAATTAATTGCCAGCTGTTCCTGCGAGCACCTCATCACCTCCCTCACCTTCACGGTCCTCACCTCCCGTTTCCTCCAGTGCTGTTCTTGGTGCTCTCGAGACATTTTCTTGGACTTCATCGACAAGTAAAGCAGCCCTCCGAGCAAGAAACTGGTTTACAGGATAGCAAGGAAGTGCCCAATTCAGATTTTTCCGGGGGGGGGGGGGAATCAGAGTTTCCCAGCTTGTGCCACTTTTTAGTTACTATGGCATCCGCCAACACGGATGCATGAATCCAGACCCCCAATTTTCAGCCATTTGGAGCACAGTGCTGGAAACGGCTGAGCAATTGCTCCTAGGGCAACTGTCTACTTAACAAATGGTCTGATCTTCATCCACTCTGCTGGCAGCGGAAGAGGGACGAGCACTTTGCTCTACATACAGTTGCTCTTGGAACAGCCACAGAACCCGGAAGAGTCTCTGAAGCTGGAAGTGACCTCACAAGAGGCAAAGACCATAGAGAAGGCCAGGTGCCTAAGGGAGCTCAGTAGACAACAAGATGCTTGCATCCTGCTGCCACTCCCTTGCACCTGGCATTCTGAAGTAGCCTACTATTAATGAAAGGCGGTTGCACCACCCATCATGGCCTATAGCCCACGATGGACTTTTCCTCCAGAAATCCATCCAGTCCCCCTTTAAAGGCATCGAGGCCAGATGTAGCAAGGCCAGATGTACCACCTCCTGTAGCAAGGAGTTCCATAGCTTAATTACCCGCTGGGTACAAAATTATTTCTTTTTATCTGTTTTAACTCTCCCAACCCTCAGTTTTAGCGGATGCCCCCTGGTTCTGGTGTTTTGAGAGAGGGAAAAGAACATCCCTCTATCGACCCTATCCCTCCCTGCATAATTTTGTATGTCTCAATCATATCCCCCCTCAGGCGCCTTTTTTCTAGACTGAAGAGCCCCAAATGCTGCAGTCTTTCTTTGTAAGGGAGGTGCCCCAGCCCCGTAACCATTTTCGTTGCTCTCTTCTGCACCTTTTCCAACTCCACTATGTCCTTTTTGAGGTGTGGGGACCAGAACTGTACACAATATTCCAGGTGCGGCCTTACCATCAATTTGTACAATGGCATGATAATATTGGCTGTTTTATTCTCAACCCCTTTTTTAATTACCCCAAGCATCGAATTGGCCTTCTTAATTGCTGCTGCACACTGGGTTGATACCTTCACTGAATTGTCCACCAGCACCCCAAGATCTCTCTCCTGAGCTGTCACAGACAGCTCAGAACCCATTAGCCTGTAGGTGAAGTTTTGGTTTTTGGCCCCAATGTGCATCACTTTACACTTGTCTACATTGAAACGCATCTGCCATTTGGCTGCCCATTCCCCCAACTTGGAGAGATCCTTCTGGAGCTCTTCACAATCCTTTCTGGTCTTCACCACCCGGAAAAGTTTTGTGTCATCTGCAAACTTGGCCACCTAGCTGCTTATCCCTGTCTCCAGGTCATTTATGAATAAGTTGAAAAGCACTGGCCCCAAGACAGATCCCTGGGGCATTCCGCTTTTCACCTCTCTCCATTTTGGAAATTGCCCATTGACCCCCACTCTCTGTTTCCTGGCCCTCAACCAATTCTGGATCCATAAGAGGACCTGCCCTCTTATTCCCTGACTGTGAAGTTTCTTCAGCAGCCTTTGGTGGGGGACCGTGTCAAATGCCTTCTGAAAATCCAGGTAAATGATATCCACAGCTTCACCCACATCCACGGGCCTGTTGACCTTTTCAAAGAATTCCAAAAGGTTCGTGAGGCGAGACTGACCCTTGCAGGCGCCAGGCTGACAAAGCAGGAGCGCTCTGTGCCTTCACCCCTCGAGCCCTTCTGGGGTCCAGGCACCGAGGCCGCAGCACGAAGGGCGCCACCAGCAGGCCGGCCTGGGAAGGACCAGGAAGCCCTGGCCTCGCCCAGGCAATCGGAGCACTGCTAGGCTGGCAGCCCCACCCGTTTGTGCCAGGCTCTCCTTGGCTGCCCTGCCAGCCTCGCCCCACCTTCCTCCAAGGGAGCCGTCAGGCCCTGCGCCTGCCCTGTGTTCCTGCCCTCCCCCCCCCGCCCGGCCTATGCCTGCGGATGCCAGCCTGTCCCTTCCCCCGCCCTGGCCTGGCTGGTTCGGCACAGCTGCTGCTTCTGCGATCGCTGCAGGCCGGGCCCTCCCGGAACGCGCTGCGGGTGGGGAATCGCAGCGCAGCAGCAGCAGGAGCCCCCGTCGGGCCAGAGGTTTGCAGGGCAAGGTTTAATGAACTCTGGGAGCTGAGGAGGGAGGTGGGCCTGAGGACGAACACATGGGCTCCGCGCAGAAAACCCACAAGCGGCAGCTATTGTATTTGTCCTGCAGCTTCTTCACAGCGAGCCGGAACAGAACTCGGCCTGCCACCTCCGCTGCCCTCCAGTCTCGTGCCAGCAGAGGCGCTTCAGTCCGCCCAGGAACCGAAGTCGTGCCTGGAGGATGTTGCCAAATGCTTGGGGGGGGGGGAGTCTGCTGCTGTGCGCACGGGGGAGGGATCTGAGCTTGAGCAACGGAACACGAACAGACTGTGAGAGACTGACTGACCGACCGAGGGCAGCCCTTCGACATGCCAAGCAGGCAGCACAACCACCTGCTCAGTCTGCAAGCTGCACCACAGCCAAAGCAAGTCCCACACACACACACACGCGCACACTTCATGTGAGTTTATCCCCAAGAACCTCCATCGTTGTCAGCTTCACACGAGCAGCCACTTAGGAGGCAGCAATTGATGCAGGCAGCTGAGCCCCACGGCACGGCACGGCCCAGACACGCTGCAGGAAGGGAGCCACCGAGCGGCGGCAGCGGCACGTTCCCCTGGGCGACAGTGTCCGATTCAGGAGGTTGTCCCGTTTTCTGGGTGTGTCCCCCCCCAATGATTGCCTTATCTTTGCTAGTTGTATGATGTTATCATTCTAGATCGATAAGCTGAAGTTTTACTAAGCTGACCTGAGTTTTAGAAAGTGTATTGATGTTTTTGTATTTAATTAATTAATTGGGAATTAATTGGGAAACTTTCTAATAGTTTCAAGAAAACCTTGGAGGAAAACTTATTTTCATGCAAAGCATTTGCCCTGATGCAGTAGGTGTATTTCTTTACAATGCCTAAAAAAATACATAAATCATAACCCTACATACATTAGCCTACTAGTTTAATAAAGAACTCTTATGATTAAATAAAAAAAATCCTGTGGTTTTTATTTTTTCATGTATCCTGTCCTGCCCCCTAGTGAAAGTTAAAAGTTAGAACACCTTATTGCCCAAAAGTATTCTCACTTTTAAAATAAAACACCTTTATTTGGCAAAAAAGAGTTGGTGGAGATCAAAAACAGCAAGACAAGCAGAGCAAAAAATCAAGGAGTCTGTCATAAGAACATAAGAGCCCTGCTGGATCAGGCCAAGGCCCATCTAGTCCAGCCCACCAGGTGCCCCAGAGAGGCACGAGACAACAAGATGCTTGCATCCTGTTGCCACTCCCTTGCACCCAGTACTCTGAAGTAGCCTACTACTAATGTAAGGAGGTTACAACCCATCACTGCCTATAGCCCATGATGGACTTTTCTTCCAGAAATCCCTCCAATCCTCCCTTAAAGGCATCTAGACCAGATGCCATCACCACCTCCTGTGGCAAAGAGTTCCACAGTTTAACTACCCGCTGGGTAAAAAAGTACTTCCTTTTATCTGTTTTAACTCTCCCAACCCTCAGTTTTAGCAGGATGCCCCCTGGTTCTGGTGTTTTGAGAGAGGGAAAAGAACATCCCTATCCCTTCTGTGCATTATTTTGTATGTCTCAATCATGTCCCCCCTCTTCACTTTTCACTCCACTTTTCACCTCTCTCCATTGTGAAAATTACCCATTGACCCCCACTCTCTGTTTCCTGGCCCTCAACCAATTCTGAATCCATAAGAGGACCTGCCCTCTTATTCCCTGACTGTGAAGTTTCTTCAGCAGCCTTTGGTGGGGGACCGTGTCAAATGCCTTCTCAAAATCCAGGTATATGATATCCACAGGTTCACCCACATCCACGTGCCTGTTGACCTTTTCAAAGAATTCCAAAAGGTTCGTGAGGCAAGACTTGTCCTTACAGAAGCCATGCTGACTTTCCTTCAGCAGTACTTGTTCCTCTACGTGTTTTAGGATTTTATCTTTGATGAGGCTTTCCACCATCTTACTCGGAACAGACATTAGGCTGACCGGCCTGTAGTTTCCAGGGTCCCCCCTTCTCCCTTTCTTAAAGATAAACACAAGATAAACTGTCCATAAACACATCCAAGAAAACAGCTGCATATGCCCTGCATTTTCAAAATCCTTCCAGAGAGCACTCGGAGGCAGAAAAACAAGATGCTGACATATAGGTGAGTGACAGAATGGAATATTGGGTGTGTTCCATGAACACAGAATAGCAGGAGGAAGAGAAACACAACCTTGCCTTTTGGAGGGCTGCGCTCCAGAAGACCCCCACTCCCTCTCAACCACCCCAGCAATCTGGGGGTAGGTACACTTGCTTGAATTTGTTCTCTTGATGCACAGATCATGTTCACGGTAGAGCTCAACAGACCTAAAGTCTTTTGTCTTTCAGCACGTTCAATGCGCTTTGGCACCTCAAGCTTTAGTTCCAAACTGTGAGGCTCTCTCTTGTGTTCCTATGGATTCTTTTCACCTTCTCCTGTTCTCTAAGACCCACATTCACAATAAATTGCACAAACAGCACAAAAGCAGCTAAAAGGGTGTGTGCAATGCGTGTGCCTTGGAAGCCAGTACACACTTGAGTGTGGGGACGCCCTACCCACCAGACAGCGCACCTCACACAGCCACGAAAAATGGTGGCATAGAAAACGAAATACGGCCTTAACAGGTGCATACGGATAAGTGAAAATTCATATAGCAAACACGTGGCTGGTGTGTGGCTGGGTGCACACGCACTGAGCTGAGGCCCTGGTCCACCGAGCGGCGCTGGCCGGCAGCAACTCCCCAGGGCTCCTACCCTGACCTGGATCGTCAGGAATTGAACTGAGGGCCTTCCGTGGCACAGCCGGCCATGGAGCCCCAGCGCCGTCCACCACGAGGAGGATGCGGCCCGGCTCCGGAGTCCCCCCAAACGTGGTGAGTGTTCAGCCTCGGGGCACAGCTGCCTTCTGCCTCGCTGCTTCTGCTTTGGATGGATTGTGTGTGTGTGGAAAGGGAGTCAGGCTGAATTTGTCGAACAGAAATGCACAAAAGCTCTGGGGACTGACGGTTGACTGGCTCCATAGACAGCACAGCACCGGCACCAGATGCTGTGTCAACTGCGTGGCACCGGCCTGCCAACGGACTTGTTCTTCCCAAGGGGAGGCATTGCGTCTCCTGCTGACTGCAGGCCCAGGAACCTGCTCCCACCCTGAGCCTGGGACGCGATGCCCGGAAGGCCACTGTGAGGCTCACCGCAGGAGAGGCCTGGCTAGGCCGGGAGAGGCAGGGCAGCGCCGCATCCCGCCAGCCCAGCCTCCGGCCCTCCTGGGTCACCCAGCGCAGGTCTCGCAGTCGCTCCCTTTGCAGGATTAACCGTGGTGCTGCCTTTCCCTCTCGAGCCCTCATCCGAACCCGGGTCCATGAAAAGCGCTTTGTTTTCTGTGGATTGCGATCAGCTGTGCTGCGAAGGGGCAGAGAACACTCCGACAAAGCGAGATGAACTAAGATCAGGGTGCACCTCACTCCGCCTAATTCCGCTTCACCTTACTGCACTTGTAAGTAGCGACGGCACCTTCTCTGGGGATGCTGCCTTGGCCTGCGCACAACCCGCTCCTGCGAAGGCGGCAGCCCCACCCCCGCAGATGCGGAGCAGCCCCCCCGGCTTTGCGAGGCAGGCGCTGCGACGGATGAGGCCCCGGGGAGGGGCTTGAGCGACGGTGGAGGAGGGGGTGTGACGGCCACTCGAGGCCTGTTCGGTGGGGGTGACGGCAGCAGAGCCACTGGCTTCTTGGCCCCCCTCAGGCCTGCAGGGAGTCGGCCAGCAGAACCACTTTGCGCTGCGCGAGGCCTCGTCCGCCAGACCCTCTGGCTCAGGGCTGCTTCAGCAAACTGCGAAAGGGGGCTTGCAAAGGACGGGGGCTGCGGCTCCAAGGGCTTCTCTGAGCCACCAAAAATCGGCTTGCAACTCACTGGTGCGTCTCAACCCACAGCTGGGAAGCACTGCTCTAGTACAGTGGTCCACACACCAGTGGGTCACGACCTGATTTTGGGCGGATCGCAAAACTGACAAGCTGATAGCTGACAACAAACATGTACAGAGCCCTGTGGGAACCGAAAGGGAGCAGCGTGCATGCATTTACTCATGAGTAGATGCTTCAAAGTGGTCCACTTCAAGGGTCAGACCAAAGGGAACAGGACACCACCAGAATGGTCCCAATTTGATGAACACACACTTAAACACAATTTGCCCAACACACACTCAAAAAGGGACACACACACACAAACACACACACACACCCCGGCAAGCTGAGGAAAATGTATTGAGCCCCATGGAAAGCAAAACTGGGCACCGGGTGCAAGGGAGTGGCAACAGGATGCAAGCATCTTGTGGTCTCGTGCCTCCCTGGGGCACCTGGTGGGCCGCTGTGAGATACAGGAGGCTGGACCAGGTGGGCCTTTGGCCTGATCCAGCGGGGCTCTTCCTATGTTCACTCATATCATGCGTGGGCAGAAATGAACTCCTGGAGCAGCAAGCGCCTGCAACGTGCCAGCCCTTTGCTTGGCTGGTGAGTCTCACCAGAGCTCCTCAGCCTGTGGTGTTGGAGGGCTTTCATTTCACAGACACACACACTGCACCAGAGCCACACTGAGCGATGCATCTCTGAGCAGAAGCGAAGAGGAGCAAAGAGGCGTCATTCGGAATTCCCCGACCCATCGCCTTCATCTGGGTTCTTCTGTGAGAAACACTTAACCCCAGTAACTAACCCTGCTGCTCCTCCCTCACGTCGCCTGTCAAGCCAGCCCGCAGGGCCTTCAAGACACCCTGGACGACAATTTGGCAAGAGGAGTATCTTGGTATGGAGCTGAAGTACGCAAGACGTTTCTGCACCAGTCTCGCCTCCTCATTCTTATATGGAAGTGACAATCTTGGGATCGCTCGTCAGCCTGGCTTCAGGTTATTGTAAGCCGTATCAGTCATTTCTGCTCAGTCTGTGAAGTGCTTCATGAGACTCTGAGGGCTGTTGTGTCGAGATAAATTGAACGGAATCCATGTTTAGATTTGTTTCTTTAAGCAAGAAAATCAATTTAATGTAACACTGGGAGACAAGCCACGTGGAGGATGTTCATAACCTGTGTAGCGAGATACAATTAAAGATTTGCCTGCTTGGAATATGGGGAGAAATGAAAACGTACATAAATGTTGTCACTGCCACCGTCACATTATAGATTTCACAATGTCAGGCGGATTTTGTTACGCAGACCAGTTCTATTCTCAAGACCCAGATGGGGCCTCTACCTGCAGCCTGACCTAGGCTGGAACTGGATATTAGATGATTCCTTCCCCCACTCCGCCCAAAGACCCCACCTGCTGCAGCTACCCAGGACAAAAACCTGGACCCTTCCTCTTCCCCTCCTGCCTGGAATGCGGGGCTGCCCCCTGAGGTCTCTGGCGCAGCATGGAAGCCGGAAAAAAAGTGAGCGAACAGACACAAAGTGATTCGGGTTTTTCAAATTCATGACTCAGTTTCTGAGTCAGTGAACCCCAGTCTCAAGTCATGGCTGAGTCAATGGCACACACGACTCAAGTGTACACAAGACAGTGAAAAATGTGGGGTTTTGTGATTCTGACTTGAGTGACATGACTCAGTTCCCATCCCTGAAAACAAGGCAAGGGCAGAAAAAAAACCTGGAGAAACAGGTTAGAAGAACTCCACTTCTCTGCATTCGGTGAGAGCGGCGAGAGCAGGAAGAAACGTCCAGAAAGTCCGTGCCATTTAAAGCTCAAACACACATGAATGACTTGGGCCTTCTTCTAAAACGGTATGTCTTGATTAATTAAAAAACACAACCTCTGAAATTATGCTGAATGATTTAATGACATTTTCAAATTGCAACAGAGACAAACACTGAACAGCTAAAAAAACACGATCATAATCACCAGCAAATTAAAAAAGTGGTTCCACAATGTCATACAAATACAGGATTTTCTTCCTCTGAGGAAGCTGGTTTGCAAAGACTTAGGCATGAACAAAAGATGCTTCTGAGATAGTTACAGATTGTTTCCATCTGCAAAAAATATGATGTGCATTGTTTGAGGAACATACATGCCGAGAGACAGAGCACAATCCCGGACGCTACTGAGGCTGGCGCAAGTCCTCCCCTCCCCATAGCTGGCCCTGGAGTGCCGCAAACGTGCCATTAGGCGGGTCTGGGCAGACTCGGGAGGAGGCTTGGCCAGCACAGGGACGTGGCTGGATCAGACACGGTGAGGAAGGGCCGGCTGAGGGAGGGAGGCTGGCACAGGAGGCGGGGGGGCGCATCGGGGCAGAGGGACCAGACTAGCCAGACCCCCTCCCTGTCGGCCTTATGCAGGGCCCTCAGATCTGCACTCGCGATGCTGCTGACGCGGATCTGCGCAGCCCTCCTGGGAGGCTGCAGTGCGAAACGGGGGAAGGAGGATCCGTCCTCCCTGGTCCAGGCCGCACTGCACTCAGCCCCAGCCTTGCGCTGGTCTCCCGGCTCCAGCAGGGGTCAGGATGGGCTGACAGACAGCTTTGCGATTGGCCAGCGGCAACAGCCACCTTTTGCGAGACTCAGCCTCAATACTGAAAATACGTAACAGTCAAATTCCTTCCTTCTACGTGAAATGCAGGACATAATTAGATCAATACTTACAGCAGTAGCTAAAACAAACCCATTTTGATGTGAAGACCATACATGTGACGTGTACAACCAGAGTAGCAGTTTTCAATCTGGCTCTCACCTGTCAGTGGGGGGGGGGGCACCCATTGCCTCAACACAACGTTTCCAACATGGCGGCAGTTAAGCAGCCACTCCTTACAAAGAAGCCGCAGCGCAGGGCCCAGGTGAGAACCAGCATGTCCACGTCTCTGCCACGAGAGGACGCTGGTCTGGTGGCGGGAGAGAGCTCAGCAGCCGTGGGCAGCCCCAGTCCTCTGCTCCTGCAGTACTGCACACGAATGCCAAAGACTCCACTTAAGACCCCGATGAAGTGCCCAGGAAGGGGGCGGGCCACCAGCCCAGAGCAAGAAGAGAAAGGGAGGCGACCCCAGCGTGGTCTGCAAGGCGTCGGCGGCGGAAGGGCCAGTGGCTCCCGCGTGCCCACAAGCTCGGCCGAAGCGCCTTCAACCCCCTCAGCCACAGAGCCGGGAGCCAGGTCTTCTCACTGCACTGGCTGCACCAGAGGCCACCTTCTCTCCCTGCCCTACGAAATGGCCAAGGGCTCAGCGGCAGAGCCCCTTCCTTCCAACCTCCCCCATTCTCACTCCTCCTCCAGTGCAAGACCTACAGGAAGCAGGCGGTTGCAAAGCAACTCCAAACAAGCAGCACAGCCACCCACTGCCCATGTGTATCTTGCCAAGGAGGAACGCTGGAGGTGGAGGGGAAGATAGGCATCCCGGCAGACAGCAGGGACGGAGGCGAAGGGAGCCGACAGGACCCGCGGAGTCAAAGTGATCACCCTGGTCCCAAGGAACACGGGGTCACCACTACCCACTTCAAGCACTTACTCTTCCCCGGAAAGGTTTTTGTTCTATGCATCCCGCCTAAGCGCTTGGATTGCACCACCTATTGCTCTGAACAGACTATAATCCTATTTGCTTCTTCCATAAACTTCCTTCTGGATTCCCCATTAATCTTAACCTCCATTTGTGCTCCCTAAAGTTTTATGGTTCAACTTTCTTCAAGGTTTGGGCCTCTCCGATAAACGGCACTTCCATCATTACTCCCTCTCTTGTCTAAAAAATCAATGAATGACCCGACTGCTCAAGTTCATCTGTGAACAACGGCAGCCTTGGAAGGGATCAAGGAATTATCGCGTAAGTGCAAAAGCACCTTGATTATTTTGCCCCCAATTCTGAGAAGGACGAAGGGAGGAAAGCAGTTTCCGGCCTTCAACTGAAAACGCTGTCTCTGAGGAAGCCTTGACCGCAGCCTCCTGAGAAGAGAGCTCTTGCTTCACCACTATCAAAGGAGCATGAAAACCAGCATCCAGCACACCAAGCTGAACGCAGGAGCATCAAAACCCACCTAGAATCTCTTGAGGGAAAATGGCAGACTTGGGTGTGGAGCAACACGGGAACCTTTGCCTACGTTCAAGCAGCAAGACAAGTTATGTCTTGTGGTGGTGATGTTGTATTAAGCTCCATAATGCGTGAAATTTGGTACGATTGTCTTCTACTGTTTAAGAGCGCTCATTGGAACAAAATCCAACATTTGACCTTAATAAACAGCAAGATTCAAAGTAGCCACACATTCATTTTTGAGGTAGCACTCAGTTTCAGTGGTCAGGACCCGAAGAGCTGTTGGGCAGGCCCAGGAAGATCTGCTCTAGTTTGTCTTTGTTTTGTCCTGGAACAGCACGTCTGTTGCCAGCCCCTTGCGGATCCCTAACCGTACTGGAAAGACTCTCCGTGTCAGAGGGGAGGTGCCCGGGCGGGAGGACACGCATCCAAAGTCTCCCCGGGCTTGCAGGACCAAGCAGCGGTTTGGATCTTGGTCTTTGTGTTTTGGTTGACAGAACAGCAAGAGAGCTCCCCTTTCAAAATAGGTTATTAAATACAGGTGTGGTTTTTTTAAAAAAAACAGAACAAGATTTATTCTCTGGTTTTAAAACGATTCACAAAAATGCAGCTATGTAAATCCTTCTTCTACATACAAGTCTCACATTCTCCAGGAAAATCATCTTGACGTTTGAGGACATGGTTTATAACAACTGCTATAAACTAAAGTGCTTAAAACCCTTGTTCAGATTGCCTGGTGCTGCAGTTTTGTAGTTGACCACGTCTGAGAAAAGCCAACACACAGACTGGCGCTCAGGTCAACGGTGTCGGAAGAACATGTTAGTTCTTGAAACGCACAGGGACATTCCCAGTGTGACAATTCTATGCCCACTGTTCAAAAGTCAATTATTGTCTCCTTCGCTAACCCTCGTTTCTATTCCAGAAACTAAACTAGAGCTGAAGCTAACACTACATTGGAGCACTCAAGTCGGATTTCAGAATAGATACGCAAAAAACTCATCATCACACATCTCCGTGACATTCACCCTTCGTCTTCAAAGTGTAGCCCTCTCTTCTCTTCATCCACAAGGCAGATATGGAAAATGGGAGGGGGGGTGGCAGACTATATATTCTTCACAACAAGTACACAGAATTCACATTTAGGTCAAGCACAATGCCCGACAGTCCACCAAGGCTGAAAAACACTTATATACGTCTTAGGAAAGCCAAACCTCCTGCGACTCACCCGTGGATGCCAAGATACAAAAGTTCATATGCGAGAGCCCAACTTTTCTGGAAGGGTCACATTTTTTCTGTACATTTCATGCAAACTGTGCACAACGTGATAGCATTCGCAACACACCCCTGTCAAGGCACACCTTTTACAATGATAGTAGACTGGCTCACAGGAAGGGCAATGGCAACCAAACTGAACACACACACACACTCGCGCACACACACAGAACTCTTTCGGCATCTCATTTCTCCTGCAGCAAAGCAGGGATGTTGATATTCCAACCAATAGCCTGGCGATCAAATCCACAAGTGAACAGGTTACATGTTGGGTGGTCTTCACTCCATGCAGAACAACAGACCATTCGCCGGTGGCCCTACAACAGCAGAAAGGGCTGCATTAGAACTCGTGTTTTTCCCCCACGAGGCTTCCATGTTGGTCTCCACGCTGCAGGTTGTTGGTCTCAAGCATGACTACCAGGACAGTTTACTGTTCACATCAGGTTTCATCTTCCCAAGCTCCAGGTTCTCACCATACCTCTGCAATCCGTTATCAAGCGGTACTCTGCACATAGCCAGCAGCCAAAAATAATCCTTAAATAAAGTCAAGAACACCTGTGCAGAACCATTTTCTGGAACAAAATCAGCCTGTTAAGCAGGTGTTCCCTGCCAGGCTGCAGTTCCCAAAGGCCTACTTTTGTAAGTGCTGGCAGGAGTGGGGACGGGGGCAGGGAGGTGCCCAACAGCAATCCAGGGGTCTCAGACCTGAGCTGGGGGATTGTGCCAGCCTCTGGAAGGGTTTGAGAGGCCCACACCCACCTCAGCAGCCCTCCACAATGCTGGAAACAGCCACGATCAGGGATCAGACCTATTTTCAGTATCGCACAGGCCCATCGAGGGCCTCTGAAACCCTTCCAGAGGCCAGCACCCCCCCCCAACTCAGGTCTGAACCCCGTCGGTGCTCGCAGCACCACAATCTCTGCAGCGCTGTCGGGCACCCACCCCTGGGCCACTCTCCTTAAGGGGGGCCGTCCAGGAAAAATTCCCAATGGTGGGTCGCAACCACATTTTGGGAACAGCTGGTGTAGCGTACATTTATTTTATGGCGTGGGAATGCAAAACAAAAAGCCAAGGGATAGAATCCAGCCACTTCCATGGGATCAGCCAGTGGGCCCTTGGTCAGCACCCCAGGTGACCGTACTTCTGTTGTACGGAAGTAAATATCAGAAAAGGACCCCCATAGCAGCGGCAGAGTTGCAGCCTTTTTACAGAATAACGAGGTGGGTTGAAGGTAACTGTGGAAGCGGAAAGGGACTTTCACGCGCCAACTTCCAACGACTGCCTCCTCCATTGGCCGCTCCTACATCACATCACGAACTGTTCCCAAGGGTCCCCTTGCCCTTGAGATCAGCTTTTTGGAGGACCCTGAGGCTGCAGTAGTGAGGAGGGGGCAGGAAAGCCCCATTACCCCGCCCACCCAATAAACGCTGCAAAAGAGATCCAGATGTGCACAACCCATGAGCATCTGGCTGCTCCGGGACCGTGAAGGGGTCGGCTTTGGATCTCCCAAAAGACACCTTCCTACCACCACTGAGCGGCGGGGGGGGGGCGCCCGTTCTCCGCACAGACAACTGCAGACCTCGGTACCTGTCTGTTGCTGCGAGGGAGCCTGGCCAGTCGCACTCCGGACATGTCAAACAATCGAACCTGCCGGTTGTCATGGGGGAGGGCAATGATTCTTTGCCCGACGCAGACGTTAATCCTGCACAGAGGAGATTAAAAATAGCTCAGGTTCACCGAGGAGTGATTTCACCGGAGGCTTGGGCAGCATGCATTTCTCAAAAACGTGTGTGTTTTCTCTCTTAAAAGGTCTCTGCATTCAAATTCACGCTGTGCTGCCACCAGATGTGCCATCCCAGGACCTCCGGCGTGGAGACATTTCAACGAAAACGAGGACTGCCGATCAGCAGGACTCAGCTGAAACTGGAAGTCTCCTATCATGCAGGAATCGGAACACTGATTTTCATTCACAGCAGTGTGTTACACTACCCCTACCCCAACCCGAACCCCACGGGACGGCCTTGGCTTACCTGTTCACTGCAGAATCTGTCCGGATCGTGGCAATGGGCGACCTCATGTTCTTCAGATCCCAAACTTTCACAGTACGGTCATCACTACCCGAAACAACGTTGTCCCCCACGGTGAAGACCGCTGACGTCACAGTGCTGCGGATGGGGGGGGGGGACAAAACCAGAGCCGCCCTCAGCATTGCAGGTTACCTGCTACTGGCTGACTCTTTACTGCTGCTTCTAAGCCAACTAAGCCAAATCACAGAACCCTTTAACAATGGGCCGCTTCACAAACCCCATGGAAACCCCGAGACTAGTAATATGGGTGCAGACTCCAGAAGGTTTGGCTCTCTCTGCCATAGCTGAACTGCAATGAACAAGTCAAGGAGACTAGAAGACGGCAACATTTGACCTGTGTGACCAAGAACACATTAACCGTTGTGGCACCCAAAGATACGAGGAGTTCTCAGCCATTCCTGTCATCCTCATTCACCAAGCTTTTGGTGTGATTTTCACTTATGCACACTAAAGCTTTTCCTCCCCCAGGCTCACTGTGGTATGCCTCTCAGTTTAATTCATACGGACTGCAGTTAATGACCTCTCCGTTATAGCTCAGGGGTCATGCATTCAATAGCTTGAAATTTGGTAATTGTAATTTAAGGTGTCAAGTTGCTTCTGTCACTTCTATTGTACTGCGCGAATTTGATTTCATGTGCAATTCGCCTACTGATTGATACTGGTTTTACCCAAGCCACAATGGGCCAGTCGGTGCCAGCCCTCTTAATTTAAACTGACATCAAATTAAACTCTAATTAGATCCAAGCACCGCTGTCTCCGTGGCACCAAGTTTCCTAATGCCATATCAGAGTGCCACTGAGCTGCCCAGGGTAATTACAGGGCATGATCTAAAGGTCTTCACTGGAGCTGACCAAGCGTCATGTTCCCAACGCCAAATCATGTCAGCCTCTGTGCCTGAACTACGGTGCGGGCTCAAGTGACAGAGAACAGCCAGTGAATCTGAGGGAGGGCTCCAAAGCTGCCACACACTCCTTGCCCTAGGAGCAGGGGGCCTCCCAGACTTTATGCACGGCAGAGCATTACGTGCAGAAGTATTCACGCAAATGGAGCGTTTCTCTGTTCTACAACACATGACAATATATTTGGTTCTTTCATCATGCATTAAAATTATTCATTAGTTAAGAGTTAAAAGCCTGTACTTTCAAGCAACTGTTCAAAGCGCTCCGCTTTTCAACCTCTGCTCACAAACAGGAACGTACATATTTACATCCCAGCCTATATCCCAAAGGTACAGTACGAGGTGCATGTTTTATTCAGGAAGGGAGAAACTACGAACAGTTAACTCTTTGCTGGCTGAGCCTTCAAATGCTGAAATGCCAGGTTAAACTCAAAAAGGTCTAACGCAGCCAATGCAAAATCGACACACTGGCCTCTGGAGACTTACGAAGCTGTCCCAAGGAGTCAGATACTGATCCATCTTCAAAGCACCTCAAGAAAATGAACACACTGTACAGCAGTGTTATTCAAACTGTGGGTCGGGACCCATTTGGTGGGTTATGATCTGGTGTCAGGTGGGTTGCGGAAAGCTGGGAGCAGCTCTTGGGAACTGCAGACCTTACTCTTGTTATATTCCTTTTGTGAGTGTTCACAGTTGAAATTTTCAGGTGAGGGTGGGTGTTTTCAATTTTATTCTTAGGTCAGTGCTTTTACATGATATTTTGTCCTAATCTTGCTGTCAGGGATGTTTCATGGTTGTACAATTGCTGCAGTCCAAAAATGCCAATTTACATTTTAGGAGTATCATTTTATTACGTTACAATAACAGGACTTCCTGCTTGATTGTGTCACTTCCTGCCACAACACCACTTCCAAGTTAATGACATCACTTCCGTTGGGTCCTGAAATGGGTGTCATTCTAGAAAGTGGGTCCTGGTCTAAAAAGTTTGAATGCAAGTGCTGTATGGTGTAAGAGTAAGTCCTGCCTCACAAACTTCTAAAAGAATTTTAGAATTCTTTGAAAAGAGAATCGGGCATTTGGATGCAAGGTTTGCCCCCTCTATGGAGGGGTGCACAGAGGGTTGCTCTTTTCCCTCTCACCAGAACCAGAGGACATCCACTAAAATTGAGGGTAGGGAGAGTTAGAATAGACAGAAGAAAATATTTCTTTGCCCAGCATGTGATCATTCTGTGGCACTCGACACATGTTGTGGTGATGGCATCCATCCTAGATGTCTTTACAGGGGGATTGGATTGATTTATGGAGGAAAACACCATCACAGGTTACAAGGCTTGATGGGTACGTGCAGTCTGAGATTAGCTGGTCGCTCATTATGAGGACAAAGTAGGAAGTTTTTGCTGTCATTTGAATTTGCCATGGATGGCAGGTTGTGGTGTGTTCTTTTTTTTAACCTATCCCAGACTAGTGAGGAAGGGATGGTGTGTTCACTAGGTTTCACGTTTTAAAAAATGGTCACTTGCGTTTAAGAAAGTTAAACCCAAGCTGTAGTCTGGTATCTTCATGAGGGGGGAGGTGCAAGAGTAAATGGGATACTTCAGAATGCCAGGTGCAGGGGAGTGGCAATGAGATGCAGGTACCTAGTTGTCTCATGGGCTCCTTGAGGCATCTGGTGGGCCACTGTGAGATACAGGAAGCTGGACTAGGTGGGCCCTTGGCCTGTTCCTATAGTGTCAAATTTATGACACTATAATTCATACGTGTATTGCATATAGTATACAAAGAAGGTGCTTGACCATATTAATTAGAGCGTGCTCAAAAATGTTCCCCACTGGGCATCTATACGCTACTGACATGGTTGCCTCAGGGATCTGCAGAGACCCGCCAACACATGCGCTGGGATGGCTCCACGCACCAACTGCTTCTCTCAGATGCTCGAGTACTGCAGGTTTTCAGCCACGAAGTTACGTCTGAATCTTTAGAACGTGCACACCTTACTCTGAGACGCCCGGTGGCCCAGCACTGCACTCCGAACGGCCAGAGATGTGTAAGGGCCCACGTGAGGGTCTCCCTCAGCCTTTCCTTGCCAGAGCAGGGCCACTGAGCCGAGCCCCCCCCCCCCCCGCATTCACTCTGGAGTATTTCTTCTTCCTCTGACACACGACCCACACTATAACAACCCTTTTAGTGCTGTTTTTAAAAACAAACACCTTCACCTGGTTAACGGTGGATGTTAAGTAGATGATTCTGTTAGTTGTCGTACGACAGCGCATCTCTGCAAATTTATTCCTCTTCCTACTGCCTTCCAGATTAGTGTAAGTTGTTTCTCACACATCAGTCAAAGTGCAACCCCCGCATCGGAGGCGGCGGCGGCAGCTGAGAAAGGAAGCGCGATCCGGTGGGGGACTCGGGGCCGCGGGTGGCAGCACCCAGGGGACAGACAACCAGTCCGGCCTGACCACTGCCGGAGAAGCCACGGCGGCCGGGCACCTGCTTCTCTCCCTCTCAGGACTCTGCGCTGAATGCCAAGCGCCCAGCGAACGGGGAGGCTGCTGCTCGGCAGGAGAGCTCAGGGCCAACGGGCGGGGAGGGGGGAGGGGAGGGGGATACACAGGCCTTGGCCAAGCAGCAGCCAGAAGAGCCAGCCCCGCCCCACCCCTCTCCCCCTTACTCTGAAGCAGGGGTGCACCTATTCAGCTAACTGGGCACCAGGACAACTCCTTCCCTCAACTTTAGAACCTCTCTGGGGTGAAGACAGTTTTTAAAAATTGCAGAAGAGCTCTAGGGGAGCGTTTATGGCAGCAGCCCCCTCACTGCCTACTGCATTGCAAACTAGTCAATTTCACTCCAATGCACTACAGAGATGCTGTACCAAGGGGTAGCTTTTTTTGTTGAACACCACATAAAAATACAAAACCCTGCATTTTGATGTCAACGATATTTTTCTAGAAATTAGATTACTTTTCCAATTAGAAATAATACTGTGGCGGCATCTGCTGACACTTATCACTTACGCCGTCTGCCTAGTAGTACACTTTTTAAAACTTTTAAAATGAGAACTTGGAATGAGAGTGTAGAATAAAAACACGTAACACTGCAATTTGCTACTCTACTCAAGAAATCTTTGGAAAAAATTATCAGCCCCAAACACACACCCCTAGCTTACACCACATCCAGTCTGAATGTATTGGAATTCAGTGGCTGAGTGCGGTACAGCGTCTAACATCTAGGTTATGAAGGGGTGGCAAACTTGTTTCACACAGTGGGCAGAATAGCATTCCTGATGCCTGCTGTGGGCAGGAAGTGATGTCATTGGGCAGGAAGTGGTATCATGAAGCAGCTCGTGATCAGAAATGAATACTTTTTCTCACTTAGGAACTCATTAGCTGCAAAATGACCAGATATGGGAGAGCCTGATTATCGCACAGGCTACCCTTTTAGCAATAACACCTGAGCACAGCTCAGAAGCTGAGAGCCGCTGCTGGTGGTGGTGGTGGGTGCCTGAGGACCAGAGGAAGAGCTTCTGGAGGCAGCATCCAGCCCCTGGGCCTGACGTTTGACACCCCTGAAGTAATGCACTGGAGTGAAATGGAGTAGTTTGTAATACTGTGTTCACACAATGACACAACTGCTTAACAACAGGGATCGGAGAACACATCCCATTGTTAAGCGATGCACACCGGTATTTTGCTGGCTTCCTGAAGCAAAGCACAGAGGGCTGGTTCAGCTAATTGGTTCAGCTAACCATAATCGTTAGTTGGGGATAGGGTTAGGGTGAGTAAGCATCTTGATAGTCCGCGTTCTCTTCTCCTCCAACCTCTGTGGATTCAGAGTGGAACTGTGACATTTACATCCTGGTTTGTTGAAGCCACAGCTTCACAATGTATGGAACTGTGGCTTAACTCCAGTTCCAAAAACAGAATATGAAACCAAGATTAAAAAATTTACTTTGATATCCTGGTTTGTGAACCAGAATTAGTTCCTTGCTTCCCACATTCCAGATCCAACGTAAGCACTGTTCTTGTGAACAGTGAACTGGCCCAGTGCAACTTTGCAGCTTCTTAAAGACCAACTCCACTTCAGTGACATAATTTATGTTCACCTGAACCAAGACCGACTAGCTAAACAGCTATTACAACACCTGGACACATCAGCTGGACACATCAGCTTCAGTGACCTTGTCAACCCTTAGGCACTGAACACACTGAACACATAGTATCTTAACGTGTTCGTTTTGGGATCCACTTTGCACAAGGGTCCCCAGCAATGCAGGGCCATCATTTTCACCCTCCCTGCACACACCTGATAAGAAGGCTCCTACCTACAAGAGCTCAGGTCACATGAAATTTGTTAAATCTTTAAAAGGTGCCAACACTCTTAGCTGCTTTTAAAAATTGCACATGCTCATGCATGCATGCATGCTTCGATGGGCAAGGAAGATCTAGAAGGCTTGTTCCTTTACTAATAACCCAAACATGTTCCAAGCCATCTATTGATGGCCACGCTCCCTGAAAAACAGCCTGTGCAGACCTCCATGAATGGCGGCTCACAGTGCTGCATTAGAGGAGAACATCATGTGCTGTACTAGGAAAGATACACTCCGATACGTGGCTCCCTCCGGCATTACACACTGCCAGATAATTGCCCTGACCAACACAGGAGCAAGAACCAAGCCGACTTTTTAACTCACGAGCTAAATTGAGACGTGAACTCAATGGAAAGCGGGGTGTGTGTGGCTAAGCAGAGCATTTGGTTAATGGGCTGACCTCTTCTTTGGAGGCTTAACGACATGGACTGCCCAGAGCTCTGTCTGTGCTGAATCTGGAAAGTTTGAATAGGTGACTGGGGAAGAGAGGGCAGATTAACACTTCCCTGACTTTTCTCTCCCTGTGCTGGGTCCTCTGGCAGTCACCGCCACGTTGGAACTGTGGTTAACATCCCCTCGGCTAAATTAATGAAAAATGTCAACAAAAGATCATTAGGCTCCATGTTAATGGAACACTAAAGGCATTAGGCTTTTAATAACTCAGAGTGGATGACAGGTATCTTTGGGCAAGGAAAAAAGTTGGCGAAGAGACGGCTGTCTTATGACACCCTTAAACTGTGGGTCCCCCGCCGGGAGTTTGGTGCGCTGCCCCCGTTCCCCGGAAAAACTCCAGACTCTGCCAAGCGCCAGCAAAACTCATTTATCTTGTCGTAGCGAGCAGCCGAGCATGTACCTCCAGCTGACAGAGTGGCACTTTCTCACCACACACCAGCGCCTGATCTGGAACATGCGGCTCCCTCCGAGGGTCTCAATCAACAGAAATACTGTAATGCTAGCACTCCTCATTAGGACTAACAGCTGTCTCCCCAGTCACACAGAGACACAGAACTGTTTTGCATAACAATCTGCTGAAATTTCACACTCACAGGGGAAAAAAATATGATGCGGAAAATGCTGGACCATGAAATGCTGATGTGGGGGCTGCTCAGAGCCACTTCCCAAAACTTAACCCCGCAGTGCCCGGTCTGCTCACCCGGGGCGAGGCTGGAGGCAGAGCACTGCGAGGAACAAGACGCGAGGCAGAGGGGCTGCTCCGGGCTGGGATGCAGCAGAGGCAGAAGGAGTGGCCCGTTCCAAAAGGGTTAGCCGCACCCGCGCACCCAGTGGGCCTCTGCATGCCGTCATCCTTGCAAGCTCTGTGCACCTAAGATGGCAGCTGCACTTACTGACTGCCAGCATTTCAAGTTAAGGGTGCAGAATCAGAGCGTCCGTCTCTAGCTTCTCTACAAATGCACCAACTTTGCAGACTAGCTCCTGGCAAAAATAGCATAAGAAAGCTGCTTATCGCTGACATTACCCTTCCACAGCCACTCAGTTCCAATTCTTATATTTCTTGTAAGAAGCTTTAAAAAAAACTCATGGTCCTCACTCCCCCGCAAGGAATGAGCTGCAGCTTAGCTAATGAACACAACGAACATTTTCAGTCTTGGGAGGAAGTCCTCACCCCCCCCCCCGCCAATCTAAGCTTCTCTTCTTGACAGTGTAAGCTGCTCACAGAACAGGCCAAGTTTCTTATTTCAATTCCAAAACGCCACCAACACTGATAGCACATGGAAGGGGACTACCAGCATGACCCCAACATTCACTAAGCCACAGGTGCAAACATTTTACAGTGGTACTAGCCCTCCATTCCCATTTCTATAATTTTGAACCAGGGCATGGGTAAATTTCCATCAAACACACACCCATGCATTTTTTTCATCTGAAAAAACCCTAGCCCAACCCACCCACATCGGCTATGTTTTGTAGTATAGTTTGCATGGCTAAGCTTAAGAGCCCCTTAAGGAAACCACGTATCCCTGAATGTTAGAGAATGGATTTCTCGGGGTAACAAAGAATTAAAGCGCCATCTGCTGGAAAACACCCAGATTATGCTATGCCAGAAAAGTTATCCAAAACTGATTGTTCTGCCACCACTGTAAACGAGCTGACAGCTTGCAGCTTTAAAAATGGATTACTGCCCATTTGTCAGGTACAAATAACTTGCCAACCCTATCGCTGAATCAAAGAAAGCTGCACCAAGCTGCAGAAGCAGGAGAAAACCACCCAAAAGGCCCAGCAGAGGACTGGCTCTTAAGACATGTACAAATGGAAGAAATTCACAGGATCACAATATATGCATACGTGGAATGTATGGAAGACTGATAGGCCTATTAGCCCTTTAATTTACGTTTTTTAAATTTTAAAAATGTACACCTTTATAGTAAAGCATGCAACCGTATTTTAGGAGTTGGGTTAAAAATTGGGTTAAAAACAGGCTTGAAATCACACCCAGGTCTCAAGACTACAAGCCCTACCAATTTTCTTGCCAGGATCTTAAGGGCTTTCTGTTTCATCAAGCTTACGTTTTTTGGTGTTGCCTGCTTATGACTGAGTGCTGGTTTTTGTCAGTTTGTTCGTTACTTTGACTGCTTAGCTGTTCTATTGTTTTATGTAACTCAGGCATAGATGGGGGGGGGCAGTTCCTCCACTCGGAATTCCCTTCCCACAGAGGCCTGCAGTACTTCCAAATCAGCGCTGCCTTTGACAGCCGCAAGACCTCTTGCCGAGAGAGGCTGAGCAGCAGCACCCCCTGCACGAGGCCCCGCTGGTCAGGGTGCTCCACACTGGCGGGAGACCCGTCAGAGCGCCGCTTTTCTGACCAGCTTTTCCACTGGGATGGGGAGAGGAAAAGGGTTTCTGAGCAAAGCCACTGAACAAGAGTAACCAACGCTGGACCGGGCAGGAGGCCGCCTAGCACAATCCCCCCGAGGAGCCCCGGGAGAGGACGCCACTTACTCCGTATGGCCCTGAAAGACGTTCACAGAATGGATCGAAGGGTCTCTGAAGTCCCACAGGCGGAAGGTTGTGTCGCGTGACGAGGTCACCACAAGGCGCTGGGTGGGATGTGTGCAACAGTGGGTGAGTTCTTGGTCATGTCCTACAGTCACAGGTGAAAACATGAAGGCACTGAGAACGCAACACGTTTCATTTCCACACATGCCAACGACCAAAAAAAAACCGCACGTCAAACGGACAGTCACGTTTGAGGGCACCTTTGGTGGGGCCGAGCTAAAGCTTCTCAGCTGCCGCCTGCCGCCCCAGGGAGTCCTCAGCCACGGCTGTTTGGGGTCTTCGTTTGGGGGGTCAGGACAGGCACAGGCACCACCACCTCCCCCAGCTCCATCCTGCCCCCCCCCCCCCGCCATTTCCTGGGTCTGGGGAAAGAGCGCGGCAGTGGTGGGAAAGGTGGAAGGCTCACTGCCCCCTCCAGGTAAGCAAGGTGGGGCCAGAGTGGGGCAGCAACAGCAATCTGAACTGGTTCCAGTCTCGATCCAACGGGGGGGGGGGGGGCAGGCAGGACAAAGACTCTACTCCTTCTCCCCCTGCCACCAGAAACCAAACTACAGAGTCACATTTTGAAACTAGAGCCATGATTTGCACACAGAGTTCTGAAAATCTAGACTCCAAACACAACCAGATCTTTGGACCTGGGGTCACTGAGTTCCATTGTGGGCCCTCGGCCAGAGCCCGACCTGGTCAAACCCTAATGCCACCTCTGCCGGCATCCCTAAGGTTATTGAACGTTTTGGGTCACCCCTTTCATTTGCATCTTACTATATACACTCCAGGAGCCATCACCAACCAGTTTACATGTTCATCTAAAGAGTGGATAAACCAAAGCTCATCATTCCTCTGGACTACCAGTTCAACTTACTCTACCAAGATCTACTGAGCACCAAAATGGAGAACAGTCACAGTCTTCGATTAAGTAGCTATGGAGAGGAATAGAGATGTCATAAATACAAGCGACATCACTTAGCCAATAAGCTGCTGAACGGCTTTTGTGCGCCTCCCTCAGGGCACTTTGGAGAACTCAAGAGGGCCCTGCGGGACAGCTAAAAGGTTCTGCGGGATGCGAAGGGCAACACAGCTCAGGGCACTGTGAGAAAAGGTGCATTTGCTCCTAGGGGTGCCATGAAAGGCGAATGCTTGCGAAACACAGCCTTAGGTTGACCGAAGCAGCAGGTCAACACCTGACACCCTCAGAATCCACACCCTCCAGTAATAGTGGGGTTTACTATTCCTCACCTGCCCCAGTCAATACTGTGGGTTTCTGAACTCCGCACAGCAGTGGCGCCTGGCAGTAGCAATCAGCACAAGCAACAAACCACCCAACGGAGAACTTCCTTCAAAGGAGATACCTGTCAAGGAGTGGACAAGCTCAGAGGTCTCCACATCGTACAGGTTTGCTGTCCTATCCCACGAAGCCGTCACCGCTTGCTTCCCCCCAACGAGCCAATCAGCAGCTATCACCACACCCTGATGGCTTTTTAGGGAGGTTGAGGGAGTTCGGATGGTGGGGCAATCACTGGACGCTTCCCCTTCGCCATCAGGCTCATCCTTGTCCGAAAACTCAACTTCATCTTCTCCAGACGTCTGCTGCAAATTTTGAAAACAGTTAACGTGAATCAAGAAGCTGCAAAGCCGGACATGATGAACAGCATGCGGAGGTTACCTGCTGCCAACTCCCCAGCCGTCGGCCATTTGAATTCCCACGGGGAATACAAGGCCCAAGTTAAACGGCTCCAGAGAGAGAAAAGCTGGAGTGCAGTGGGGGGGGAGCCATCGAGGGGTTGGGCTGTGCCAAGGTGGGGGAGTATGTGGGTGGGTGGGTGGAAGGTCAATACTGCAGGATTTCTGCACACAGAAATCTTCGGCTTAACTTCTTTAAAAACATCAATACTTGTGTTTTTGGAATTTTACTTTCAGACTATAAGATGCCCTTAGGGTGTTTGGGATAACACAGCACCTTAGAAGTTCAGAAAGCCTTTGTCGTGCTCTCTGCAGAGTGTCTAGTCATGCAGTGACGGCCTGGAGTCGTGTGGCGGCCGATACTGCCAGTATCGTGCTGCTCCCAGGAAAGCTGGCAAAAGGCGGCACGAGTGGAGGAGGAGGGCACGGCTGCCAGGAATGCCCAGGGAGCCACTTTCAACATTTTAAAAGCTGAGCTTCTGATGAAGCTTGCAACACTTGCATCACACCAGAAGCCACATGAGCAGCACCACAGATGCTGCTGGTGCACTTTGTGGCATAGCCACATCCAAGTCACACTGTGCTAAGCCAGAGGCAGCCAATCTGGAGACTGAGATCCTTCCAGGGCAACCGAAACCACTGCATTCCCCCTAAAGATCTAGTCGAGAGGGTTAAAGCCTCCGTTTGCCTGAAGATCCGAAGATCCGAAGGTCGCCAGTTTGAGAACACTGGAAGCTTCCGCGTGCGGCAGACCTTGAAGAATGCGGCTGATAAGACTTGAGCTGTTCTCCAGCTGCCTGTGAGAGGGGAGTTGCTGGGGCAGCTGTTCCTTCCTTTGGTGAGAGCAAAGAAGCCGTCTATCAGCCAGGGGAAGGCATTTGTGTGGCCAGATAGAAGGACTGGATGATGGAAGTGTCATCTGCATGTAGTAGTTCTTGTAAGATCAGAACATTGTTATTGTGATTTGTAAAACCCTTGTGGTTTAAGAAATGCCTGCCCACGTAAACCGCCTTGAATTAAAGTGGAAGGAGCAATCTGATGACCAAGAAAGGCGATATATAAATACCAAGTATTATTAGTATTATTAAAGGGGAGTGGCAATCCGGAGGTGACAGTGGAGACAGCAGCTCCAGGCTTGCACTGCCACCCCTATAATTTAAAAATGCTTTCCCCCCCCCCAGATTTAACCAATGTAGCAGCACCCACAAAACCTGGGCTTCCCTGCCGCCAGGTAAGTCCAACACCCCTATTTTTTTCATTTTTAAAACCCCCAAAGTTCTGTAGCCACAGTCACTGCCAGATCACCACACGCACACGCACACGCACCCAGCATGTCCCTGCAAGGACTTAGTGGTTCCCTTACCTTCGGGAAAGGCTTGGGAACCGCTGTACTGAACACATGGCAGTACGAGTGATTGTTAGTAAGCAAAGCAGCACACAGTGGAAAATTACTGAAGAGTTGAAAAGCAGCATTTTCTCAAGTACATCAACTTATTTCCACCAAGGTTACTTGCACAAGCCCAGCTCAGCTGGAGCGCCCGGACTCACACTCCGAAACCCGCCACTCACATTGCAGTCTGCGGTGGGCTGAGGGGTGGGCAACTGCACCAGGTACCGCCAGATATGAGCTGTCTGGTCTCCAGATGCTGCAGAGCAAATTAAGAGGCAAACATGAACAAAGAACAGCAGCCACTGCGTTCTCATGGCATTTACTGCACTTCATAAGCTGACTAAACAATATTACTGGCCAGAGTGTGAAAGATCAACTTCAATTAAATGGCTCATTATTTGGGGACTTTACAATGATTAATTAGCTGAAGTGAATGAAGCCAGCTAGCTCAATTAGTCTACAGATACTAAAAGATTTATTTTTAAGGCAAATGCTACATGCCTGTGAAGAAATATTTTCAATATACGGTGTGCAATTGGTTGTTGACCAGTTATTCAACAATAATCCTCCAGTTTAAAGAAAAAACAGATTCCACACTCATTAAGCTAGTTGTGCCAGCGACACACATTTTGACTAAACATCCATAAACACACACCTATCCCAAAACACCCTATGACGTGAAGTGCCTCCCCTCTCACGGAACCACTGGTGGCGCCGGAACATCTGGTGACGCAACACAGGAGGCAAACACCACAGCAGAGGGGAACACTTAACAAAGGTCAGCAAGTTAACAAACTACCCAGAAGAATGTAAACGAAGCCACCGAAGAAGCAATTTGTTCCTGTCTTGTGACCAACACCAAGGAGCACGAAGTGTGTACAAACCTGTAAGACCCACTTGTTCCGTTGGATGAAACTTTATGGAATTCACTGCATTAAAAAACAAACGCAGAACACAATTACTAGGTCACCTAATCCACAGAAAGGCCTTACTGCTGTTCACCTGTGTGGGGTGCTCCTACGCTTGATACTGAAGGGCAGTACATCAGCTCTTTCCAGACCTATGAACTTAAATATGGTCAAATTACCAATCCAAATTACCAATCCAAATCCAGATTACCAGTAAGTATATACCTGATCTGAAACATGCGTTCATTAAAAATGACAGTTCAAGAACAGGACACACGTTTTCAAAGTTTGCCACAGAAGCAAAACTGCACAGTGGGGTTCAAAGCTGCCTGGCAGAAAGATGAAACAAGTGATCCCAGCATCAGCTCAGAAGCAGGGCTGAAAAAATAAGAACTGCTGCAGGATATCCCCAGGCACGTCTTTGAGCCTGGGTCTAACAGCAGGGAAAATGTTTGTCTGATTCAGTGAACGCCGTTCTACCAGTCACGCAGACTGAGGTGGCAGAATTCAGACTGCAGGCGAGAGGGGGCGGCATTCAACCACACTTAAAAACCAGCACACAAGCTCATGCATAGGGGCACATCAGGAGCATGAGCAACTACAAGCAGCAGGCCTTGTACATGGGAGCACATTCAAAACCGTGACACCGCCACCTGCAGCCTGAAGCGGTACGGACCAGGAATGCAACATTTCAGGCTGTCTGAAACGTACAACAGGCCTGAAAAGAAAAGAGAACTGAAAGACCCTTTTTCTTAAAACTACACTTCCCTGTTTTGAAATCTGAAAGCCCATATAGGAAGAAAACTGTTTCTGATGTTCCTTTTCTGCCCAGCAAATGCATCTTACAGAAATTCACACTTTAGAGCTGCCGTATGCCAGTCTAACAATATACTTCCCCTAGACAGAAACCCTTGTAGAAAACCAGTCTTGGCATATTACCCCTGCTAACTGGGCAAGAGGCACTTTTCCAAGTGGTGTTTCTCTTATGTTTAGCAGGGGGAGAGTAATTGTCCCTCTTCACCCCTGCGCAGTCTTTCTAGTGGCTGTTGCTAGTGGTTTGCCCTTTTTTTTTTGAGATTGTGAGCCCTTTAGGACAGGGAGCCATTTAATTTTATTATTATTACTATTTGCCTGTAAACCGCTTTGTGAACTTCGTGTTGAAAAGCGGTATATAAGTACCTGTTGATTGATTGATTGATATTCAAAGACACACTTTCCATGGTTTGCCCAAGGACTGAGCCTCAACGGTAAAGCCATCGCAAAGAGACAAACACATTTTCCTGACGTGTTTAGCGACATAGATTAATTCTCACCTGATCCCGCATGCCCAGCATATTTGACAAGGCACTTCCCAGTTTCTATGCTCCACAGCAAAGCAGTGTGATCTGTGAGGGTTAAACACACCGACAAACAAAAACCTCATGTCAAGAGATAAATGTTGGCTTACAAACAATATACAAGGAAAAACAGCACCTCTAGCTAGATCAAACTATGCCTCCACTAGCTGGCTGGCAACCAGGAGGTGGAATGGTTGTACATGCAATTTTAAGTACAAAATTCAGAAGAAATGTTTGCTCAACTCCAGTTCTTGAGGCTCTCAGCAGGAATGAAACATCAATGCTCGGAGCTGCCTATCAGCATGCATGCGCAGCACTTTGTTACTTGAACGTGAATGGATCAATCGATTCCATTCATTTGACTTTCATTTCATTTGTGACCTCAGGGGACAGGTTGATTTGCTGGGGAGACGGTGGTTCCTCAAATATCCTGGTCCCTCGTTGTATAGTGCTCTAAATGTCAAAACCAGCACCTTGATCTGGGCTTGGAAACAGATAAGCAACCGGTACAGCCACAAGACTGCTCCAAATTTCTCTGCATGAGGCCAGTCTCCTCTCTTTGACAATCGGCAGGTGGCCTTAAGGTGCTTCAGGCGCCCTCCTCCTTTCAGCCAGAAGGGGGAGCTTCTCTTTCACCTTTCATGCAAAAAGGGTCTGGGCACCCTATTTTAGTTGCCAACGTTTCTCAGACTCTGTGGGATCCCAAATGCGAGGCGCCTCTTAGAAGGTAAGCTTTTTATTTAGCAATGGAAATGGCTGGATTTAAGACTTGGAGGGATGCTTGCAATACAGATTTGTTTAAAATTTGTATAAAATTTGATTTTTAGGCCACAGTAGACCTCAGACTTTTTGGTCTGAAGTAGACCAAAAAAAGGGGGATAAAGATAAACCTGATAAAACATCAGGAGAAAAATTAAAGGAACTCTGAGTTAGGTCCTAACTACTATAATATGCCTAATACCATTTTCTCTCTTAACTGCATCTTAACCAGTAAAAAGAAGCTGGAACTTAAACCTGCAGCCCTCAGCAGAGAAACCAGCTAGCTTGAACGAAAGGAGCTATAGACACTTAAGGAGAGAATGGACAGTCCCAGTTCACTGCCTATGCGCTCAACAGAAAGAGCTTGAGGTTGCAGCATATTCAGCTGACAGTCAAAACACCAGTTTGAGCATAGGGGAACTGGATGCAGCCAAAGTCAAACAAGCACGGACTAAATTCCTTTCAAATAAGGTCACGTTTACAGAAAGACATGGCAGGAACAGGGAAGGATGGATGTGACCCAAATACAGAAACCTCACTAAAAACTCACCACCCTACACACTGCATAGGATCGTAGCCCTAACGGGGACCGACTGGGCCAGTAGCCCAGGAAGTCAAGCCTCAGCCCTAAGAACCTGAGCAGCACTTCCTGCGGTACAAAACGAGAGGATGCTGCGAAGGTCACTGGCCCATCCTGCTCACGTTCTGGAAGCAAACCATTTCCCATCTGGTGCAGGCGTGGACAGGGCCCAGGGCCCCCGAGGGCCAGCTCTGGTCCAGCGAGATCCCCCAAAACCGACACATGACACAGCAGTGGAGACAAGACAACGCCGTATTACCAGCAGACGCCGTCCCCAGCACCACGGGCTGAGTTTTGGTAACGCTGACATCCCAGATTCCATCCCGATGACCAATATATTCTTTCACCAACTGGCAGATTGCTCTGGACGTTGTAGTTTTGAAACTGGACACAATCTAGGGAGAGCAACATTCAGCCTTGAGATACACACATAACAGCTCACCAACACCGCAAATACAGAATATTAATATGTTTAACTAGAGCACAATCTATGGATGCAGAAGCGCTAAGGTGCTTTCTCCTAAAAACAGTGGAACCAGATTTGTCCTGTGTCATGTCAGGAAACTGTATTATGAACACCAGAGCAGAATCTGGCCCCACGTATGCATTTTAGGAGGTCATAATGCAACAAACTCTCAGATTGTCCCTTCATTTCCTGATAAACAGGTGGGCATAATCTGAGGAGCGCTTGACTTTTTCCTGTCTCCAATGTGCGTGCCACACAACTCTGTTAATTGCACACTGCTAGCAAAACATGGTTGGGATGGGCAGGGAAAGACAGAGTTGCAAAAATTTCAAAGGCTTGGAGCCTTTTGAAACGGCAAAACAAAATTCAGCTGCTCCAACAGGAAACAACAATTAACCTGGAAGCACAGGCCAGTTCCTTTTGCATGATCATGAAACATTCTTCCCAAAAAATAGTATTAAAAAAAGAGGAAGAAAAAATAAGAGAAAAATTAAAGCCAGTAATGAACACGTATGTGGATCACTTTACTTGCCTACTCTGATGACCTTTTTAAAACTTTTGAGTTCCAACTGCTACAGTTTTCATTAAAAAGTGCCACTGATGCTTCCTTTTGCCTATTAAAACTTTCAAATCCTCCCTTACGGGCAGCGAATCTCAGTGTGACCACGAACAAGGAACTCCAACACAGTGACTCTATTTTTACACATTTATTATACAAGCACACTCATTGGGACTTGCCCACTCTGTGGTTAATCACTCTGTGGTTAACCTAGTTTTGTAACTGCATAATAAATCAAACGATACTACAACAAGCAAACTGGGCACTATTTCAAGAACTGCAGTGTAAAAAGGAATTTGTGGTTCATTGTTGCCACACAAAAAATTAGACAGCATGAAACACTAAACTAAACTTGATGTACACTAAACTTCTAATTTTAAAAAATTAGGAGTTCTAGAATTAATTCAAAGTAGAATCAGTTATGTAAAGGGTTTGACAGTTTGAGCAGTTAAGCCAAAATCCTGGATGCAACATGTACTGTTATGTCTTGTAAGCAAACATAAGAAAAGGTTTAAATTACTTTCAATTCTGTTATTACAAATAAAGTCCAAGGAACATTTGATGAGGGAGAGAAAGTGTTCTAAGTGTATTGTATTAAATTTCGGGGGGGGGGGGGAGACGGACAATTTAAAGACTGGAAGTCTGTAATACAAAGTGAAAGTATTCCATTCTTTTTCCTCTTTGTTAATCTTTATAATGATGAAATGAAACCTAGATAGAATTAGGTGGTTAATGAGCAGAATTGTTTCAAAGCAAGTAGAAGCAGTAATTACTATGGATGCATTGAAAAGGAAACAGGTTAATTCTTGCAGAAATAGGTAGAGATTAGTACCTGCACCACAGTGTGGAATTAATCAAAAAATTTCAAGACCATTTTAAAATGCAGTTGTCCGATTTAATAAATGTCTTCAAACAAAATGGAGTTATGTATGAGAAGTGGAACAGCAGAATGAACTGCAGCGACAGGACCAGCATAGCTCTCAACTGTGAACAAGGAGTGGGGAAGAAGAGTCTGGCTAGGCTCTTGGGCCCCACACATCACCTCGAGGAGGCTCGTGAGTCAGGAGAAGACCTCCTCTGCCTCCCAAGACATCCGATTCCACGTTAGTTGCGGGGAAAAGGACTCTGCCGCTGGGAAGGAGGGAGGCAGGCACTGGGCATCTGGGCACTCTGGCTGCCATCTCTCCCAGCGTCTCCAGAGCTCTGAAGCTCTGGCTTGAGAGCTTCTCTGGACCAAAAAGCGGTCCAAAGGGGGGAGCGAGCACAGAAGGGCACTGCAGCCCAGCCTTGGCTTCCCTGCCAGAACCGCTCCTTTTGGGGTGAGAACCCCGAGGCTGAGCTTCCGGCTTCCCTGCAGCCTCCTGCACCGTCCCTCGACAGCAGGTCCAAGGCCTCCACCCTCACCTTCGTGCCTAGTCGTGCGCATGTGACAGAGGGGCTGAGAGACGGAGCGACGAAGCAGACACTCGCCAGCTTCACAGGCATCCCTGCCACCAACTCACAGCGGCCTCAGGCAAGCCGCTGCTCTCCGTCTCAGGCCTTCATCGGCAACACGGGGTCAACACTCCGCTTGCAGGGACGTTCTGAATTGTTCCTTGTTCTCTCCAAACTGCGGCCAGCCGGGCTCCAGGACGAGCCTTCCAGGCGCAGCCCAGCGGTGGCAAAGCCTTCCCGTTCCACGCTCCAGGCACCCTTCGTCATGCCCAGTCTTCACACAGACTCACGCCGGGCTTGCCTCTGCCGGAAAATCAGGGCGCAGAGCCTGCTGGGGCGATAAGCCGTGGAAGCGGCTGCCCGGCACGAGCCGGTGTGAAGAGACGTCATGGCCGGAAGAGCCGCCACTGTGACGACAGAGCCCGCTGCCTTTCTGAGCGTGCAGCGGTAAGCTGGGCCACTTCTCAGCCATTTCCCAACACCAAAGTGAACCAGAAAGAAAAAGGCCTATTTACAGCCCTGACACAGCAAAACAGCCACGCATCCCATCTCTTCAATCTGGCTGCCTTAAGTGCTTCTTGACCCACCGGTGGGTCCCGACCCACAGCCTGGGAACCACTGCCCTAGTGGATAATGTGGACTGACTGTATTTAGCTCTTTGCCCCTATTTAGAGGATAAAAAACCCAACCATAACTGGCATGCTTGACATAATGTGTGGAATGGTCCTAAAATCAGAGGCCTATATTTGGGGAAGTCTGAGGACGACGCTGCTTGACCTCCCGATCAGCCAAGAGGAGACCACTCCCTCTTAGGCTGGGGGTCTAAAGGTTTAAAATTCCATGAACAGACAGAACCGAACAGAACCAAACTAACGTTGATTGTCCGGTTGGATATGTCAATGCAAAAACAGACCATTATTATTTTACTTCGAGAAAAAGAGTTGACATGGGAGTCACACATTTATCTGTGTATGTGTCCCGTTTAGTTGTGACAAAATCTCCTTGAAGAGCCATCCAAGGAAATGATTACAGCCCTTTATTATTTCCTCTTATTGTCTCTGCTTAGCCCATATGCCCCACTGTGAAGTTTTTGCCAGATTTCCCAACCAACTTCAGGAGTCCTGAAGAAGTTATTTAAAGGTTAGATGAAAAACTCTTATAGCACTTTCTAGTTTATTTTTTTTTAAGGATTCTGATCTATTTTCTGCTTCTTTTCGGAAATAGAAGCCTCCCCAAACACATTGAGTGGAGCTGGGGGCTGGCTCACAGATGCTTGGCGTATAACCGTGAACCCATACGCAGGACAGCAGATCAGGCTGGTGTGCAGAAAGGAAAGGAAAGGGCCTGCACACGTTTCACAGCTCCAGCCAACAGCCTCCCTCAGAGCTTTCCTTTTTTGACCAAGTGAAGTGGGACAGGGCTGAACACCACACAGATCTTCCATTGCCCTCTAACTGCATGCTTTGGGGGGGGGGGCGTTGGAAGGAAGAACATGGCCTTTCCTCTGTAGAGTTGACCTAATGCTGTTGTGCTTAGGCGGGTAAGAATCCTGCCCCACAGGTCCTACCTGCATGGAGAAGATGGAACCCCCTCAGTACTCTAACAAGCAATGCAATCACGCAAAACTTGCAGGAAATCAGAGAAGCAGTGGGTGGAAGATGCCGCTCTAGCTGGGAAACGCTCCATCTGTAGTGTTTATAAGCCAAAATGACTAACAGGGGGCAGCACAAGGTCCTCCAAGAGGGCACAGTTGACAGGTACGATGTCCACGGGAGAAAAGTGGTCAAGAGGAGATGCTGCATGTTCCACGTTCACTACACCGTTTAGCTGTGCATGCAGGTGGCACACTGGGAAGCAAAGCAGTTACCCAGGAGTCTCCACCCCATATTTCCCAGCTTCCCACGTTGAAGTTGCGAGATCCACCTGATTTGCCTGGGAAAGAATTTGAGCGCTACATAGCGGGTAAGAAGAGATAAGTATTCAGCATTTGCTTTTAAAGAACAGCAGTTTAAGATGCACATTTAATAGTAAACTTCCTTATTTTAACGACTATGTAGAAAGTGACCTCTAGACTGCACGTATTTAGCAGATTAATAAGACACATTAATGCACAATGGGAGGGATAAGCTGCTACCCCACAACAGGCAAACTGCACCGTGGGGCAGACAAAAGAGAGGACTTTCTAAAACTACAACCACAGCCTATAAACACAGCCCATTACCAGATTAAAGCTTCTCAGGGCTCAACCCCGACCATCTTCCCAGCACTCACACAGCTGTGCCAATGGGGCACGTTCTGCATTCTGCCATTAGGAGGGACACTCAGGGAGGCCTCCTCAAGCGCCAGGAAGCGGGTTAGGATTGCGTCCTCAAATGTTCATTAAAATCAACATGTGAATACAAGTTTTTATATTATACATTATTTATCACCACTGCGTATTATACCTAAGTGCACATCGGATTTCCATAAAAGAAACTGTATGGTGAAGAGAGCTAGATCAAGAATGGCAGGGAAAAGAAAATGGACAAAAAATGGGATTGATAATGGCACTCTCTGGTTCCACATGGAGTATCTGTACACAGCTTCTGAAGGAGCCCTGCTACTGCCCCAAGCACCACAGGAGGACAGAGAGCCCGAGCTTGAAAATCCCATCTAAAATCTCCCCAGCTCTCCTATCCTGCCAGCATTCAGTCCAGCTGAATTGGCCCATGGCCAGAATCTGAAGCCTTCCTGGGGAACTCTTGGGCTACTGCATTCAACAAGCAAACCCAGTCCCACAGACGTCCTGACAATCAACATGTTACCAGCTAAAATTGACAGCATCTCAAAAGAGAAGTCCTTCTGTGGCTTCCTCTTGTTGCAAGCATCCTTCTGCCCGTCTATTTTCCTCTTGTGCCATGCAGTCCTATGCAGACATACTTGGAAACAAGTCCCACTGTATTCAATGGGCTTACTCCAGGTAAGTGTGTTTAGGACTGCACTAATGTACGCATCAAGTAATTTCAAAGCAACATTTCTTAACACCAACGCCAGCTGTTTTGCTTGCCTTCACAGAGCCTGCATGTTGGTAGGCAGGTCTTTAACACTGAACTGCCAAAGTAGACAGGTAAGTCAGGTACTGAATGTCAAGGAAAGATGCAATGGGTTCCATACCTTACTAGTAGATGCCTTGTAAGTAGTCTTTAATTTCTGAGAGAGCTGACTGGTACTATGACTGGCTGTTGAGACAAATAAATTTAAAGGAAGATGTTGCTGCTGCTGCTGTTAAAGAGTGTGTTTCATTAACTTACTTGAACATTGGCATCAACATCTGTCCATTAGATCCCAAACTTAGTTTGAAAAGCCATCTAAGAGAGGCAGTTTCTCAACTCTCTTCTTACCTTTTGTCTTCAGCTGTCCCTTGCTCAGCTCCGCTCCGTCAACAGTTTGGCCTTCTGCAGCTAAGCGCTCATTAAGTGTATCAATCTCTCTACGTACTAGCAGTAGCATAAAAATTCATGTTAATGCAAACAATAAGCAAGTAGCATCACAATGTTCAAATAACCTATCACAATTTATATTACACCTTTTCTAAGGCCTTGACTCTGCAGGGGAACAATCTCCAGTTTGCACTGAGTTTGCTAACTTGGGCGGGGGGGTGGTCATCTGTGTACAACAACTGCTGAAGATGTAATCTCAAGAGATGGCATTAGCCACCACACTGAACTTGCCCATCGGGTTCACTTTTATCAGGTTCCCTAAGAGGGATTCTGATGTAAAAACATGCATCATGAAAAGTAAAAGCAGACTCAGGAAGGCTAGCACACTCCCCCCCTCCCCCTCCCCAACATGGCTTAGTCAGTACAGGGCTTCCCGAAGAGTTTGTTCCTGAATATCAGCCCAACTCCACATTGAAAGACAACGAACAGAGAATTAGAACTTATTGCTGAGTATAAAGGATGTTCAAATCAGATATGTGGGAATGGCAAACTTGTATGAGTAAAGAACAAGAACCTCATCCTGAAGGGTTACACATGCGCTATCTGACAAACGTATTATTCTCCACCTTCTATTATTGAGCATGTTTCTATCCTGCCCTTTCAGCAACCTGGCAGCAAGCAGCGATGCTGCCCACACTCCTTTTCCCCGGCTCCACTGAAGTTGGTGCCCCACTCCCAACATGCTTCCGAACAAGGATCCAGACGGCTCTTTCAAACTCCTCACTGGGTGGATGCAATGCAGTGCGGTGGGCAGCATCACTGGACTACCCGGAAAACGCACTCACTTCAGAATTCACTCTCTAGGGGCTTAACTGGGCCTTGGGGGCATCTCTTATCAGACATCAAACAGCTGTGCTGGTTCCCAGGCCATTTCCAGGGGCAAGTTCAAACCTCTGAGCTTACTTGTAGAACCTATACAGCTTAGGGCCTGGGAGCCTGATGTTCCTCTGCCCCCCCCCCATCAGCCTGTACAGTTCATTCTCAGAGGCCACCCTTCCAACACTCCTTGGGGGTCAACAAGAAACGGGCCTCTGGAATGCCAAAATGCTCTCCCAAAACTGTTTGCTTGGTTTCAAAAGGGCCCTTTTGGCAACAGGGCAACCTGTTTCCTCCAATCTTTTTACTCTGATTCTCTGCTGAATTATGTTTAGCTGATTTAATTGGGTTTTTTGCTATTTTTAGTTTTGGTTGTTTAAGATGAAAAATGCAATCAATAAAATATAATTTGGTGTGTGTGAGCTACCCTAGGGAAAATCTGAAGGTGGTTTGCATCTTGTAGCCATGTACCAAACAGCACAACAAACAGCACTGGTTTAGAAACATACACAGCATTTCAATATTATGACCCTACTAGATCTTAAATTCTTAGGGATGAGAATCACAAGGAATCAAGGAATCACAAGACTGTATGGCAGGGGTGGCCAAACTTGCTTAACGGAAGACCCTCATACGATAGACTTCAGCTGTTTGCAACCCACAATATTCAGAAGTATTTAAATTCTTAAAAACATTTACTCACTGTGAGCAGTAAGCTTGCATTTTAATTCAATGCAATTCTCAGTTTATACCCAGTAAATAAGTACAAAGCCTGAAAAGTGTTTATCTTTCATATTAACTGTGCTGCAAAAAGGAGCTCACGTGTGGCTCACAAGCTGCGGTTTGGCCACATGCCGCCATATGGCACGTGGACAGTTAAGTCTCGAAACGTAACCGAGATGACGGCTCAGCACAGTTGACAGGGGCTGAGGCCTAGAATGGGAGTCTGGAACGGAGGGCCCTTCGAAACCTCCCCTCCCCGACACTATCTGCACCCTCTTCATCAGCACGGTTTTTGCCAATAAGTTGTATAAAGAAACTCACGTTCAAGATTTTCAATGTAGAGGTTCTCAAACTCTCTTTCTATTTGGCCAAAAAGATCCAGAAGCGTACTTCTAACAGACAATGGCAATTTGGAATCCTGCAGGGAATGAAAAACAGGATTCATATGAAAGTTATCAGTTTGGGAGAGGGAGTTGCCACAGCACTGCATGCAAAGACTACAGCTCGCCTTCAAATCCTATTTGTTCGTTTCATACTTTTAATAATTCAAATCTAGTTCCATAGTCTATCTGAAATTTTACCTGCGTTTCAAGAACTCAGAAGCATAAAAATAGTCAACGCACATGATCTTAACATTTCAAAGTCAGTATTTATCTCACTCGCTAAAAGGAACCAGCACTCCAGTGTTGGGCTTAGCATGCAATTCTAACTGACCCCACCTCCACAGACAAGTTATCTATAAAACCTTGACACAGTGCAAAACACAGCTGAAGGTTAAGAAGACAACGTATTAACTAAAGGGCGAATGAACCCCCTTTGGAGTGAAAGGCAGTCCTTTTTCTGCTGGCCATGGCAACTCTAGTCCACAAAAGATCCCCAACATTCTCAGAGCAGCCCCCAAAACATGCCTTCGTTTTGATGCTGGGGCAGGTTTCGGAAGTGGCTCCTCCATGCTCTTCCGCTCAGCCTTAGCGCATTGCGTGCAAGGGAAGTGCACATAATATCCTCCGCTGGAGTGAACTTATTCACGCTGGCCCTGAACATGCCTCCACCAAACCCCACCCCCCCAAAAAGGCAGGGAGTTTGGGCTCACTATGGAAGCACTTACAGGAGGAGATTTGTGCCCAGGGCTTTTCCTGACTTACCCATTAATACAGGGAAGGCCAACTGGACAGGCACAAGGGAGCAGGGCACTCTGATCAGCAACGAGGTCCACTAACAAAACCGCAGCACACACCATGGAGCGCAAGCCAGCGGTCGTCTTAGGGGTCAGAGGGTCAGGACTGAGCAACCTCTGGAAGGCTGCCGTTCTGAGGGCAGGGGAGAAAGGGGGGACACACACCTTTCACGGGGCTCAGAGAAAACCTGCATTTCTGCCCGTGCTGCTATTCAAGGGTAACTCAATAGTTACACAAACAAGGGCATTGTGTTCCCTATGCAAACACAAAAGAGCAGTTATTTGCACTTGGCATGTCTTCCAGCACTGCAAAAGAACTGCACACAGCCAGATCACTCAGAGGTCACCGTCCCTCTCAAGCTGTTCAAGGAGGCAGGCAAGAAAACGCAATTCATAGGATCAGTACATCAGTCAAATGCAAGCACTTTGTGAAATGGGCCACAATGGTGAAGCCATTTGGAGACTCTGCAAAGAGTTCGGAGGCAGCTGAGACACCAACCTAAATCCTGTGTCACCTACTGGCTTGAAGTGTTAATTACTTCTGGGCACTGAGCGAACACTTCCACATTACATCTAATGCTCTTTGGTTGGAAACCCCTGCAGAGACTCAAACGGCACTTTCTCTAAGGGACAGAGACTTTGCCTGTCAATTAGCTACAGGGAATCACCTTTATAAGTAGTTCAGCAGAAGAGTAATTATTATTGCATTGCAAAAGTGGTTTCACCTATAATATAATGAGATGAAACAGAAGAACAGAGGAAAGTCCTAAAACAGAAAGGCTGGAATCCCAAAGCTGCTCAGACGTTCCCTGTAGGACCCTGGCCCTCCTCAGCACGTTCATCTGCCTCCACCCGCCCCAGTGACATGGAAGGAGACCCAAAGCTTAGGGGATTGTTGCCATGCCGTAGAACCTGCCTTGATAGGAGAGAGGACACAAATCATCATTAGCAGCAGCAGCAGCAGCAGCCCAATCCCCTTTACCTGGCCTTCCAGCATCTCCCTCTGCAATCCGGACCGCTCCTGCTCCGAACTGTTGGTTCTTCGGATCGAGAGGCTGTGGGATTTGCGCTTTTGCTTTGCTTGACGAGCAGTGGCACAGCTTCCACTTTCTGTGGGCATTACTTCAAAAAATAACTTCCCAGAAGCTCCTAAGATAAACTAAAAATCAGGCATCACATTTCACAATTTGCCTTATGAAACAAGCTGCTCTTAGAATTATTAACTGGAATGGAAACGTTTTGGCTTGCAGAAATTCTCAAATGATTTTTAGGTCTGTTTCTTCTTCAGTCTGCTATTTTAAATTTTTTAAATTCAAAAGTCGATTTAAGAGAACAGTTGTAATTCATTTAACTTCTACCAAATACACAACAGTTTTTATTTTTAAATTGTAAATGCATTACTATTAGAAGAGCAGAATGGTCAAACCACATTTTTCAACATTAACTGCAAACTGGCAAGATAAAACAATTTAATATTTTAAAGCCTTTTAAGGCTACACTCCTAAATATACTTATCTGGGAAGTAAGTCCTATTTAACTCAATGAGACTTATTACTGAGTAGACATGCATAAGACTGTGCTGAGTTTTCCAAATATAACCTAGAAAAAATTGCAAAATGATTCCAGGAAACAACCAACATGCTGTTACACATCAATGAAATGCATGCAAAGTCATAAACCCAGCTGAAAATGCAGGGCGATGATGTTTGAAGGACAGTGTCAGGTTTAACAAAGGATAAGCCACTAAGGGTTATGCAACTGAATACTGTAGCTGTGAACTAAGCAACTTTAACAATGGCCGTAAATACCCATACATAAATTTTAAGTCAAAAAAATTATGGCAATTACTTACTGGCAAGACATTTTCAAAGGATTTCACACATCCCTGAGTTTTACCCTCAGATTTCCATGAACCATAGCAAATTCTACGATTTTTGGGCTAAAACTTCCCCTTGACTTAGCCAAAGATAGACTTATGCACTAGTATATATGCACTTATGCACTGCATCAATACAGTGAAAACAGACTGGTTAGCTTCTAATCTGGCTAATCACTATGAGGCATTTCAAAATTTATTTCCAAAAAACCTGAACTATCTCTAGAACAGTGTTCTTCATTAAAAGAAGGTTAAATGAAACCAGTCTTGGTCAGACAAATTGCACAGGTCTTTCATTTGAGCCTCCCAGGAAAGGAAATTCCACCACCTCGGTGCTGCTACTAAAAAGGCACTTCCCCTCATCCTGCCAACCAAAACCCAAGAGATGGCAGAACCCAAAGAGAAATCTACAACTTCTGCCCGCGTGGCTACATGTGACTCGTGCAGGAGAAGACTGTCCCTCAAGCATCCAGGTCCCAAGCCTTTAAAAGTAACGACAAGCCCCTAGAACTGAGCCCAGACGCACACTGGCAACCAGCGCAGATGGAAAAGTGTGCTCAGCCCCCAGGGACCCCAGAGAGGCCCCACTTGCTGCCTTTGAACCAGCTAAAGCTTCCAACCGGTTTTCAAGGGAAGCCCCAAGGAGAAGGCAGTGCAAGGATCCAAACGCAATACGACGAAGGCAGGAAGCGCAGTCGCCTGGTCCGTTTTTGTCAAAAATGGCTTCAAGGGGAAGTCAGGCAATTAAAAAGGGGGGTTGTCTGAAGCAGTTTTCAGTTAAGAATACAGAAAGGATCAAGATCCACGAAGCAGAAATTTTCAGCTGTTTTGAAGGGAAACCAGGGATTCTTCAGCAGCTCCGCAGAGGATTCTACAATCAGGAATGATGGGCCACCTTTCCAGAAAGATCGTTTGCTCTCCTTTTCATCAGGGCAGGCAAACGACAGCTGGACTGCACGACTTCTGATAGTATTCCATGTCTTTCATCTACTCAAGTCAGATATATTCCTACACACAGCTGACAAAAGCATCAGTAATACGGCGGGGTGAGAACATTTCTCCCCAATACCTAGTTTTCCGTACGTGGAGGGCCCTTTTCGTATGGAGAATGGTTCAGCCCAGTCTCAGTAGTACAGTCCAGACACAGCTTTACCATTCAGTGATAACTGCTCCTAAGTGACCACATACAATTAATTCCTACTGAGCAATCAGGTCACTTCAGTTCCCCCTGCATCGCTGCTGATGAGAAGGAAGTTGATCGGACCTGCTGCAAACAGGAACACCTGCAAAGACTAGTTGGTGGCAAAACAAACAAACAAACACCAATAGCTGAGACATTACAAATAAAAAGTACAGCCATGCAAACTAACTGTAAATTTGGGACACCTGTCAATACACTGGTCAAATACTGTTAATACAATAAAGTATGTCGTAACAGTTTTTTGTAGCTCCTACCAACTTTGAAAGCAGAACTGCGTACACATGGCAGCCTCAATGCAGTTACAAGGAGGATAAGCCTGATGCAGGACTCCATCCACATGACCTTCTGCAGGCAAGGGCAGGGCCAAGATGAAGTCCTAGCATGAAGTACAGTAACGCTTCCATAATGCCCCTTCCTTCCGTATTGCTCTGCTGCAGGGCTTGTGCCCTGGACTGACTGACAACTACTGCAGCCAGCTTCCTGCCTCGTCTCCTGCCGCGCTGGGCTTTCAAGGAATGGGGCCTCTGCCTTGGTGGTGGTGGTGGTGGTGGTCCTACTGCATTCATTATTACTATTTCAGCAACGCCCTCCATGTACACGAGTCTTGGCTTCGCATGCAATGAGCTGACTGAGTTCCTGCCCTGAAGGCTCCCCATCTGAAAGAGACTCACAACAGGTAGCGCAGAAAGGGAATCAAAGCGCATCTAGAAACCAACTGGGCTGTCATGGGCAACTATTTAAGCTTAGCTGATGTACAATAAGAATTAGCTGGATCAAGGGTGAATTAGCAGGAAAGGGGGCACTTGAGGGAGGATTTATCGGCAATGACCACTATTTCACCGTAACAACAGGTCTAATAAATGGTAGCAGAGCACAAATGCCCATGTTGAAGGTCCACATCGAGGGCACCAGAGCTCTACTTCTACTTCAGGACCAATCAGAGCACCAAGGTACCAAATGGGAGTTGTGAGGACTTGGTGTAGGTAAAGCATAACATAGCCAGATCAGTGGGCCTCAAGACCACAACACAATAAGAATGAGGGGAGTTGGTGTCGTGTCTCAAACCTGCCTAGTAATTCCAGTATTACTAGAATGACATGCATTGCTATCACATAGTAACATGACAGCAAGGAGAATCAGAATAGTTCCACCACCTCTATCAAAGCCCATTGTGGCATGGGCCAGATTAAAGTACCCATCTGCCTACCTATGAAGATAAGATGGGGAAGATCTCCTCTTTGCTGCCCTGAGTTCCTCCAAGAAAGGAGGAAGAAACAGACCCGAGACAAAAATAGCATTTTTCTTCTTCAGAAAATGTCTCAACAAAACATTTCGATGGCAAGTTTAATCATCACCATCGCTGTCCACAATTCAGAAGAGTGGACAGTCCTGTGGATGTGGTTGCTCTCTTTGCTCCACTGCCCTTGCACAGGGGAGCTCTGCAGACCTTTTGCAAAATTTGCCAAGTCACAGTGAGCTAAAAACAAGAGTAGGAAGGTCAGCCCCAAAGCACTCCTCATGGCTAAGGAGATTAATCCAGGCTCTGAGCCAAGCCGTCAGCAGGCAAAGTTAAAAGGCTGAGAGAAGCAGGCAAGGAAGAAAGTAAAGATGGTCTGATATGCTTAGCTGAGAAATTAGTCAGAAGGAAGCAGAACAAAATAGAAATAAAAGCAGACCTTGTAGAAAGACCAGTGGATACCTAACTTCAGGTCACAAGATCTCAATGCACAACAGGATGTGGGGGGGGGCACTGTACCCCAAACAGATGCCCTGCACCAACTTGCTCAGACTTTCAGCAAAGGGTGATGCAAACTAACCAGCTTTTATCTCCTGTCCCCAAAATCATGAGTTTAAGCCTCAGGGGACATCTGGACAGCCAAATTCCTGCCATACTTCCTCCACAATGCAAATCTGCCATGACTTTTAGAAGAAATTTGTAACACAAAATGAGAGGCTGCTGGTCAGAAGATCTGTTAAATGGACCAAGGTTAACTGACATGAGCAACTCCTAGATAACAGCTAGTTTGCCCAGAAAAATCGTAATTTTCTTTCCAGCCACTACAGTTCTGCACTGAATTTTCACTTGCTGCCAGAATTACCAGCCGGCTAGTCCTCGTCTCCTTCCAAAGTCATTAAAATTTTCATTAACAGAACCAGCTACTTCATTGTGTCACGGCATTCATCTGTCGTCACCTTATCGTTAAACACAATGTATGCGGATTAAAGCCACACTTAATCTCTGTCTACTCAACATAAACCCAGCTATTTATCTGAAGGCTTGTTCCTATTATTGTGTTAACAAGTTTATCTCATTCTGATACTGGTTTCTTATTAATCTGAGTTTACCCAATATTTTTAATAGTCACAACCCAAACTGGGTTTATCAGTTTATTGCTCCAGACTGGAGAGGGAGGGGTGATGTGTTCGTAGATTTCTGCAAGGGTAAATAGGCTATCTCAGAATGCCAGACGCAGGGAATGACAGCAAGTGTCTTGTTGTCTTGTGTTTCCCTCTGAGGCATCTGGTGAGATACAGGAAGCTGGACTAGATGGGCCTGATCCAGCAGTGCTCTTCTTATGTTTTTAATGTGGAACATCTCTTATGCAGATGTTGCTGGTAAGAATGCTGCACGATTTGGGTTCCTCACAATAAAAAGAATGTACTTTTAACCTGTTCACAGTACAAGTATTTCATGAAATCTTCAATCCAACCTCCAACCCTAAGCCTAAGGGTCCGTGACAAATGGAATCCACTTGCCCAGTCTTTTCCTGCACCTACTTCTGTCCCTTTCCTCGGTTGTCTTCCTTATCAATCAATCAATCAATCAATCAATCAACAGATATACCGCTTTTCAACACAAAGTTCACAAAGCGGTTTACAGGCAAATAGTAATAATAAATTATGTCCCTATTTGATTGTGAGACTTTGGGATGGGGACTAGGTTTTTTTTTTACTCTATGTAAAGCACAATCTAGATCAGTGGTCTGGGAACAGGGGTAAATTACCCCAAATGGGGTAAAAATGAAATTCCTGGGGGTAATGGATGGTCGCGCTGCCAAGACACAGCCAGGCATGCATATAGATTCATATGCATGCCCAGCTGTGTCTCGGCAGCGCGACCGTCCATTACCCCCAGGAATTTCATTTCATTGCACCTTGGGGTGTTCATTAGGTCGGTGGGAGGTCGGATGAGTGGCATGCACATTCCTCCCCCATTACCTCACACTCGGAGAAGGGGCCACTGGGATAGTGGAGGGATAGTGGAGGACCTTATTTGTGCTGGTGTATTCATTTCCTTTAGAGCAATGGTCGGGGAACCGGGGTAACGTCGACGTATCTAAATATATTTTGGGGTAAAAGGTAAAAAAGTTCCCTGACCCCTGATCTAGATAGAGGACACTAAAAAAACAATAACTACCCACATGCTTTTGGCACATTTTAATACTGAATTTTGACACACTGAATCTACTTCAATAACACATAAGCTATCTATCAAGCAACAAAAATATTGATAGTTTATATGAACATATCAAAATTTGCAGCAGAAGCAGACTCAGGAACTACTTCACTGCTTGCCTGGCATCAGCAAGAGCCAAGACGACACTTCAGTCACTAGTTGACGGTCACTGATATGGATACACATTTATATTTTTCTTCATCCTTCTGGAATTTGTGGCTACAAAGGTTGTACCAGGAACTGACCAATAAGAAATAAACCACTATAGCCAATTCAGAGTGCAATCCTATCTGCACCTTCAGCCAACGCAGCGGCCAAAAGGTGTCCCGAACACGCCGTAAAGCTTGTTCATGACGCTCCGAATAAGCAGTGCCAGCGGGGAGGCCTGAGCCGCCCACTCGCACTGTGCTCAGAGGTCTGTCAAAGCAAGTACAACGCTGGGCAGTGCAGGGCCTGGAACGGGGGGGGGGGGCAGTTTTGCAACCCCGAAGGGGGGCGGGGGCGGGGGGGCGCCAACCAGGCCAAGGGGGGGGTGAGTTTGACAAAGTGCCTCCTCCACCGTACCCCTGACCCCCCCCCTCCCAGACCTCCCAGTGCCGTCCTGGGCTGCTTGGACTTTCAAGGAGCCCCCCAGGGCAGGCTGGGGTATTGCTTGGGGCAAAGGGAAAAACATCGGCCACCTTCCAGGCACCAAATCCTCTGCGCCGCCGCTGGATACAGCACCGGCCGTGCAGCCCGGCTGCGCTCGTGCGGGTTTGGTTGGGGCTCGGTCGCCCACGGCATTGCGAAGTAACTATATAATAAGCGAAATGCTGAACTTCGCCCGATATAATAATACGGGATCAGCCCGCAAACCCTAATATGACTGCAGAAGGGCTCGCGCCACAAGCGCGCGCAGGGAGTTCCGGGCCTGGCGCTGACTGGGCTCCCTTAAGGAAGGCGCTCCGGAGCACCGCCTGCTCTGTCGGCCTCGGGTCCAGGCGGCCGGAGCACCCGCTGCGGCCCCTTCTCCAGGCGGAGCGCGCGAGGGGAGCGCCGGGGGCCCGCGGAGGGCCGCTGCGGGGGCGAAGGAGAGCCGGTCGGACGGACCCCCCCCCCGCCCCCAGGCCTGCAGGGCGCGCCGGAGCCCCCGGCGACGGGCAGGGACGCTGCGCCTGCGGCCGGGGCTGGGGCGGCGCTCGCGGAGCCCTGAGCCGCCCCGGGCCAGCCGCGCGCCGGCAGCCGGACTGAGCGCTGGGTCGGCTGCCCAAAGGCCGGACGCCGCTCTCGGCCCCGTCGAGGGGCGCCCAGGACACCCCGCGCCCAGCACGCGCACGCGCCATCGCCCCGCCCCCGCGGCTCACCTCCGACGTCCAGCCGGGCGAGCGGGGCGGGGGCGAGTGGGGGGCCGGCGCCGGCTGCGACTCCCTCCGCCTCCGCCGCCGCCGCCGCCCGCGCAGGTCCCGCTCTCAGACCCGGAGCCAGACGGCGCCCGAGCCCACTTCCGCCTCTGCCGGAAGCGACCATGGAGACGGCCCGATGACGTCACTGGCCGGGCTGGGCCCGGGGGACGCGGCTCCCGGCTCAGTGTGGGGGGAGGCGCCGCCGCCGCTTCCACGCCCTCTTGGGCTCGCTCCGTTCTCAGCCAGGAGAATCGCGGTTTCCTGCGTGCTTCCAGCGCGGCTAATCCAGAAGCAAGAGAGCGGCGTCCGTCCCTCGCCTCCCCGCATTGAGATCCCGTGCATGGAGGCTGCCATGTTGCTGCCACGGAATCCGTACGGCGTGGAGGCCGCCATGTTCTTCGCAGGGTCCCGCACTTGGAGGAAATATAACAGGAGGGAACATGCCTTAAGAAGAGATAGCAGCCGAATGAAGCCAGGGGGCGGGCTTAGCAGCCATGTTCCAAGCATTTCAGAGCATTTCAGATCGCTTTTCTGGTACTGTTTAGGACTGAATAAAAATAAAAACTTACCAAAATAACAACGTGTGATCGTGTAGAAACGTCATTGGTAACCTAATTATGAGTTAATATGCAATTACAAGGTTAAATTCCTCGTAATTATATTACTGAACATACCGGACGAAATGCTACTTGCTGTCTATCTATACTCGGATTGCACTGTCTTGACAGACTTTTTTTTGAAATCTACACAAGCAAAAATAAAGTGTGAACGGGAAGGAAAGAAAAAAAAGGGGAGGGTGGGCAAAAATTAGATAAATATGTAGGAAAATTACATTAAAATCTCTCAATGTATAACACAAGTAGTTGTCAATATGAGAGTAATTCTTTTTTACTTCTAGGCTATTAAGAGTATTTTTTTAAACTTCTACACACACACACACACCCCATAAAACAAATTATGTTAATGTTCAGAATATTAAGTAGAAAATGGAAGGCGGGGGAAAAAAGTGTAAACGGGAAGGGGGGAAATATATATTTTTTCCTTCTATCTAGACCAGTGGTTCTCAACCTTTTTTCCACCGGGACCCACTTTTTACTACGACAGCCTATTGGGACCCCCAACCATAATTGGGAGCAAGTTGCATCGAACTCACTGACAGCGCAATTCTATGCATGTCTACTCAGAAGTAAGTCTCATTGTGTTCAATGCAGCTTACTCCCATGAAAGTGAGTATAGGATTGCAGCCTGGGACTCAGATCCACGTTAGCGCGCGCAGACACGAGCAGCCCTCTGACTCTCCCCAAAGGCCTCCATTAGCTCGCGCAGCCTCCCATCTGTGCGAAAGGCCAGACCTCCCTCAGTGTGGCTGCACCTGCCCGGCAAGAACTTGCGCCTTTAACGCCACATGAGGCGCACCCCCCCCCCCGCCCAGAAATTCATCTCGAGAGGGATGAGAGCGTGGCACGCGGACCGGATCCAGCACGCAAATCCCTGCTCAAGCCAGGCAGCTTTCCTGGGTGCCCTTGACCCGGTCCCCCTCTCTCAGCCTCGCTTACCTTGCAGGGTTGTTGTGACGGGGGGAGGCGAAGAACCCACAAGCCTGATGTTGGGGCGGGATGGCTCACCCGTGCAGCACCCTGCAGACTCTCTCAGGGCTGGAGAGCCGCCGCCCATCCTGCACGCTGCTCCCAGGGATTCCCGCTCTGGCCCGTGAGTGTGCGCGGGATGGCGGCCTCGGACGTGCGTTGACTCACGAGTCGGCCCCACGGCGCTCAATGAGCATCCCTCCCGGGAAAGCGCGCTTGGGCGGGAGGCCTCCCCGGGCAACGCCCCTGCATGCCTCCTCCTGAGTAGTCCCATGGCGCCCCGTGAGGCTTCCAAGGTGAGAAATTCCGCAGCTCCCTTTTAGTGTCTTCCTTTGTCTTGGGCCAAGCTTCGTCCCCCACCCCCCGCAGACCCGTTTCTCCCCCCGTGTGTGTTTTGGAGGGAGGCGCCGGTGACCCCTGCAAAATGCTTGTTCGACCCCCAAAGGGGTCCCGACCCCCAGGTTGAGAACCACTGATCTAGACCATTAACAGTGGGTGTCAGAAAATGGTGAATAAGACTGCTAGGAACAACAAGAAATTACACAGCTTCAAAAAATAATGCACTCACTGTTACAGTTAACGGTTGTTTTATTGAACCGATGTAATGTGAATACATGAATCTTTCCGTGGAAATTAAATCCCATTTTTCGTACAGCGATTCGCACACCCGTATGCAGAACACGCAGGCATGCTTAAAGAGGTTGAAATTAACTTTTACACACGTACAGGGAGATTTTTATTCGTGAATTAGCGGCAATCCTCCTCCTTCACGGCAATGATCTGAGTCAGCCATTTTTGTAAGTGCACAGCTTCAAGAAACTGACGTCATGTTCCCTCCTGTTATATTTCCTCCAAGGTCCCGCATTTGCGGCAGAGGAGAAATAGGCGGAAGTGACGTCATGTGTCGGCGGCCATCCTCTCCGCTCGGGGTCTCGCGTGGGAAGCTGGAGAAGGGCCGCTAGCTCAGTGGTTCTCTCACGTTTTAGATCAGGACCCACTTTTTAGAATGGCACTCGTGTTAGGACCCACCAGAAGTGATGTCATAGCCGGAAGTGCCATCATCAAGTGCTATCAGTGTGATGTAATCAAACGACACTCCTAGAATGCAAATTGGCATTCTTTGACTGAAGCAGATGCGCAACCATGAAACATCCTTGACAGCAAAATTAGGACAAAATATTATGCCAAGGCACTGAAACAAAAACAACAATTAAAAAACCCTCACTTGACAATTCAAACTGTTAACACTCACAAAAGGAATATAGTACGGGTAAGGTCTGCAGTTTCTAAGAGGGCTGCTCCCAGCTTTCCACAACCCACCTGACTCCACAGTTTGAATAACGCTGATCTAGCTGATAAATGTCATTCAGAGTGCAATCCTAATCTGGAGTTATGCCGGCACAAATTAGGCCAACAAAGTTTGGCCGGCACAAGGGACACCGTAAAACTTGTTTGGACCACTCTTGGAGTCAGAGAGGCCAGCACACAGATGTGCGCCATCCTCCCTGACTCCAAGAGTGGTCCAAATGCGCTTTATGGTGGCCCTTGTGCCGGCCATACTTCGACCTAACCAGGTTAGGATTGTGCCCTCGAGCTTGTTCATGAAGAACAGGGTTTTTCTCTAATTGAAGATGCAAATATTGGGTAGCAGTGTTATACATAACGCTGTGTTGTATGTGCAGTTCCTACCACATGGTTCTGTTGGTATGTTCCTCATCTTGCTTTCTTCCTCCTCCTGTCTTTCTGTACTCCACCCATTTTTTTCCTACTTCACAGGATGTCAGTCAGACCCTATTTCCTAACAGTTTCATCTGCAACGTCCATCTGTGCCCTTCCATCTACTGCTGTGTCTTGTTTCCAAATACCAAAGGGACGTTCCCCACGTTGTTCTCAGCCACAACCGTTGATCCACCTTTATTGTATCAGTCACAGTTGCTGAGCTTTATCCTGAAATAATTTGGATTATGTGGGTCACTTTGACATTGCAAACTATTCCTGTTCCATACGTTGTCGTCATAATCAGGTAATTATGGTCGGTTTGTTCATAATAGGTGCTTGATGTTCCTTGATTAATTACATGATTTTACAATTACAATTACTTGATTAATTACAGTTCTGTTCACAACTTTGCGGATTCATTCCTTGACTGTATCTTCTTTGCATTTTATATGTCGTCTGATACTTCCAGTGACAGTGACTGCATTGCTCCATATACAGTACTGTATGTTTCAAGGACCCGTCCCACGTAAGTATGTTCTGATGGCAGCGGGTTGCTTGTGCAAAGTGCTCCCTTGGCGTACAAGATGTCTTTGTGGAGCACAGTTCCTATTCGCAATTTGGGGGCTTACCTTGCCCAGGGTTTGCACCAGGAGCTGGAGGCAATTGGCTCCAGCCGTGGAGTGAGGTTCCACTGGCATCTTGCTGTAGGGTAGTCAAAAGAAACTTCCACCAGCATCCAAGGGCTCACACCATACCTATACCGCTCAGAACCCTTTTTTGAAAGTACTGGATAGGTTCCTTCTGTAGGTTTGCTTTAAAATAATATATTTGCGTTAGTGCTCCCATTAATGCTTAATGTATTCACCTGTATATTGTATGTGTCACTTACCAATATTAATATATGCTTGCTCTCACTTGCGGTTCAGTTCCTGCATTGTAAAACAACTTGTAATTTAATACTGTTTAATGTGTTAGAAAGACACTTGTGGCTTTAGCTGTTGTTCTGGTTAAGTGATAAGCTGCTATAAACATCTCAAAGCCTGATATGGGCGTCAGTTAGTCCACCCAGGTATGGTGCAACATTCTGGATTGTATATGCTGTGCTGTGAGGGTGGATTAAACGTTGAGACACTTGGAATAAAGTCAGTGCTGGTGTTTGCAAAAATCCTGCTCTGCGCAAATTGGGTCCGGGGGGGGGGCAGTTTCAGTGGCAGCCACCAAATCCCAACCAATTCCTGGCGCAGATCTAGGCAGATACCCCATGCCCCCCCCACACACACACACCCAGCGGAGACTTACACACTGGGTAGGTCTGGGTAATTACTTTAGTTTATTCTTTGACTGTATAATAAACCTGTGATCATTGAATCAGAAGCTGTTTCTGCTTCTTTTCTGGTGGGCCAATGTAAGATTCAGGCAGCTGGACTAGATGGATCCAGCGGGGCTCTTCTTATGAGCTTGTCTGCATTACACTGATCTGCATTGTCCAGTCCGATGTGTTTAGCAGGACTGGGCACTCCATATTCTTTTTCCAGAGGTCACAGTAAGGGCTGGTTCCCCTGTGCCTTTAGGGAGATGTACAGAACAAGAAACTCCCCTTGCCAGTTCTTTGGTTAACCTGCCACGGAGTAATTCCCATCGCATCCAGTGGGACTTCCTTCTGCATCGGATTGTGCTCCAAGGTGTCTTTGGCTGGGGGACTGAGCTTACCGCCGTGGGTGTACATGCTGAGATTGACAGCACCTTCAGGGCAGGGAACCAAAATTCTCACTCCTTTTGCTACGTAAGTTGTTTTACGAAATGTTTTCACGGAAAAGCAGTATACAATAAGCACATGTGCCTGATTGCATACAGAGCAGATCAATTGTCTTGCTCTGATAACAAATAAGCCATTGAGGCTCGAGAGTTATAGAAAGTTGCAAAAGAACTCGAGCCTCTTGCAACTGTATAATAATACTGTGCTTCTTAATCTGCAAATGCTATTAACTTCACTCAGTTGCAACATCCCCATGATTAAAACACCCGGGTTGATTCCCATGTTGCCGGAAGGGAACAGAAGCGTATTCTCAAAGGCCCTCCATAGCCTCCCTGCCTGTGGAGCAGTCACTACTGAGTCTCTGCCGGCCCCGCCCCCCCCCCCCCCCCCCCCCACAAAATCAGAATAGCACACAAGGTTCCCCTCCATTTGGTCCTGCCAACAACCCTGGGAAATAGTGTGAGAAATGATGACTGTTTCAGTCATCAGTAAACTTCATTGCCGCGTGAGGATTCGAACCAACGTCTTCCAACTGCTGGGCTGTCCAGCACGTCCACCTCCTAAGTTAGGTGCACCTAAACAGCTGGTTCTGGCCTGCCTACGTGACATGCCATTGGGACTAACCCTGCGTGCTGCAGCCCATCAGCTTGTGGGCGAAGCCATTCCTGCTTGTCTCACCCAGCAGCTGGCTTTGCAAAAACTCCTATTAACACAGGTTGAGAGAGCAGCAAGCTCTTCCCCAGTGGCTGAGCGCACAGGGAGAACGCATGAGCTCTACCACACAGAGTGCTGTTGTTGCAGGCCTGGGCAGTTGTCTTCAGAAGCCAGCACAAACCAAGGACATCGTTCAGATCGTGCTGCACAGAAGCGGATCCTGCTGCACAGATCGTGCTGCACAGAAGCCAGCACTAATTCCCAAGGCAGAGACTTGGGTGAAGGCAGGGCAGGGACTTGTGCCAGACGGAATTATGGAGGGAGGCCTGGCATAGCGCAGCACTGTGGAACGCGTGACTGCTGTGCAAGGGATTGTGGCACACCCTCTGCATCTCAGAATAAAAAAATTTAGAACACTGCAGGACAACTGATATGCCGCGGTACAGAGCAGGGTGTCAAGCATGAGGCGTGTGGACTGGACACAAGCTGTGTGTGATCCCCTCCCATCACCACCATCGGCTGTGGAACTGTGAAGTGACACCACTGCTGCTGGAAGCAGCACTGCTGAAAGGGCAGCCCCTGGGATCACGGGGCTCGCCCGTCTCCTGAGCATATTTTGTCATTTTCAGCTAATAGGTTCCTGGGTGAGGAAAAAAGTGCTTATTTCTGATCATCGTTGTCTCTTCCTGCTTAATAACTTCTGGCCCTCAGCAGGCGCCATGAATGCTATTTGGCCTGCCGTATGAAAGGAGCAACGAGGATTAGTTGCCACTCAGGCAACCCCAGTCCAGCAGTTTCACGTAGGAGGTTGGAGGACAGAGCAGGGAGGTGTTAGGAACGGTGGGCCCCTCTGACCCACCGGCCCATCCGTCAAATAGTTAGGAGTGTTTGATCCCCCAGACCCAACACCCCTGTGCCAAGTACCACAGAGACAGAGAGAGAGAGATGGCAGCCTGGATTTCTTTACTGCAGTAAAGGGAGGGGCAGGACCAAAGTCCAAGACCTCCCCTTCGAACAATACATCACCACAAATTATATAGACAAATTGTAATTATATATTCCATGCACAAATTATATATCCCATGCGCAGCCCCTCCTTGTTTTCACCATTGGCTAAGTTACTTCCGAGGTTACAGCCTTCCCATCCGCCTACTACATGTTTCTCCTTGATATGTACCCCCACCCTTGCAGACATCGCATGTGCATTTAAATTAGCTTTTGTGCTTCAAGAGGCGTACAAGTTAGTATTTATTGATTTACTAGCTTTTTGTTACCCGGCGTTGCCCAGGTGTTCGTATCTCAATCAATCAATCAATCAATCAATCAATCAATCAATCACTAGTATTTATATACCGCTTTTCAACATAAAGTTCACAAAGCGGTTTACATGCAAATAATAACATTAAAGTTAAATGGCTCCCTGTCCCAAAAGGGCTCACAATCTAAAAGAATGGAGAACACCACCAGCAACAGCCATGAGAAAAACACTGTGCTGGGGTGAAAAGAGACAATTGCTCTCCCCCTGCTAAATATAAGAGGACACCACTTGAAAAAGTGCCTCTTGCCCAGTTAGCAGGGGTTATCTCCCATCCCTGACCCATCTCCCAATTTTGGGCATTTTCGACCATTTTCACCTGGGGCCCCCTGCGCACCCCCAGCCCCGGGGGCACTGGGGGGGGCCTGACCCCCACAGTGTTTGTCGCCAGGCCGCAAGGCATAGGCATGCCGGGTCTGGTGCCAATTGCTCCAGGAGTCACAGTGGGGCATGGTGGACATCTCATATTGCACCCCTTCCCGTCCCCCACATTGGGGGGTGCGGACCCGACCTACCACAGCCTCAGTGAGCCCAGAAACGACAGAACCGAGGACGATTTCTTCCATTTTCGGCCATTTCCACGCGGGGGCCCTGCCCCCCCGGGGCGCTAGGGAGGCCTGACCCCCAGAGTGTCTGTTGCCAGGCTGGAAGGCACGCGCATGGCGAGTCTGGTGCACATCGGTCCAGGCGTTCCAGGAGGGCATGGCAGATATTGTGTCTTGCACCCATTCCCGCACCCCATGCCGAGGGGGGGTGAACCCGGACTCCGACAGTGTCAGGAGCATCGGCGTTCGCTCCGGCAACCTCGGAAACTATGGATTCTACGCCGATTTTGGCCGTTGTCGACCATTTTCACTTGGGCCCCCTGCGCACCCCCACCCCCGGGGGCGCTAGGGGGGGATAACCCCCGCAGTGTTTGTCGTCAGGCCACACGGTGTATGCATGCCGAGTTTTGTGACGCTCAGTCCAGGCGTTCCAGCAGGGCATGGCGGATGTTGTGTCTCGCACCCCTTCCTGCCCCCCACGCCGAGGGGGGGGTGACCCTGAACTCAGACAGCGTCGGGACCGTCGCCACTCGTCCTGGCGACCCCGGAAACTATGGATTCGACACTGATTTTGGCCATTTTTGACCATTTTCACGCGGGGACCCCCACGTACCCCCACCCCTGGGGGCCCTAGGGGGGCCCGCCCCCTGCAGTGTTTGTGGCCTGGCTGCTAGGCTTCCGCATGCCGCGTTTTGTGCCAGTCGGTCCAGGCGTTCCAGCAGGGCATGGCGGACGCTGTGTCTAGCACCCCTTCCTGCCCCCCACGTGGGGGGGGCACACCCAGACTTCACCTGCATCGGGAGCGTCGCCACTCATCTCGGCGACCCCGAAAACTGTGGATTTGACTCCACGTTTGGCCGGTTTTGACCATTCTCACGTCGCCCCCCGTACCCCCACCCCCAGGGGCGGTAGGGGGCCCCGACCCCTGCAGTATTTGCGGCCAGGCTGCTAGGCTTCCGCATGCCGAGTTTCATGCCAATCGGTCCAGGCGTTCCAGCAGGGCATGGCAGACGGTGTGTCTCGCACCCCTTTTTGCCCCCCACGCCGGGGGGGGGGGCTGAACCCGGACTCCAACGGCATCGGGAGGGTCGCCACTCATCTCAGCGACCCCGAAAACTGATGTTTTCGGACGTTTCGGACGACCCCGATTTTGGACGTTTCCGACAATGTTCACGCAAAGACCCCCACGTACCCCCACCCCCGGGGGCGCTAGGGGGGTCTGACCCCCGCAGTGTTTCTTTCCAGGCTGCAAGGTACGTGTGTGCCAAGTTTTGTGGCACTCGGTCAAGGCATGGGGAAGCCTATTCAGAACATACAGACAGACAGACACACACACACACCCACGTCCATTTTTATATATATAGATTACACATGCGCAATTTGTTACAACCTTCTGCAAACTTTTCACCACTTGCTAATGTACCTTGTTAGCAAAGTCACCCGGCTTATCTACTTTTACTTCTTCACCTATCTACTTTTGCTTCAGTGTTTTGTCTCGTTAGAGCAGAGGCACCTGTATCACTCCCTAAATATTTTCAGTGCCAAGTAAAGCTTTTGAAGCTTTACTTGTTAGTGAATGATTCTAATGAGCAAAGCTATTCTCTGTGCTATTTTTTGTGTTAGTTGCCCCAAACTACATCCCCTGTTATGTTCTCAGTTTTCTGAGAGCCCCCAGTTCCAATTCATAAGCTCTCAATTCCCTTTTAGTATTTTTAACTTGTCTGCTCCAAATCACGGATGTTGTGATTTTTGCCCCAAATATTTATTTCTTACAGAAGAGACCCAGAAACAAATGCCCACAGCCATGAAGTTCCCTGGACCAATCTATATTTCCTGGACTGTTTAACAGGCATGGTATGAGATCCAAATGGGTGACAACCTTGCAAACTGCCCTGAGTGCTTTGGAAGAAAAGCAGACTAGAAATGCACCCAATGCCAGTGGGTCACAAGCTAATTTCAGGTGGGTCATGAAGCACCTAGAGCAACCATACTGAAAATATGGGAAGATAGAATGCTGGACAGGGAAAGGGCTGTGTGGCTGTTTTGTTTATGTCAAAATTGTAAATAGGCTTTTTTTTTTTCCTTTCTGATTCACTTTACTAGTGGACAATGGCTGAGAAATAACCCAACTTATTGCTGCATTCTCAGGAAAGCAGCAGGTTCTGGCATCCTAATAACAGCACTTCTAGCCATGACATCACTTCTGGTGTGTCCCCGACAAGATTATCACTCTAAAAAGTGGGTCCTGGACCTGGAAGTTTGAGAGTCACGGCTATGCATGATTACTCAGAAAACAGTCCCATTGTGTTCAATGAAACTCACTCCCAGCAAAGTGTGTATAGGATACTAGCCTCTGTGTGCTTGTTCTACACACTTGCCCTCTCCCAAGGACCTCTCTTCCTTTCCATAGTCTGCTGCAGTCAAAAAGATACTTCCTGGCCATGTGTGTCTTAAGAACATAAGAACAGCCCACTGGATCAGGCCAAAGGCCCATCTAGTCCAGCTTCCTGTATCTCAGTGGCCCACCAGCAGTGGTGCAATTCAAATGAATTAACAACCAGTTCTATGACATCATAGCCGGAGCAAAAAAAAACAAAACACAAAGCCAGCCGAGGTAAGCGAGTGGGCGGGGCCCGGCCATTTAACAACCGGTTCTATAGAACCTGGGCGAACCCCCTGAATTTCACTACTGCTCACCAGGTGCCCAAGGGAGTTCAGCAGACAACAAGATGCTTGCATCCTGTTGCCACTCCCTTGCATCTGGCATTCTGAAGTAGCCTACTATTAATGTAAGGAGGTTGCCCAAACCATCATGGCCTATAGCCAGTGGTGTCATCTACTCTCTCGCAAGCCGGAACGCTGGGCGGGACTTGAGTGATTGACAGCCCGTCGACTCACTTCCGGTTTCTTCACGCGCCACGCGCGGCTTTCCCTCGCCTCGGAGGGAGCACCTGCTCGCCAGGGGGGATGGGTGCCTGGCGCAGTCTGAGGCTTCCTGGAACAGAGGGAGGAGCAGGTCCAATAAGTGTTGTTTTCATTAGTGAAATCTTAATCGTAGGCTTGGATTCCACCACACCCCCGTCTTTTCTGGCTTTTACTGGCTGCCTGAGAACACCCTTCCCGCAGCACCCCAGATTGGAAGGGGCGATACAAGCAGGGGCGGCGGCCTGTGCGCAGCGGTGAGGGGGGGGTTCTTCGGTTGTCTCCCCCGCCTTGGAGCCACACTGCTCTCGCTTCAAGGCAGGCCGGGGCCTCCTCTGAGCCAGGCTCCTGCCTCCTTCCTGCCCTGCCTCTGCCAGGAACCCCCCCCTTCCCCTGCGAGGCCTCCCATCCCCACACTTCACGTTCTCCTTCTTCTTGCACCTAGCACTGGGAGCCGCCTTCCAGTTCACCTTTCGCTGCCATGCTCCCCAAACACGCACTGCAGGCAGTTTTCCACCGCTTTGCCATTGTAGGCTGTTTCTTGGCTCAGCATCATTGCTTATTGTTGTGAAAATGTCTGAGCTTTATTCCCAAGGCAGCCCACAACACCCAGGCCCAAAATAAAGGAGGAATATAACCTGCAAGGACTCGAGGTAGCCACTCTGCACTAAGTTCAAAATCTGAAAGGGTTTTATTGCAAAGATCCAGGTGCAGGTATTATGGACTCCCACAATGGCACTGAGATTTTTCCACTCAGGTTCCCACCCATATTAACACTTCCCACATGGTGAAATATAATCACAGAATGTTCTTTCTTAATCAGAAGCTATGAGATTATCCATTATCCACCCTATGTAACAATTCCCAAATAACCGTAAGAACATAATAAGAACATAAGAAGAGCCCCATCGCTGGATCAGGCCAAAGGCCCATCTAGTCCAGCTTCCTGCATCTCACAGCGGCCCACCAGGTGCCCCAGGGAGGCACGAGACAACAAGATGCTTGCATCCTGTTGCCACTCCCTTGCACCCGGTACTCTGAAGTAGCCCACCACCTTTGTAAGGAGGTTGCACAACCCATCATGGCCTATAGCCCACGATGGACTTTTCTTCCAGAAATTCCACCTTTTCCAGCTCCACTATGTCCTTTTTGAGGTGACAGATTTCTGGAGGGAAAGTCCATCGAAGGCTGCAGGCCATGACGGGGGGTACTGCCTCCCTATTTCAGAGGGAGGCCGCCAAGCAGTGCCGGATGCAGGGGAGTGGCAATACAAGGCGATGCAGGTGCCCAGCTGCCTCGGGCGCTCCCCGACTGAGGCGTCTGGTGGGGCGCTGGGAGCACAGGAGGCTGGACTGGGCGGGCCCCCTTCGGCCTGGTCCGGCATCGGGGCTCCTCTTCCGCTCCTCTGAAAGGCTCCCCGAGGCCGCAGGGGACGCCGTGACACCGGTGCCAAGCGCCGCAGCAGGGCAGGCTGGCGAGGCGGCCTCGAAACGCGACGCAGGCGAAGCGAAGGGGGGCCAGTCCCGCGGGAGCCTCTGGGCAGCAGAGGGCCCGGCCACGAGCTAAGCCGGCGGCGGCGCTTCCGGGGACGGGAGGCCCTTCTTCGCGCAGCGTCGCCGCGTCTCCCGAGGGCCAAGCGGGCCTCCCCCGCGCTCCGTGGGCGGCGTGTGCGTGTCGCGGCCCCCTGCTCCGCGCCTCGCCCTGCCTGCGGTGACACGTGTCAGCCCTTCCCCACGTTCAGGCAGCGGAATCCGTTCGCCTCGGTGCTGCCAAGCACACGGGAGGGGAGGGGAGGGGAGGGGCCGGGCCTCCTCCTGCTCGCCCGCCCCCCCGGGCCGCGTCTCCTGACGCGCACAGACAGTGGGACGACGACGCCATTGCCGGCGCGGGGGGAGGGCTCCCCTCCCCCCTCCAGGGGGCGCTCGCTCGCTCCTCCCCCCTCCCTCGGCGACGGACGGCCGTGAGGCGATCAGTCCACCGCGTGACGCGCGTGGCGAGAGGCGCCGCCATTGGCCGGGCGCGCGAGGAGGGGCGTGGCCAGGGCGATGTGGCGCGTGGTGTGGCTGTTGGCGCGCGGCTCCCTCAGCGCGAAGGCGGCGAAGGCTGCTCCGTCCCGGTCCCGTCAGGCGCGGCTGCTGGCCTCGGCGCGCTCCCCCCCGTGGACGCCCTGCGCGCGGCCTGGACGCGGGGCCGGGTAAGAGCCGCTCCGGAAGTAAGGGGGGAGGCGGCGCCCCTGCGGGCAGACTGCCGCTGTGCGCGGAGCCTCCGCCAGGCCGCCCGCCCGCGGGCTGCTGCAGGGGGGCCCTCGCTCGCCCGGGGACCGACCCGACCGCAGCGCCCTCCCGCAAGGCTCCCGGGACGCGCGCGGCAGCAGGAACCGGGGGGGGGGCGGCGTCCGAGGGCAGCGGGGGGGCGGAGCCCCCCGGACGCCTCGCGCTTCGCTGCCTGGAATAGAGTCGACAGAGGGATGTTCTTTTCCCTCTCTCAGAACACCAGAACCAGGGGGCATCCGCCAAAACTGAGGGTTGGGAGAGTGAGAACAGATAAAAGGAAGTACTTTTTTACCCAGCGGGTGGTTAGTCTGTGGAACTCTTTGCCACAGGAGGTGGTGATGGCATTTGGTCTAGATGCCTTTAAGAGGGGTTTGGACGGATTTCTGGAAGAAAAGTCCATCGTGGGCTATAGGCCGTGATGGATTGTGCAACCTCCTTACATTGGTGGTGGGCTACTTCAGAGTACCGGGTGCAAGGGAGTGGCAACAAGATGCAAGCGTCTTGTGTCTCGTGCCTCCCTGGGGCACCTGGTGGGGCCGCTGTGAGATGCAGGAAGCTGGACTAGATGGGCCTTTGGCCTGATCCAGCCTCTTCTTATGTTCTTATGAGGGGCCCTTCGCAGGCTGGGCGGCGCATGAGGCGGCTGACAGCAGCCTGGCCGCCGGCTGCTAACCAGTGCCACCGTTGCAAGACGGGCCATGTTCACCGTCCACGGCTGCCTTACCCCTGCCCTGGCAACATCACATGCAGCGTATCCTTGGGTGGAAATGTTTAGCTTCCCAGCGATGCCACTGGAAAAACTTAGGCAGGATACAGGTGTGGTGGTGGTTGCTGCTGTTCGAGTGACTGGCTCACTGTTTTTGTTAGAAAGGTCGGTACTGCAGCCATGCCTGAAATAAACACACAGGATCTGGATGAGCAGCAAGTGCAATTGCTGAAAGAGATGTGCATCGTCATTGATGAAAATGACAACCGAATTGGTGCAGATACAAAGCAAAACTGCCACCTGAATGAAAACATTGAAAAAGGTATTCTTTAAAAGTGGTTCAGATCTGCTGCATGTAAAGGAATTACCCCCACCCCACCCCCAAAGTGCCATTTGGATTGAGAATTTCAACCTTAAGCTGTGCTGAGCTCTTCTAGGTAGTATAGTAGGAGTAAACATACACAGTAAAGTTGAAGAGCTGTGTAGTCTTTTGCAGTAGCCAGTTGATTGAGCACCCTTCAGATGGGCCATATATTGCCCCAAAAGCAATTTGCTAGACCTGTCACTCCACTTAATTGTAGGCTTATATACTTCTGGTTGCCATTCAAACTCATGGTGGCTTTGGATGCTCACTTCAAGAGAGACTAGACAAGAGTGCAAGTTATCTGCAGGGAGAGGAATATCCATGGGGTCAAGATGCATATGGGCACAACAGCTAGTTTGGTACAACGCAGTGTGAGTTTCTTGGGCTTCGTCTTGCATTGCTTCAGTGAACATCTGAAGCACAACATATCAGCTGGGTATGGCAGAAAAATATGTTGAAACTCCAATTCCAGTGTTGGGGTGTAGTGCGGACATAGTGAATGTATTTGCTATCTCAGGAGTACAGAATATGGTGAGACAACCTGCTGTGAAGCCTGGTATGGGGGTCCCAAGTTTAGGTAAAGGGACAAGATGTCATCAAAAGACTAGACAGTGCTGTCTGATCCTGGTGTGATGAAAACGTGCATATTTTTTTTACTTGCTTAAATACAGATCCTGTGAGAAACTGCCTCTATGCTTACAATTATGAGATACGTTTTGACTGCAGACCAAGAAGGTGCCGATTTGTGCCAATGTGTTAGTGTTTGCCTTTCTGCTTTCAGTTGAATCTCTTTTAAAATCTTGTCTTCGGTGTGTATGTCCTAGGATTGCTGCACCGTGCTTTCAGTGTTTTCTTGTTCAACATGGACAACAAGCTGCTGTTACAGCAGAGGTCGGATGCCAAAATCACATTCCCAGGTTTGTTCTTCTACAATGAATTTAGTTTTCATTGTGCAGCATAGATCACATACCACTGGCTACTACTGTATCCTGCTGTATTGCTGCTGTTTTGTTGTGGAACGGTTGCCGTTTCATTTTGCAAGGATGTATTAATGATTCTGCCATTCTTTGTTTATTGTGAGCTGCTGTAGCTTTTTTGTAGGTGGAGAAGTCTGTAAATCTTTGAATTTGTTGTGTTTGCACTACATGTTGAAAGGCAGGGGTATATCAAGTATTAAAAATTATTTTTCGATTTCAGGAAAACTTTGTGTTTTGCTAGATGACTAGCCCCTGACTTTATCTGCCGTGGTTAAAATAAGGAGGTGTCTGGGTAATCAACACGGCTGATTTATCTGCAAGATATGTGGTATGGTGTGGTGGAGATGCCCGCCTTCTTTTTTTGTTTGGCCTGCAGCATCTGTAATGGCAAAGACTTCCTGATGGACTAGATCTCTGCAGTGAACTGGTCCATCAGCTTTGGTTCTGCTTCTGTAACTTGTAACATGCTCATGTTGACCTTCTCAAATAGCATGTTGGGGTGGAAGAGAGGGAATTGTAACTCACATGATGATTAGTATTGGAGTACATTGTATTGCACCACCTGTATCTCTGGTCCACACAATCTAAATGACACTAAGTCGATAAAGGAAGGAGAGAATATGGGTAAAAACTAAGAACATTCAGTTATTTTAAGCTTCCCTTTCCCTGCATTGATCTTAAAGGTATATACAGTATAAACTCAAAAGGTTACTGGGAACATAATTTCAGATAATACTTAAAATTGTGGAAACATTGTCCTGCTGGTGCTGCATGTTTGAGCAAGTTCTATTACTTGGAATACCTTGTTCAAGTACATGTTTGACTGTAGAATGTGGAGCATTTCCATTTCTGACTTCACAATCAGTTTAGCAACAAAAATCCTAGGTGGGCCATTTCAGCATTAGGTGTGGAGGTGAACCATTTCAAATGTCCTATAACCAAACAATCCTATTATGTAATCCTGTAATCAACAGTGCTAAAACTGTTTTGCAGATTGTTTTACTAACACCTGTTGCAGTCATCCTCTAAGTACCCCATTAGAATTGGAAGAAAATGATGCAATTGGTGTTCGAAGAGCAGCCCAGAGACGACTAAAAGCAGAGTTGGGAATTCCTCTGGAACAGGTAAATAAAGTTCTTCCTTCAGAATAATGACTTCCCTGGGGAGGGAATAGCATCAGTTGAATAGCATCTCATTGTTGTACTTGTAGCCCTAATTACCGATCAGTGCTTCAGTACTTATTTAGCAATGTTTAATCTGCCTGACATATTTGTCGCTATTCCAGTAGGCTATGCTTTTTCACTAACCAGAAACACCAGCTCTGCTTGGTTGTTTGTCAGAAAACAGCCCAGGAGCAGAGTCCTGTACCTGCTGTCTAGAACCAACCAATAGCAGTAGGATGGATCTTACAGCTGGTCAGGCCATTACAGATGTAGTTTCCAGTCTGAGGGCGTACATGTCCAGCAAGAGGACTTGTGGTTTAGAGTGTGTGTTTTAAACAGGGAGGAACGCAGCTCCTGTGGTGGCCTCTCTTTTAAGGGAATAGTTTTCCCTCAAGGCTAGAAAGGCATTTCACTTTTGGCAGCAGCAGCAGCATGAAATCACGATGGACCTGGGGAGTCGAGTTTGCCAGCATTCGTTTTCATTCACGTGGCCTCTGATCCTTCAGCTTTCTTGGGGCTCCTGAAGGAAAGCAAGTAGTGACAGCACAAAGCAGGCACTTCAGTCTGCCTATCCCACTTCCGCTCCCTTCCGCCCCATCCCACCCAGAGGGGGGGATCCCACATTTGATTCAGTAGTTCCTCGTGGCTTGTTTAGTACCACATATGCGACAGGAGGACAGGCTAAGAACTCAATTCATATTAGAAAGGATGGTGTGTTATCTATCAAATCCACTCCTACCCACATTATTCTAGAAAACTCTTGCTTGAGTTCCAAGTGTCCACTGCATAAGTAAAGCATAGTTCACCACCCTCACCTCAAGCCCTGCTGTTCAGAAGGTTCCTCCAGCCTCAGAACTTAGGGGATAGTACAGCCTTGTGGTGGTTTGTTCATTCAAGCTATGGATTACACAAATGCTTTCTCCATCTCCTCCTCCACATTACGGCCCAAGCTTCTAGTAATATGAGGAAAGGTCTGGTCCGAGTTTTATTCTAAGAAAAGCAAGACTACTTTCAAACTACTACTAAATTAGCGCTTCTGGTTAGCAGTAGTCTTACAAAAATTTTGTTTTGTAGGTAACTCCAGAAGACATGTCTTATCTAACCCGAATTCACTACAAAGCCCAGTCCAACGGCATTTGGGGTGAACATGAAATAGACTATATCCTTTTTGTGCAGAAGACTGTGATGCTCAATCCAGACCCTAATGAAATTAAAAGCTACTGTTACGTGACACAGGAAGAACTGAGAGAACTCTTGGAAAAGGCATCCCAGGGTGAAGTTAAGATTACCCCGTGGTTCAGACTGATTGCAGAGACTTTTCTCTTTAAGTGGTGGGATAATCTGGATAATCTGAAGAGGTTTGTTGATCATGATAAAATACACAGAATGTAAAAAAATTGAGTATAGAAATATGAAATGATGTGGTTGCTTTACATTTAATGCTGATGATGTAGCATTGGTGAAGTTGAAATATGAAGGAATTATCCCAAGTATTCTTGTATATGGTATGGTTTGATCACTAAGGTTTGACTACTTACTTTCACTTCTCAGACTCAATGTGTTGATTTCTAACTAGCTCACTGTAGGCACTCTTGTTAAATGCAGCCCCCAATTAAGAGGAATACGGTTCCACAAGTCATTCCGTTTGAACTTGTGGGCAGTTTGATATGGCTTAGGTATTTTAAAGAGAATAAACATCACTGGGCCATCAAGGAACCTGGAACTTGTGTCTCGGCCTTACTGTCTCCTGCTTGTTCTCTTGGACAATAGGAAGGGCAGTTACTGTGCTGTGTTCTCCTCCTCCCTGTCAACAAATATGGTACATTTCATTCATTAATCAAGATAATTTTCATCACTTAAAATCATAGAATTAGAAGGTACCTACAAGGTCATCTAGACCAAGCCCCTGCCTGTAGCAGGAAATCCTCTGAGAGCAGCTCCAGCAGGTCGCTGTCAAGCCTCTGCTTGAAGGTCTCCAATGAGGGAGAATTCACCACCTCCCTGGGCAATCTATTCCACTGTCAAATCACCCTAATTGTCAAGAAATTCATAAGAGCCCTGCTGGATCAGGCCAAGGCCCAACTAGTCCAACTTCCTGTATCTCACAGTGATCCATTAGATGCTTCAGGGATCACATGAGACAACAAGATGCTTGCAAGCAGCGGCGGCATTCAGCCGGTACACTGGGTGGGAGGAACGGGTGAGCGGCAGCTCACCCGTAGCTTTCCGCTCCATTTCGCCGTCTTCCCCGCCCCCACGGGGAATAAAATAGAAAAATCTTTCAAAATCAGGTTTATGCTACAAATTTTAAATGTGCCTTCTGTGAATTGCTGTAAAAAACTCTAAAAGTACAGCTTGGTAACAAGTCTTCAAAGTACTGTACCTCTGAAGATGTTGCAATTTTTTCAGATAAACTGGATTTTCAAAATCGTGTATGTACACATAGTGTAGTATACATAGATGATGTATACTGTAGAATCTGATTCTTAGAGGGAAAAGATGAACCTCATACCAATAACTGAGAGGTCTTGGTTTTCATGAAAGTATCTAACTTCACAGGAGTGGAAATAGTCTTATGTGAATGTATTACTTGAAGAGAAATTAAAAGTAGGAAAGTTAGTGTGCCATTTCGATAGTCTGTTTAATTGTGGTACTTGTGGTACAATTCTTAAAACCAAGTGAGGGGAGATGGGAGTTATTTATTTTTACACTATGTGCCAATTGAGCAACTGCCCCAAGGGTTAGGGCCTAAAGCCGTGGTACCAGCCAGAGGAGCCGCAAGATCTTCTCAAAATATGCTCTGTACAATGCATAGGATCGTAGCCCTAATGGGGAGCCACAGCCAGTGGCCCAGTGGGTCAAGGGAGCTGCCAGTCAAAGAAGTTTGGGAACCATTCATCTAAAGTCCTGTTGCCACCAGTCCCACTATGGCCTAAGTTCAGCTGTTTACCATCAAAAGTTGAACCTTGCATGCAGCTGAGGAAGGGCCTCTCTGCACTAGCATAGATCCACCATAATACCTGGGACAAAATGAAGAGGGCCTGAACTATACTTTGCATTAAAAAATAGATAACCTGAAAAATAGCACATAATTGCCAAGTTCCCCTAAATACCATAAGCACAGGCTCTGTTGATCTTACACAACCACACACACCCCTCCTTGCCAACACACTTTCAAGTATATCTTAACAAGCAGGTGAACTGAAAGCTGCACACAAGGTGGTGTGGCAGAAATCCAAGCCCAAACAACAGCCCTGTGAGATCAGCTACTGGGCAACAAATGGCATCAACAAAATACACATGTATGTGATATTTCTATGTCCTAGAAACAAAAAATGAACATTCCGTGAAGGCATTACTTATTTTTTTATTTGCCTTAACAGAAGATAGTCGTTTCTTCGTAGTTCTCTTCACACCACTCATCTTCTTTGTGTTGTGCCAGATTTCCTCTTTCCAGAAAACAGATGTTTAGGTTTAAGGTCAAACACATGTCTGTCGGCCTCGCCTTTCTTGCCCAGCCGATTCATTTTCCTCTGAGCTTTCTTCATCATGGTTTTGGTCTTCTTCACCATCTATACAAGCAACACCAGCACAATTGGTAGGGAAGATTTCAATGAGTTATTTCAGACCAGTTCAGCCTTCCCCACTACACTGCAATATGTGCCCCTGCAACCTCAGAGCACTTGAGCCAATCCCTGTTGGAGGCTTCAGTAGTCCCCTTACTGCAGAACCATGTATTGTAGAAAAGGAGCTGTACAAAAATGTAAGCGGATTTTGCTTCTCCCAAATTTCTTTCCCCCAAAAGAAATGCACCTCAAAGGTACTATTCTAAATGAACTAAGACAAAGACAAATTTTAGAAAAAAGTTTCACTTCATCTAACTACAATTTTAGTCAAAATGGTTCATATCAAAGCATTAACTTTTAGAACAAGTAACAGATACTGCTGACTGTTAACATTGGGTAGATCTCAGAATCCACATCCTTGCCACAAAAAATTTATACTACCCCGCCTTTCCTCTGCCAAGGTGGATGCCCCAAATTACAAAATAGCCATATAGCTAGGGATGGTTTTTTCAGTAATCAACACAGAATGTGAAATAATGAGAATTTCCACTGAAAATGCTACATCACAACAAATTTAGGTCAAAACACAAAAAGCACCGCTTTTGCTTATTTTTGACACAGTTTTGAGGAATCCACATACTTTTCAGTAAGCAATCAGGAGGAGAAGTGGCAGAAACAAGGAAACTTGCTTCAACTTGCATAGACACGCATGTTCGTAGTTTACAGTGTGTGCTGGGGCAACTTTAATGGAATGTGGAAGTAGTGAGCAGCAGTTTCTTGATGCTCTAAGCAGCAACCAGGGTGCAGCTTGGGAATTTTTGAGCAGGTTATTTTGGGCTGGGGTGTGTGCCAGTAATTGCTTGCCTTTGTAGGGCCATTCACCCTTATTTATTGCACTGTTTGTACAACTTGCAATAACAATTTGGATAAAAACACCAATATTCATTTTAATCAAGAAATGTTGGAAAAAATATCACTAAAAAATCACTCCTACACATAGCCCATTACAAAATGCTCCACAAGAAATCCTAACTTCTGTTTTATGACAACACATAACCTGTATTTTGTATTAGACAAATTTTGCAAATAATAACTTTAATAAACTGAGACAGACCTTTGCATCTCGAAGACCAGACAGATCACGAGGTGTCCGGGAGGAGCTGCGACTTCGTGCCACAGAAACGGGGGGCTCAGATTCCTCTCTTTTGCGTTTTCGGGCAACACTCCGAGATCTTCTTGTCTGGGTTATGTAGTTTGCCTGAAAATTCACAGATCAAAGAGATCTCAGTCAGGAACCCTATTCTTTTAAATGAGTCCCTCAAGTTTTGCAAGACACTTTGGATTCTATGGTCACCAGGAACGCCACCTCTTCTTTCAACTAATCTTGAAAGAACAAACTTCACTACTGCTAAAACAATAGAATTCCTAACTGAAATCCAGGAAGCACAGTTCTCCCCACTTCAGTTTGTCCCCTTAACATAGCTCTATATCCTGAAGCAGAAAAGGAAAGGCAGAATAAAAAGCAATGCTCACAAAAATCAAGACTAAAAACCATCTTACTTCATCTTTGCCACTCATGTCAAGGCCAAGATCGCTCATCTCCTTCTCTAATGTCTTCCGCTGAATCTAAAGCAAAAAGGTATCAGTTATATTCCCCATTATCAATATTTCATTTTTCAATGGCACTGAAGAACATATGAAAGCATCAAATTTAGTCTGTCAAAAAACTAAAAAGAAAGCAGCAGTTTATTTAAAATATTTCTACCCCAGCGGCTCACAATTATTAGAAGATGACGACAGTGATAGGACAATCAAATAAGCAATAAAATATAAATGTTGGAGACGGGTAAACTATTTACAATGCTGGTTCTGCTGCAGAGCCACAAAAGGCAGACAAGTCAACACCAAATCAAAAAAAAACCCTAGAAAAGTCTTGAGCCCTTGCTGAAGTGCTATGAGGGGCGAAGATGATCTCAGATCCCCCAGTAGGCATCTCAACTGTCCATTACCCACTTCCTCCAAGTTGTTTTAGCATAATGTAGAATACGTTGACTCACACATGTTCAACAGCTTGGGGCAGTCTAAAACAGTAAAAATAAAACACATATATACCACCCTATATAACAGTGATGACACCTGATAAAACACTTTTAAATTGATTAAAATGTTAATTTGGACTATGAACCCATGACACCGCTTCCCCCAATTTTTATTTTTGGATAACACCTACGCCTCGAAAAAATAAAACCGTTTCTGACTGCCTCTCCAAATGGCACACCAGGGGCCAAATCTCATCCCCCTTTCCAGCACCGGTGCAGCCATGCCAACGGGGCAAGCGATGCCTCCTGTGGTGGGGAGGCCTCCTCCAGACGAGGGAAATTTTGCCCCTTTTCCGTGGCACTGCACAGCAGCTGGGAAACTGGATAGCATTGGGCTCTCGATGTACACAGCATGCATGGAAAATACATCTTCTACGCCAGTAACAGGCTTCACGCTTGGTGCATTAACCAGAGATCACACCTGGTCCACTAGATTTTATTTGGCACACCGCAGTTTACAGCAACATTCTGCTGACACGCTGGTCAGCCTGCAGAGCATTACAATGGGAAGATAAGATGCTTCTACAGAAGGTTGCCCCAGAAGGCTCTGCACTTGCCAGGACTGCCTTAAGCGGTCTTTGACAAGTATGTTTTGAGCATCGCACACAAACTGGCCAAAAGCAAGGGGGAGAGAGGGCGGAGCTGCCACTTGTATGGCCAATAAAACAAAACTGTGGGTAGATGTCAGGACATAATTGTTTTATTCATTTTCCACTTTGCTAACCAAGTTAACAAAGCTCACTGTGTAGCAAAATACCAGCAACCTGCTGACTTGCGTTTTGTTGCCACATCCTCACACCTGGTATCCTGAGGTAGCCTCCTTCTAAAACCAGGACACTGCACCTAACCATCCATCATGGCTTGTAGCCTGCGATGGACATTTCCTCCAGAAATCTGTCCCACATTGTTAAAGGCACCCGCATTTCCAAATACTCCCAATATGGGAATTTCTGCAAGCAAAAACCAACACAACATAGAACAAGCTGGGGCATCACCTCTCCAACGTGCTGTTCTCAGACTGTGGGGCATTTTTTAAGTTGAGGAAAATTAAAAATGACACCCCTCGCCTTCAGCCTGAAGCGGCCGCGTTCATTCTGCCACCACATCTGCCTCCAGGTGAAGGCAAGGCCTCAAGACTGGATGTGTACGTTCAAGATGAGCGCTAACCACGCCTTGATCCTGTTCTTTGTCTGCTGACAACTACTTATAGGCTTATTCCGGTGATCTCTGGGCATTCCTTCGTTCATGCCCTCCAGTCTAACTGGCATTTCTGCCCCTAACTATGTTTTGAAGAAAAGGGCACAGCAAGCAAACGGGAGAGCAGGCAACGCTTAATCCCTTAACTGCAGCCATGTCTCACCACTTCCCTGTGAACAATTTTCCACTTGCCTTTCTGGCTGTCCTGGGCATCTTGGGCCCCTGGGTGTCTTTCTCCTTCGATTCCAAGAACTTCAATTTCTTTTTCTCTCGGATCTGCTGTGCCAACTGTCTGATTCCCATCATTTCCTCATCTTCGCTTTCGGAATCACTGTCGTATTCCCCAGCTGCTTGCCTGAGTTCCTCCTCTTCTTCCAGTTGTTCCAATTTCTTCAGCAAGATGAAACAGAAGGCATGAGAAACAGCGTTTTTAATGAATGAGAAATGGTATCAAGAGACATCACTGGGGACATCATTCTTGCTCATCCTTTAGCAACTGGGTTCCGTATGAAGTTCTGTCTGAATCGAGGTAAGCGGCAGGAGCATCACACCAGTTATAAGTAGTGAACTAACTCTATCATTAATTTACATTATTTATAACCAGACTTCAGCTTAAAGGCCCAACAAGCTTTAAAACAATTACAGAATAATAATTTAGCTAGAATAAAAGAACAGCCCAGCAGTAACGAACAGTTTTTTAAGGTTGCAACAGAGCAGCTACAATAATTTTTAAAGGAGTCTTGAGGGCAGGACTGTTCCGACTGCACATCTCAAAACAGGGAGACTGGCAACTGGAGAAGGGTCTCCCTGCAGCGCCAACAGAGGAAGCCCCGCCCCTGCACTCCTGCCCATCAAGTGGTGTCAGTGGTGGTCCACAGACCAGGGTTTGCAAAGCAGATCAAAGGCCAGTTAGGCTTAGTGGAAGCGTTTGGGACGCAGTGCAGATATAAATACTTTTGTTCTTGACAGCAAATATAAATGTGTGACATATTTTACAGAGACCAAATATAAATTCAAGTAATAAATAATACAGAATTTTCCTATACTTCAGATGATGCATGAACACATACCTTCATGATGTCTGGGTCAATATAGTCAGCTATGTTATGACCTTCCCAAAGCTCAGGTATCTTATCATACTTTTCAGATGAATGCATTAGATCCCAGTATTCTACAGCAAGGAGAAACAAAGAGGCAGACGTGCTATTACTGTAATTTGTTCCATAACGAGTTACATGCTTTGCCTGTGTGAACACAACCCCATGGACCAGGAACAAAGATTGCTGTTTAGATTTTAGCACATGCCAACACAGATCCCAATCACAAAGCATACATCTCTGGTTTTAAAGTTAGAAAAGTAAAGTTACTCAGTACAACAGCAAGGTTGCACTGGCAGGAAATGCAAGGTTTACCATGAGTTACGATTTCACCATTTTACAAAGCAGGACACACTAAATTCAGACCACTGAGATTAGCATTCAGACTTACTCTGCAGATCCAAGACATATTCATCTCCCATTTCCATTTCAAGATCCTTTTCCTGAAAATGGGAACACATCATGAACATGGGCCCTTTTTCATAAGCAACATAAACGTGTTGCTATTATTCCCCAGTCCAGCACAACAAAAGGCTTTCAAAACAAGCTTACCAGTTTCTTTTTAGGCATGTCGACCTCCATACGCTTCTTGCGCAGTAGGACACCCTCAGGAATAAATGGTGGCCTTTCCTACAATTAATGCATAAAACCAACATGAGTTCAAGGATTCATAACTCTTTTTAAGTTCTAGACTTTTTGGTTACCATAACTCTTTATGACCAAGGGTTTTGGCCCTGCCAATCAACTTTCCACTTCCATTCAAAATTATTTTTCATATCTGTATTTCTGAAACAGTAATACATTACAATAGCCATCCAAACCAACCTTGTTGTCTCTTTTGCTTGGAACAGCTAAATGTAGCCTGTTCAGTACATCGTTGACCTTGTTTCCTTTCATTTTGGTATGAACACGATGCGTCAGCAGTCTGTCACAGGCCTGGAAAAAGGAAGGCTAAATCAAAAAGCACGCTGGCGAAACCAGATAAAGGCTCCATCATGCAGCCTTAATGTTTGTTAGTCAAAGCTTCAGGGCAACCTCCATGGATACACACACCCCCTTTCCCATCCTGAATAACCTCTCTTCCCTTTTCAGCTCCGACCATGGTACACTCTGATGCTGGCACCATTGTTAATGCTAACCATGGTTACTAAAACAGCTAATACACTGAACAGGTTTTATCTTACACAAAAACAAGGTCATCAGGATTTCGTTCCCATTTCTCACACAATATTCTGGATGTAAAACAGCCCTTCCATGAGCAGATCACACCTTCGACATACAGGTCACCCAAACAATCAAGAAAATACACACCTCTGTTTTTACTTGAATCACTCCTTCTTCGGTTAATGTGCTGGTCTCTATCACAGGAAGTCCGTCTGCTTCTAAATCAGCAAACATTTTCTAAAAAATTATGTATAGATGTGAATTACATTATTTGTCATGTTAGCAAAACTTAAATTGGATGCAACAAAACTATTTTAAGCCACTGATTTATAAGGCATCAAAACACAAGGTCTTCATATAACAGAAGATACCAGAAAAGCATGTATATCACTGCATGAACTACACACATGGAATCCTGTAGCATTAATGTATTTCATCAATTCATGTTTTTAATTACACTTTTTATATCTCCACAATAACTAGAAAGCTGGAATTGGATAGCGAGTCCCAAACAGCCTGGTTACTACAGAAGCCTGGAACTGGGTTCTTTCTCCCATATTCTGCTCACAACATGAAACTTACTATGGCCCATACATCACAATAATGCTAGAGCGATAATGATATAATAGTGAACAAACTTCACCAAAAGTCAAGGAAGTTGCAACCAAAGATCAGAGTTAGGGGTGTGAAAGTGCATGAGCTAGCCTTAGACTGGGGAATGGAGAAATTTGCAGTAACCTTCAGATTTATTTTTGCTATTTGCTAAACCATTTTGTAAACTACTTTTTGTTGGAAAGCAGTGTATAGACTCTTAAAATAACTGTTATATTCCTGCATAATGCAAGCTACGTTTACTACCATATATATGCACACAGTAATTACTTGTTAAGGGTCCTACCTGGTTTTCCTCTGAAAGATCAGAAATCCTCTTCACATCACACTTGTTGGCTACAATTATTAGTGGCTACAAATGGAGAAAAAACATACAGACATTGAATTAAGATTCCTACTTAGATTTCATAATAAAGAAAATGAAGGCAGCTGAGATGAGAAGATTTCTACCTTGTTTGCAAAGAGCGGCTTAATGTTCCTGAAGAGTTCGAGCTGCTCGTCCAGGCTGTGCCCACACTGCTCGGAGAGGTCCATGATGTACAGCACGGCAGCACGGAGGTGGGCCAGGGCGGTGATGGCCTGCATCTCAATGGTGTTTCTCTCCTCCAAGGGATGGTCTAAAATGCCAGGGGTGTCGACCACCTGGAAAAAGCATCACAGAGCTCACTCCAGCTCTCTCCGGACAGGAGCAGGGGAGAGAAATGGCACCCACTGAGGAATTTCTTTAGACAAAAGATGGTTTGCCAAGTTATCCTTTCCTTTTAAACTGAGATAAGTTAGCTATAGAAAATGAAATGACATAGAATAACCACGTTCAAGACCCACAAGACTGAGTTCTTGCTCCTGCACTCAGGCGCTGCAGTGTTAAGAGCTGCAACCCTTGCACACTTTTACCTGTGGTCGGGTGGACAGCCCCAACTGTGCCCTGGGCGGAGGCACGTGCTTCGCTTCAGCCCAATGCTGTGGCATGAACGTGCTGCGTGGCATATTTGCGCCAGTGCAGGAAATACGGGGTGGGCGCAGTGAGCAGCCTCGACCCAGTGCTGCTGCAAGGGCATGCTGCCACACAGGCCAACCTCACTGTTCTCAGTTTGCAAAGGGATATCCGAGTCAAACGACATATGAATGCAGCTGACAAAACAGCACACACACCCCCCAAGAAACCAGGAACCAAACAGTGTATGAGAAGAGCCCCAATGCTGGGTCAGGCCAAGGGCCCATATCTAGGCAGCTACCTGCATCCCACAGTGGCCACCAGATGCTTCTGGGAGCATTCAAGACAACATGATGCCCGTATCCTCTTGGCCATTCCTTGCACCTGGCATTCAGAAAGGCAACCTCTAAAACACGGATGTTGCATATCATGATCATGGGCAACCTGTGATTAACCTTTCCTCCATACGTCAGTCTAGTATTTCAAGGACATTGAGGCCAGGTAGCACTCGCAACATCTTGTAGCCAGGAGTTCCACTGATTAATTACATGATGGATAAATAAATATTTCATTAAGGCGACAATCCTCAACTAATTTACTCAGGAGTAAGACTTACCAAATACAGTGGATCTCATTTCTCAGTAAAGAAACGCTCACACAAATGATGGCTCTATAAGCAGAATTTAAGGAACACCAGACAACAGAATGTGCCTCACCTGCCAGCGCAAGTACTTGTAGTCCATGTGGCCCACAAACAGGGACTTTGTGGTGAAGGCATACGGCTGCACTTCCACATCTGCTCTGGTCACCTTGAAAACAGACCCAAAAAATCCTGAAGCTGAATCTCGTGAAGGATTCCTTTCCCAAACAAGCATTAGGATCACTGTGAACGTTCCTTCTTGCACTAGAAACACTTTTGAAGGCAGTTCGGCACAGACTAGAACACATTGTTTTCATATGGAACGAAGAGATCTATTTCTTTTTAGAATGCCCATTAACAGAATACGCGACACTATCTTTTTTGATCATTATTATTACAGCATTATAATATATACAGCAGTATACAACGGGGCAAGAGGCACTTTCTCAAGTGGTGTTCCTCTTACATTTAACAGGGGGAGAATAATTGTCCCTCTTCACCCCAGCAGTGTCTTTGCTAGTGGCTGTTGCTAGTGCATTTTATTTTAGATTGTGAGCCCTTTTGGGTCATGGAGCCATTTAACTTATTATTTGCTGTAAACCACTTTGTGAACTTTGTGTTGAAAAGCAGCATATAAATACTGTTGATTAATTGATTGATATTCCCTCCTTCCTCTCAGCATAAGAATCCTCTAAATGTGGCTTGGGCTGAGATCAGGATCGGCCTAATGTCAAGCAGTCATCACTCAATGTACAGGTGGGCTTTTTTATCTGCGAGGGTCCCGTTCCCAGAACCCTCATGGATTTAAAAAAATCTGTGGGTAACTAAACCCCCTTCTAAACCCCGCTATGCTCTGGTCGGGTCTAGAGGGCTTTCTGAAGAGGGACTGTTACTCTCCTCCTGCTAAACAGAGGAGGAGAACCACTTGAAAAACGTACTTCATGCCTAGTTATAGCTGGGGTAGTAAGCTTCACAGATGAGTAAGGATCAGAATCCAGACCTCCCTGGTCCTCGTCTAGCAGTCAAGGTATAGCAGCACCATGTCACAGTACACTATATATTTTCACAAATAATATCTGTGTTGTAATGCCTTTAGCAGCTCAAAGGTTTGGTATCTGCTCTCACAATATGATACACATCACACCAACAGAGTCAGACTAAATGCAATTGATTAATTTTTCTTGGGCCCTGCAGCAATCCACAAACCTTATTTATAAAGCTGGATTTTCCAACATTCGGATATCCACACAATAAGAGAGTCCGTGTGTTGGGATCAATAGTTGGCAATCGAGATAAATGCTGGCGCACTGTCAAATTTAAAAAAACATCAGTTACTGATTTGCATTTCTGAAAAAAAAAATTAAACCGAGAAAAATGTCGCATCAACAAGCTCTGAGCTGAAGGCGATTAGGACGGAGCCTGCAGGCAAACCTCACAAGGATTTCCAGCACTGATGCAGATGTGCTGCAGTGGGACATCCTGTGGGGGGGGGGAGTCACAGAGCCCTCCTCAAGGTAAGGGAATCTTTGTCCCCTCACCTCGGGTCTCCATTGTGGCTGCATCGGCATTGGAAAGTTATTCAGGGCTGTTGAAATGGTGCAAAAGTTCACGACAGACACCAATTCTGTCAAAGCAGACATTTTCATTTACTTGCTTCCAAAAAAGAAAATATGGAATAAAGCATCAAAGCTACAAAGACATCTCGCACACTCTACACGTCTTCCCTTCCTTAAATTCCAAAGCTGTAAAGTACAGCACACGGCATGAAATTCTGCATTCTGAAACTTGTGCCTTTCATCCTATTCAGAGCTTGTATTAAAGGCTCAGTGGTGGGGAAGCATTTGGAGTCGACACGGCAGTCAATAAACAGGGTTCCCGTTTGTCCACTGGTGGGTTTCTGGAAACCTACACAGCTCTATGTCTTAGACTCTGCTTCTTGTTCTTTCCACTCTTAATTTCTCCTTAATCGTTGCTCAGTTTTAGAGGATGACACAGACTTCTTGTTTAGGTATAGTAACAAACAGTTGGGTGGTGAGACCAGCTTGTGGTTTTACTGGCTGCTTCATCCTCTCTTTAAAATGTTTGTTTTACTGGCTTCTTTGTTATAAAAAACTGCTCTTTTTATTATATTTATGTTTTAAGAACTTGCAGCTACTATTTGTCTTTATGCATTGTTGGGTTTTTATGCATGTGTATAAATAAATGTTTGGAAACTTCAGTTCAAAAGCAAAAGCAAAATGTAAACCTGTAGAAGTACGTAAACCTCCACTCCCCTCTACAACCATGAGGAAAAGAATTAATTCTGCTCAAGATTTAAGTTTCAGAAGCAGCAACAATGCACACATCCCCCCTAGCTTCTTGGCTCCCAAGTCAACCACAAGAATAGCAACTTGGCAGAAAAGGGATTTAAAAAACAGGACTCTTCTTCCACCACCTCTGCCCCCTTGTTCATGGGGGGGGGGGGAGAGGCAGTGACTTGGTTCCAGAGCTGAGGAACAGGGAGGTTTAGAGAAGGTAAATGTGACCAGAAAGATACCCTGCGCCACTTTTTACTTCTGATAGTATCACTTCAAGCACACCAACTGTATTTTTCCTGAAAGAGTGCACTCATTCAACATACACCACCTTGCTCCAGGTATTCCAGGCTCTGCTTCTGTCTCTTGATGATGGTGCACATTCGCCCCAGTGCTGCCCGCTTCAACTGCTTGCATCGATAGAGGGAATCTCCGTATTTCATCAGCCGGACATAATCTTTGGCAACGCTGTATTGCAGAACAGAAGTCAAGCCTGTATTCAAATGGCTGAAGAGAACATCAAGTTCAGTCCTCTTTCCCCCCCATCCCAACACCAGGGCCCAGGACTGTAACAGTGGTGGGGGAGGATGTTTCAGGCATTCCTCCATATCACCAAGGAGATCAAAGCATAGACTTATCAAAAGGAAATACCAGAACTAAGCCTTTCCAAACAAAGATGTGTAGTATTACATTTATTCAAGTAATCATTTTATATACATCACCAAAACTTTAAACGCTCTTACTTGTTAATCAGATTTTTGGCAATATTAATTTGTCCCAAAGCCAACTTGTAATGATCTTTGTCATAAAGGACGTTCATTAAATCTGCATAAAATGGATGGATGTCCTGTAAAAGAACAAAAGAAATCAGATATCTGTTATAAATCATTTCTCACAGAAATATTGAAGCTTCTTCACAGTCTGACATTTTTACTAGCTAATACAACCAATATCCAAAGAGGCATGAAGTGAGTTCTTTGAAATGAAAACAAAGCAGCGAAAACCAAAACAGCTTAGCAAAGCCAACTCAGAAGTAAGCCCACTTACATCTAGCTTTGGGAAATCTGTTATGATCTGAGTGAGTCGGTCATGGTAATTCTGCTGGGTGTATTTTACTTTTCGCATGTAGAACTGACGAATGCGATGAATTTGGTAATGCTTATGGATAACTGTTGGAGTCTTTCGTTGAGTCTTGGATAAGGTCAGATCTATGAAGTCCTGTTGCAGGACAAAAGAACAGTAATTCGCACAGTGTCCTGCAGAGCAGCACAAACGTTCTCAGGCAACGGAGAGAGCAGTCGATACGTTTTAAAACCAGACAAGCCGAATTCTGTAATAAAACCAGGAGGGCAGGAGGGGGCTGTCGGGCGTGGGCAGCTCCAGGCGCCTCCCAGCGTTGCAGCGCCCTCCGGGGGGCGAGGGGGCGCAGCCTGACCCGGCGGGGCGCAGCAGCAGCAGCCGCGGGGGCTCCGCAGCTCGGACTCGCCCTCAGCCGCCCCGGCGTTCCTCGAGGGCTCGTCCTCCCGCTCGCGGGCCGCGCGTGTGCCGGGGCTTCGGGGCTGCTCGGGCCTCCGCCGCCGCCTGAGCGCTCCGGGCAGGGCCGGGCGAGGGGCCTCCTGCGGCGCCGCCCGGAGCGCAGCGCTGGCCCCGGGGCGGGAGGGCGGCGGGGCGAGCACGTGGAGTCCCGGAAGCGTCGCCACGGAGACGGCGCGGCCCCCAGGCCCCCGCGCGCGGGAGCGGCGGGCGGGGCACCGCCGGGGGCGAGGGCGGGGGCGAGGGCGGCCGCGGGGCGCAAAGGCCCTACCTTGGCGGGCGGCACCACCACGATCCTCTTGAAGTTGTAGAGCGCCATGGCGGCCGCGGGACGGAGAGGGCGACGGCTCGGCTGCGCCAGGGACTTCCGGCCGCCCGGCCTCGCGAGAGGAGCGGCTCGGAGCGAGAACCAAGATGGTTAGATTGGCGCGAGAACAGCGAGGGGGGCGGTCCGGAAGTACGAAAAGGAGGCGGAAATGGGCACAGGGCCCGCCCACACTTCCGGCGAGCCTTGGTAGGCCCATGGAGGTATTAAGGATGTTAGATAGGCCTTCTGGCGCGGGGGAGGGCGCGAGGAAGTGGCCGCAGCCGAGCGAGGGAGCCGCCCTCCTCCGGGTCTGCCTCAGCGGGGCGCCGCTCGGTGTGCAGCCGGCGACCCCTTCCCGGGCCAGGAGAGCCCCCGGCCCAGCCTGGCCCCGCCCGGCCGCCCCCGGGCCCCGCCCCCCCCCGCGGCCTCCAGCGCCGCCGCGCCTTCCTGCTGAGGGCGGCCGAGCGGCCTCCTCCGGGCCTGGCCGTCGCCGCTGCCCGCAGGGAAGCTCCGCCCCTCCGGCCTCTGCGTGCCTTTGACTCGTTTCCGCCTGTGTGCGGCGTCCTGCATAGACTGCTTCAGCCCAGCCCAGCCTCCCAGTCCTCCTTCAGGGTCCTCCTATCCTGAGTGCTTCTGCCGCCTTCGGCAGTGTCGGCTGTGCCGCCGCCCAGGCTGGTGCCGCCCACATAGTTCTTTCGTCCCTTCGTGTGCTTTTGTCCCAGGATCTGTTGCTGCTGCAGTGCAGTTAGGATAGGCTGGTTACTCTCCATGTTTTTCTTCTCGGTGCACGCTGACCTTTGCGGTCTTCTCTATGTGATGTCACTTCTGACTTCCAGGTTCTGTGGTTCAGTTTCTGAACCGCAACTGTCCGTAGTAATAAATTGTCTGTCCCTCTCCTCCCCCAGAGGAGAAAGAGTGGCAGACTATGTTTTAAAAAAAAAAAATTAGAGAGAGTTGTCCTAAAAGCAGAACTGCAGAACCCAGAAGAGTTTTTCAGCTACTTTCGAGCTCTGTGCTTCATGCTGCCCAGCACACCTGTGGACCTTTGTTGCCACACCAATATGCTAAAGCATCCCAATTGAAAACAACTGGTAAACGTGGGACATGGCCCACCGCCAGACCAGGGCAAGAAAGCACAGATTGCTTTTGGCAAGGACTGTGTTTAGAAGTGGGAAGAGAGCGTATACGTTATTTCATAAAATAAGTAAATACAATATATACCCAATCCTCTTCATACAGAACATCTTATAGGAATTGCAACAATGTCTATTTCTCACCGAAAAGGGTTCACACTCTAACTGTTAAGTCTAAAGGACTTTGATTACTTCATAAGTGCAAAGGCCAATGTGGGCGTGGTTTAGAAATCTTGAGATTAATTATTGTAGCTGTTGCTTTTGTATTCATTTTTGTAATGGGAACTTAAAATCCCAGAGTGAATAACGACATGTGAATTTAAACAGCAATCAACTGAGCGTATCATAAATGTTTCAGATTCATCCTGTTCACCAAATGCTTACCCAGATACAAAGGACTCAGGAGGGCTTCAAATGCACACTGAAAGAACTGGTTGGTTCACCGTATGCCTTCAGAATGAGCACAGTAATTCACAGAGCAGAGAACACATGTCAGATAATGCACAATAAACATAGTCCAGAAAAGATTACATTTCTAAACTGAGAATTATACATTTGGATGTGTTTAAACATTATTACTATTTTATCATCATTTTCAATGGTCCTTACAAGGCAGAATTATCCTTTAAAAAGAAACAGAAAAAAGCAATGATTAACTAGCTCAAAACACCCAGGAACCTTCCAGCAGCAGCCATCTTTCTTAGAATTGCAGTTGGCATGGGTTGTTATGGAGATGTGTTATGTTGTCAAGAACCAGCAGGTGGTGCTTTTGAGTCATGGGTTGTTTCCTGTTGCAAAATATGACTTCCACATTGTCCAAGGAATTTTATTCAATGCTCTCCAAGTCTTGTTCAAAGGTCCACAATTCCGGTGATGGGTCAGTTTATACACAATCGACAATGTGTCAAACAATGATGCTTTTCCTGGACTGCAGGTGATGTTGGGAAATCACATACAAAGTACAGTCCCCACCAAAAAAAAAAATTATGTGCATGCAGAAAACTCGCCTGCCCATGGAGTCAGCCAGCCCAGCAAGTTTTTGTTCACGGAATGACATTCAAACGTAGGACTCACCCTTGCAAGCTGAAGCATTCCGGCACAGGCAGACTTTGCTGCCCTGTGATGCATGTCGTTGAGATGGCTCAGCTGAGTGGGTCTGAAAAATCCATATTGCACAATGGGGTACCAAAGAAATCCTTATACTGTAGCCACCGTCCCACAATGCCATTTTTGTTTGAGTGAAGCAAAATGAGTACTTTTACCAGTGCTAGCCAATTTTAATCAAAATCAAATAAATTCCCTGATTTATCAGTTAGTACAGATGGACATTTATTGTAATGGAAACACTACCGCACTGAAAAAAGAACACTGGCCAGACCCAGCCGGAGTGAGTGGGAAGGGACGTGTCTGCACTTCACAGGGCCTAGGCTGGAATCCATTGCAGAGTAACTGCAGTGCTGAGCTCTGCATCCCTCTCCTTTGTTCGCTTCCGGCCTCCAGGCTCAAACTCCCCATCACCTCCTGCTCATACCTGCATAGGTTGCACCTGGAGTTCCCCCCCCCATTGCCGGAACCATGTGGTAGTGAAGAAAAGGCACCTCCAGAGTTCACACACACAAACAGCAGTTCTTTGGCCTGTAGGATGCAAGTGTACGCACAAAATGCTCCATTATTTTTCTTACTTGTGCATGTGCCAAAGTCCTTCCCTCAGAACATACTTTGCTCCTTCTGTGCCCCTCCCCAGACATCCTGCATGTTGGTTTTGCCTCTGAGCTCCACCCCTTCTGACTCCTTCCCATGCTGCAGGACTGCACAGGCACCCTGAGAAGGAGTGTGCAGCTGCCCCCTCCTTCCAGCACCATGACTGGGGTGGCACCCAGGTGGCAATGAGGTCTGCTCAGAGAGCCCTTCCCCAGAAGAACCCTGAAGGCCAGGGAGTGAGCCAGGTTTTGCCCTTTCCCGGTACTCATTTTCTTCCTGCAACGATATTTTCAAATGAAGGATCTTTTTTTTTTTCCCCCCAACCAAAGACATTCCTCCATCTGCAGCCTGAGGTACTCCAGCCTGTTCTTACCACCTAATTCCCACCCAGCCTGCAATTTGTGTAGACCAGGCCTTGATCTCAGGCTTGCTTTGTTTTAGCCATGCGATAAGACAAGGTGCTCTCACACCAATCACCAAAGACAGGGACTTCACACAACGGAAACACAGCACAACTCAAGAGACACACAGGCAGCCTCTGGCTCCTATCAAACCAATCCTGCTTGATAGGCAATGAACTACAGGATAATCAGCTACACTCCAAGCCCTCCTAAGTCTTATAATTGTGCATAAATTCAGCTACAAAGTCCTTGACATTTTGGTGAGATGCAAGTATAAATCCTAGAAACGGGAGAGGATCAATGAAGGACCAAGGCTTGCTTGACAGGTGCAGATTAAGGCATCAATATTAGATTTTAAAATACAATTAAATGATAAGTAATAAGCCCTATTTTCCATTATAGACCCACGATAAACCTGTTTTGTCAAGGACAGGTTTTGCTGCATGAATGTAATCCAAGACTGTTGTGTGTTTGGAGTCTTTCTGTTTTTCAGTTTGGAACTGTGCCAAGCAGAGAAAATTTTCATGGGATTAGAGGAGTCTGCAGGGCATCCATAGCAGTAGGCGAATCACTCTTTTTTGCAACCATTTTCACGTAAACAGACAAAACTGGTCAAGATTTGCTATGGCATAAAATCCACTCTCACATCCTTGTCATTCTGATGTAGCTATTTAAAGCAAGTAAAACAGCTGAACGAACCACCTTCCCCTTGACAGGTATATGGAGAGATCCCAGGGACGAGACTGTGGCTGTGCAGTGTGACCAAATCCACTCTCGAGTCTCCGCCCCCAAGACTCAGCTCGGACTCAAACAGTCCTGGTGTGTGAAGCAGGCGCAGCAAGGCGTGAGCCAAAAGGACCTGGACGAGGTGGGAGGGAGCGGGAGGGACAGGAGCAGCCAGTGGGAGCAGGGCCACGTGCAGCAGCCGAGCTGGGAGGCTTACCAGCACAACCCAATCCTTTGCAGCTCTACTCAGAAGTAGTCCCATTTGCACCAGCAGTGAGGCTTCCTTCTCTCAAGCAACAGAACCTGAGGAATCCATGAGGTTGGACAGTGACCCGTGACCGCTAGGAACCACCTCCCTGGGCCTCTCCAGCCAATCCCAAGGCAAGAACCCCTTGAGCGCCTCTTTCTGTCCTCCTCCATCCAAAGAGAACTGCCGGACTGCCCACCCATTCCTCCTGCTGGCGCCAGCTCAGTCCCTGGTGAAGTGCTCTTCAGGCATCGGCTGCATGTCTGTTTTCTGAAAGTTGGTTAGCGGGTGTACATGAGCTCTCCTCGTCCCTCTCGCTCCACGCCCCAACGTCCTCTCCATCAGCGGAGTGGGGCTAGCACCCAAGAGATGTCCAAGCCACATTGGCATGGTGTTTTCCCGCGGTGCAGCCGTCGGCAGTGGGGCTCTACATGGGCAGGCTGTCATTGTCACTGCGCTGGTGTATGTGGCGATACGCTGGTGCGTCCCGGGAATCGGGCTGGGCCGCAATGCTCTGCAGTTTGTCTGTCTGCTCTGGCTCTCAGTTGGTGTTTTGATCCTCATTCAAAGTGCTGCTCATGACCTGGAAAGGGGGGGGCACATTTTTGGCTGCCAGAGCCACATCGCTTAGTTCTGTTCACATGCTGGGCCAGAGCAGGTCAATGATAGAAAATGACACAAGGAGGTACTTCAAAGACCTTCCGCCAGCGAGGAAAACTATTGGCAGGGGTCCTTGCTGCCTCTCAGCTGGGTTCTCCAAGAGAGTGGGGGGCCCGGCAGGAGGAAGAGAGTCTGAGATGACAGAGGAGGGGATGCACGTCCTGCTCCTGGAGTGTCGGGGGGGGGCTGGATGTAGCCTGCGGCCGTCGTGTGGGGATTGCTTTGCAACCTTCAGCTCTTGGACTCCAGGGTGGGCTCGGAGGGTCGTCTGCTTCCACACAGTTCTGTTGACCCGGTGAGACAACCAGGGGAGGCCGTACTTGACCTCAGAAAGACGAGGCAAAGGAAGCCGAGCAGGTCAACATTGGGTCAGTTTCTGGACGGGAGGCAGCTTGAAAACAACGTGTGCTTTATTGTGGCAGAAAAGGGAGGTATGCAAGGAGAAGCTCTCTGGTTTCACAGAAAAACAACCACTTTGTAGAACAAATTAAAGACTCGCAGAGTACAATTCTACCCCCGGGCTGGAATAGGCAGGCCAGCACACCCTGCCCCATATCCAGCCTGGGGGTGGGACTGGCTGCCATGCAACCCGGGGAAAGGAGGAAATGGTCCCCTTCCCCCAGGTAAGGCACAGTGACCCAGATGAGGATACTTACAGCTGCGTCAGCGAAATTGCTGCCGCAACTCCAAGCTGCCAGCTTGGTGCCAATTGGGCGGGGGGTGGTGGTGGTGTAGGGTCCAGTCTAATGGCCGGATCATAGTGCCGCCACCCCCCAGGCTGGCCCACCCACGGGTCTGCCCTCCTCCCACCTTGTTCCACCTTTAGGATTGCAGTCGCAAACATATTACTGTGTGAGCCTTTGCAAGCAAGTTCCGAAATGATCAGGTGCTATGTCTGCAACGGGCCAATTTGGCTATTTTTGTTGGATTTGTCCTTGTCTCATGAGAGAGTGTCTTCCATCTATTCCCTATCAAACAGCAACCACTTCCCTGGTGCACACACGGGGCATGCAACTGACCCTAGATCAGCCTGGAAAGGGACTGATTTTGGCCATCCAGAAATCCTGCTCAGCACACAGTTTACTCATGAATTCCTGAATTTAAGACAACAATGCAATAAATCTCTACACCACAAGGCTGCTCTGATGGCTCTGATCAGAGCGGGTGTAACTCAAAAACGTGTCACTTGCTAATGAAGGTGGGTGTAACTTCAGCAGGTGCTTCAGTGCTCTGGAAAGCACACTCCTTGCACACTCCTTCAGGTGTTTCTTTCTGTTGGGCGTGCAAGATAGCAGGCTGGGCTATTACTATCCATGCGGATCAATCTAGGGAGCAAGGAGGCCCCAAAATAGTGTCATCCTCCTCCTCCCTTAGGAGGCCCAAGTGATGAGACTGGCCCTTAGGGGATTCCCCTGAGCTCTCAAACCCAGACAGTCTGCATAATGCTGCAAACAAGCTGACTGTGCATGCCATTTTGCTTGATTTAAGGGCCCTTCGTCTCTCTCCCTCCAGCTACCAGGTGACTGCTGTGTAAACGAAGAAGGTGGTCAGAAAAATCAAGGATCATGATCCGCTGGGAATCAATACCCTTTCTCCAGCCTTCAGTCTTTGAGTCTGATCCAGTTTCTTAGCTGATTGTATAATTCCATCTTTTTTATAATTGTCAACCAACCACGTTTCCTTCTGAACCGGGGACTGTGGTTAAGACTTCATCACATGTAAGATATTCAGGATGCATCTGAAAAAAATTATTTTTTTACTATTTCCTCTTGGTCTAATGGCAACACCTTAAACATAAATAAAGAAACATTTCTGGGAAGGAAGCCAATACTGGTGGAGTCCAAGGAAAGAAATCAATCTCCAACAATGAAATAAATTAAACACTGTTGCCATCTATCAATATTTGTCTCTGGCTCCAGCTAGCAGTATTGAAAGAACATACTGCTTGTTTTCAAAGAGATACACAAGATAGAAATGGGACTTTGCTACGTGTTGATGGGCAGTTGTTGCAGAGAGAAATTACTCAAGACCACAAGATAGAGTGTGATAAAATAAGAAGGCAGAATTGGATCAAGGGTGGAATTATGTCTAGGGTAAGAGAGAAGACATGATCGGGTCCAGGGACACAAGACTAAAGAGAGAGAACAGTGAATCACAGCAAGCTGGTCTCAGAACAGGCCACCGTTTCCAGGTCTTGACAAAAGGTGCGAGACCAGCAAAAGCCAAGGACCAAAAGTACACAAACACTATTAAGTCTAGATCAATTGTTTGGGACACAACGTGTTGGCCAACAACTTGCAGTTCCCATCCCTAGTGTGTTAACTTCTAAGAAAATGCAGCCAACTCAGATGACCGGAGACCTTCTATTAGTCCACCTTATCAGCATTCAGTTATGCTTTTGCATGTTGAGCATCATCATAACTGAACAGGACATCTGGGACAGGGATGCTGGAAGCCCTTGCAAGCAACCAGTGTCTTTTTTATTAAGAAACTCTATAGGCCACTTTCCAACAGGAGTAGTTCACAAGGTGGTTTACACTGTAAAATGAATCAATAAATTGTGCCCTGTCCCCAAAAGGATCGCAATCTAAAAACAAAAAGAGACACCAGCAACAGCCAGTGGGAAAGACGCCCTGCTGAGCTGAAGAGGGACAGCTGCTCTCTCCCTGATAAATATAAGAGGGCACCATTTCAAAAAGTGCCTGCCCAGTTAGCAAGCCTATAGGTCTGTAGTATAAGTCAATAACCAATGGCGGGGATAGTATAGCTACATGTGATGGCTCTTGGGACAAGCAGGGCAATCCACCCACACGTGGTGTTGCACCACTGCAAAGCCAAGTCGTGGTTCTGTTCCCATTTCCATGTGCATGAACCTTGCGCTTTCACTCCCACGTGTGCAATTCAAACCATGTCGGTGACACTCGCACTGCTTGCACCCTTCCTGGCCTAGATCCTGAGATGAAGAGAGGGCTGTAAGGTGGCAGGACATGCTACACGGCTTGGCCCCATCTGCAGGACAAGTTCCACACAGAAGACTCTGGGGTGCTCTACCAAGGCACTTGTCCTGGGTCCCTCCCCTCTCCTTCTAGGGGCCTCTGATGTCTTCTTGCCCGAAGGTCATCCCCATCACAGCCCTTCCAGTTCAGTCCTCCTGAATTCTAAGAAATGTGCTTCCCATCACAGCAAAAAGAGATAAAGCAGGGTGGAAGACCTCCATTGACACTCACCGTTGCTAGTGTTTGACAACTTGTGCTGCCACACAAGAAGCACACTGAGCACGCCAAGTGCTTGCAAAGCCTTCACACACTCAAAAGAGAAAAAACCCCTTGAGACTGATCCAATAATTAAAGTACAATGAGTTAAATCTGCACTTTTTGGCACACAAACATACTTTAAAAGGGATCTGGGTGCCATCTCAAGCAATTAGCTCATTATTCTCCTGGCAGATTGATGATGACCTTTTATTAGTCTTTCCACTACAAATATAATAGTCATCCCTTTCAGAGCTGCGAAAGGGACTTACTTTCTATCAGCACAGGGAACATTGAACATCTGAGACGTGCCCCAGGCAGCACAGCCTCAACCAAGCAGCCAGGCACATCAAGGTCGGTCAGTCAATCCATCAAATAGTATTTATATACCGCTTTTCAACACAACGTTCACAAAGCAGCTTACAGGCACATAGTAATAATAAAGTTAAATGGGTTAGGGCTCGTGCTGAGTTCACCCCACAGTCGCCTCCTCAGTAGGTCCAAAGAGGGGCACTTGGCCTTTGGCACTCCTGGCTGTTGATCTAGAACCCTCCCGTCTTTGGTCTTTTCCTCCTTTCGGCGAGTTTGGGCTCCTGGTCTGTTTCTTGGTTTTAGGGGAGACCCAGTGATGTCATGCAGAGGGAACACGGGGGAATTAGGGCTGACTCCGCCCACTTCAATCTCCCTCCCCCCCTCCCAATTCCTCTGCAAAGAGCTTGGTTGGCCAGCACTCAGAGGGTTAAAGGGAGCGACTCCGGATTCCTAGGGGGGCGAAGGCAGTGATGTCATTCAGGGGGAACGGACCAGAACGGGCATTCCGGATCCTAATGGGCTCCGTGGCTGGTTCCGGGTTCCTGACAAGTGCCAATCAAAAGTGAGTTCCTGTTCCTAAATCATTTGAATGACACCACTGGGGAGACCCAACGATTAATTGCAGGGCTCCACAATGTGGGGGGAGAGCGGGCGGGTGGGCGGGCGGCTGAGCCTCTCTTGCACGCTCTCTTGTGACTGCAGAGGTGAGGGACATTGGCTAACTGTCACCCAAGGGTGGGAGAGACAAGCACCGCCTATGACTGTTTCATGGTCTGTCAAAAGGCGCACTCCTGTCCAAGCAGCCTGGTTCAGGGAACGGAGGTTCAGCTCAGCCACAGTCTTGTGCCATGGCAGGAACTCCTTCCCCCTTTCTCTTGGTCCATCCCTCCCCACCTCATCCCACTACTGTGCCTGTGCTCATACCGTTGCACCTTAAAATCCGGGTTGGTTTCCCCTTGCTGTGATTTGTCCTTCATTCTCGTTCACTGGCTCTTATGCAGCTGTTTGTAAATCTACTGAGGAATCAAAAAGGACATGAGATATCCCTTTGTCAAAGATATTGTCTATTAACAGCTTAGGACGGTTTGTTGACTTCCTTGCTGGAGAGGGCAATCCTTTCCTGCTGAATGGAAAAGGTGCCGCCACCCCCCTTGCGCTCCCAGCAGAGAGGAGGCTGAGACCAGGGCTGGCCAACGGCTTCACGGGGGGAGCTTAGAGTCTGGCTAGTTCACAGCAATGGGGAGGGGTTTGAGCACTGCACTTACTCCCTCCTGCTCAGTGCTCTTCAACCTTTTTTGTGCCCCAACCGCAATCAATCAATCAGTCAGTCAGTCAGTCAGTCATGAGACTCAGGACTCACTGTTGATCCCACCCCCTCCTGGGATCCTATCCACACACTCCCTGCCCACATTATGCACTCCCAGCGCTGTTCATTGTAACCAAATATTCTTATTGGAGAGCATAAAACGTGGCCTTGAGGGTCACTAGCACCATGAGGACCAATAGCAATAGTGAAAGCTATTTTAGCACAATTGCTAAGAACCTGACCAGGCCTGGGACACACCGGAAGCCTCCCCATTTACCTGGTGGTGCTCTTGTCCAGTGATCTTCAGCCTTTTTATTCCTATAAGTTGCCATGACCCGAGAACCGAGACTTCACAACTGCACGGGGGTCACCAAGGTTGAAGAACACAGTTTTAGACTACCGTGTCTTCTGCCTTCCCCAGGAGCTCTCCCAGGTCCTTTACAACTCAGTTCACTTGTGCCCTGTCACCTCCTGAGTCCCACTTCAGCTAAATGCCGTGCAGTTCTTGCTTAGCATACTGGTATGGCTGTAACAGGACAGTCATTTGGCAAAAAAATTCACTTGCAGCCCGGTTCCATGGAAACATGGCTAAGCAAAGATTGGGCCTCCTTGAAAACCCTCCCCATAATCAAAGGAGAGCTCTTTCATGTTGTGTAAGATCATAATCCCAAATGAGAGTAAAAAACAATCTCTAACATTATTTGAAGTTTAAATTAAGAACGAAAACTCATTAAATAGACTAAGTCAAGGAAGGGGAAATGGCAATTTAGGTTTTTTTCCCTTAACAGTTAGCCAGTGTATCCAACTGGGTCAAAGAGAAGAACGGAGTTCAAAGGCAAGGTACAGAATAGGCCCTTGACATGTTTCAATGTATATTTCAGAAACACAAACCAGCAGAGGATGGAAGACAGTGAGACTTCAATCAATGCAAAGACACAAGGAAAGGGATGACAAACTCCTTTTGTCAAGGAACAAAGCGCAAGGAACACACACACACACACACACAGAGAGAGAGAACTTTACGGAGAGGCATTCAAAATAAAGTGGAGACAAGTGATAAACTATCCAACACTTAAGTGCCCAAATGTTAACACACCTGCAAACGCTAGAATAAATTGAGTGACTCTGGAATCAGAATGCCATAACGAGCCTTCCCGCATTCCTTCACATCTATGACTACAGCAGACATTCCATGCCACTGCTGTGCTTCCCAGGACTGACAACTCTGTGGCCCACACCGCAAAAAACAGAAGTCACAGGACGGCCACTATTTATGCTGCTGAATGCTCTTCTATTATACAGAGCTTTTGTTCCAATGAAGCAAAACAAACCCATCTTTTTATTTGTTGATGGGAGGTGGAAAAAGAAAAGCACACTGGGACTGGATTTCCAATAAAAAGACAATTAATGCAGCTCCTTCTCACTTCAAATATGCAGAGACTAATAGGAATGGCTCAGAATTCTATTAAATGGAATTAAACACCTACACATTTCATCAGTCTCTTACTAGAGGAAGCTGTTACAGCACAAGAGTAGTTGTGTTTGTCAGGCTCTAGAAGAATCCTAAGGGCTGGAAACTTTTTTTTTTTAAATGGATAGCTGAGATGTTCCTCAAACGTAAAAATAATCCCTGCTTGAAGTAACGTATCATATGGGCAGTAGCACAGCCACAGAGGTCCAGCATGGTAAATACTGCAGGTGCCGAAGCACACGTGCAAGAGGCCCCGCCCACTGACCACTGGAGCCATTCCAGGTAGCGACAGACAGCAATCCAATCCATCACCACCTGGACTGGCTCCGATGGTGAGTGGGGGGGGCACTTATACTGTGCATTGCAGCACCTGCAGTACTTACCACACTGGACCCCCTGTGGCTACACTACTGCTTATGGGTCACACACAAGACGGTGGTAGCCCTTACTCCGTGAGAACATCCAGCCCCATGGTTCCCAGATCTGGTCAAAATATGCATGAACCGAAGACATTTTTACCCACTTCCAATTCCTAGCAATTTCAAATAACATACAGCCTTATTTAATCAACACCTTGGCACTAGAAACAGGTCACAGATCTAGTTTGTGACACAGAAAATGTTAAAATGATTGTAGTAACATGACACTAAAGAGTTAAACCTTAGACAACCACCTTTCATTATGGGACGGAGTGTAAACCCTACTTTTAGACTTTTCTTTCTTGTTCCTTTCAGTATCTAGGTTTGCTGTGTTCAAATATACTACAAAACAAGCCAACAATATAGCAGGCTTGTTTGATTGTAATTAACATGAGTGCTGCAAGCCTGGTCACAATTACATGGGAGTATGCACCACCAGGACTTACTACTGAGTAGACATGCAGCAGATTGGGCTTTAAGACTTATTTCTTTAGGAACATGGGGCTCTTATACAAAAACAATGTCCTTCCATTTTCAGGTCCCCCAAATGAGGTACTTCCACTTTATCCATTTGACTTCGTCCAAAAAGCATTACTGGAGGGCAAAATTGTCTATCTGAAGGCATTATCTTTGACCACATAAGAACATAAGAGCCCCACTGGATCAGGCCAAAGGCCTATCTAGTCCAGTTTCCTGTATCTCACAGTGGCCCACCAGGTGCCTAAGGGAGTTCAATAGACAACAAGAAGCTTGCATCCTGTTGCTACTCCCTTGCATCTGGCATTCTGAAGTATCCTACTATTAACGTAAGGAGGTTGCACCACCCATCATGGCCTATAGCTCATGACTGAACTCTCATCCAGAAATCTGTCCAGTTCCCTTTTAAAGGCATCTAGGCCAGATGTCATCACCACGTCTTGTGGCAAAGAGTTCCATAGCTTAATTACCCACTGGGCAAAAAAGTATTTCCTTTTATCTGTTTTAACTCCCCCAACACTCAACTTCAGTGGATGACCCCTGGTATTGCGAGAGGGAAAAGAACATCCCTCTATTGACTCTATCCCTCCCGTGCATAATTATGTCTCAATCATGTCCCCCCTCAGGCGCCTTTTTTTCCAGACTGAAGAGCCCCAAACACTGCAGTCTTTCTTCATAAGGGAGGTGCCCCAGCCCCGTAATCATTTTTGTCGCTCTCTTCTGCACCTTTTCCAGATCCACTATGTCCTTTTTTAGGTGTGGTGACCAGAACTGTACGCAATATTCCAGGTGCGGCCTTACCATCGATTTGTACAATGGTACAATAATTTTGGCTGTTTTGTTCTCAACCCCTTTTTTGATTACCCCAAGCATCGAATTGGCCTTCTTAATTGCTGCCGCACACTGGGTCAACACCTTCATTGAGTTGTCCACTAGCACCCCAAGATCTCTCTCCTGAGCTGTCAGACAGAACCCAACCTATAGGTGAAGTTTTGATTTTTTGCCCCAATGTGCATCACTTTACACTTGTCCACGTTGAAACGCATCTGCCATTTGGCTGCCCATTCCCCCAACTTGGAGAGGTCCTTCTGGAGCTCTTCACAATCCCTTCTGGTTTTCACCACCCGGAAAAGTTTAGTGTCATCTGCAAACTTGGCCACCTCGCTGCCTATCCCTGTCTCCAGGTCATTTATGAACAAGATGAAAAGCACCGCCCCAAGACAGATCCCTGGGGCACTCCGCTTTTCACCTCTCTCCATTCTGAAAATTGCCCATTGACCCCTACTCTCTGTTTCCTGGCCCTCAATCAATTCTGGATCCATAAGAGGACCTGCCCTCTTATTCCCTGACTGTGAAGTTTCTTCAGCAGCCTTTGGTGGGGAACTGTGTCAAACGCCGTCTGAAAATCCAGGTATAGGATATCCACAGGTTCACCCACATCCACGGGCCTGTTGACCTTTTCAAAGAATTCCAAAAGGTTCGTGAGGCAAGACTGACCCTTACAGAAGCCATGCTGACTTTCCTTTAGAAGTAGTTGCTCCTCTACGTGTTTTAGTATTTTATCTTTGATGAGGCTTTCCACCATCTTACCCAGAACAGACGTTAGGCTGACTGGCCTGTAGTTTCCAGGGTCCCCCCTTCTCCCTTTCTTAAAGCTTGATTGACCACAGCTTGATTCCAGTAGCGAGACAGATGGCATTGTTGGTCATGTAGTATTTTGGACTGGAGTCAGTGATGCAGTAATGACTTTTATAACAAAAAAACCCCATTATCTGCACTGTTTTGTTTTTTTTAATACTTTTAAAGTTTTTTATATAAGCTTTTTGAGAAGGACAGCTCTACATAGGTTAACTCAACAAAGTCTCAACAAGAAATTCATCTCAAAAATTAGCTTCAAATAACAGGCTGTGGAGACAATGCCCTGCACACAGCCCCTGCCTGTTCCCTTCTTTGGCCTCCCCCTCCCCTTCACTCTTGCATCCTTGCAGGAGCAGGCTGGAAGAGGAATGGGTAGGTTACCAAACCCAAACGGGGCCAGAGTGCCTCTACCTTTAGCTATTGCACAGAAGAGGGAAATTTGGCAGCTGTAGCTTTGGAAACCCTTCCATGAGATGCAGCTGCCCAAATTCCCTCTTCTATGCAATGGCTACAGGCACTCCATCCCAGGCCGGCGGCAGCCTGACTGTAACAGTGGGGTTGGAGAAGGGAGCACTGCTGTCCTGTTCCTTCCCAGAGCGCAGCTGGGGCCCCCATGACGGAGGTTTGCACCAACCGAGACGAGCAGCGAGCGGAAACCCCCCGCGACCGACCGCCCGGCTTCCCCGAGGTCCGTTTCCGTCCCCTCACGTCGATTACGGGGCTCGCGCCTGTTGCAGCCAGCGAGAAATGAAAGGGCGGGGGTCTCCCGGAAGGCTGGACGTGCACGCAGGCCGCCCGCAGTACAGTCCTTGCGGACGCGCTGGAGCCGCCTGGTTCCGCCGGCGTCGCTCGCGCTCAGCTGCAGCACCAGCAGGGCCGGACTCGCGCCCGGCCTCTTGACTTGGGCGACGCGCTGCTCACGGCCCGGCCCGGCCCGGCGCAGCCTCGGCACAGGCAGGGCCACAGGCTCAGCGGACGCTCAGCCAAGCGCGCCCCCCCCCGCGAACGCTCCACCCCCCGCTGAACCCGCAGCCCCTCCGCGCAGCAGCAGGAAGCCCCGCTCGGGCAGAAGCCTCCGCGCCACGCGCACCGCCAAGCGGGCCTGCCGGACCGAGCGCTGCGTGCGCAGGAGGGGAGGGGAGGGCCGGGCCGCGACCCACAGGCCGCCCAGCCAGGCCGCGCTCAGGCGGGGGTCCGCGGCCACCCCTCTTATCTCGCGAGTGCGCTCGGCCAGCCTCGCCTGGGGCGGCGCGGCGGCACTTCGGGCGCTTCCGGCGCAGAGGGGGGGCCCAGCCGCGCAGTCCGTCCCTCCCCCTCCCCAGCCGACCGCCGTCAGCCCCCCCTCCAGGCACGCGGCGTGAGGCCCCGCCCGGCCTACGGAAGCCGCGAAGAGGCAAAGCTCCTCACAAACGCGCCCGCCGCAGCTGGCCGAGGGGGAGCGAGAGGGAAATGATCGCGGCAACCGCTGCGGAGGCCTCCGAGGGCAAGGCGAGTGACGTCACCCGTCACCCGCCCCGCGCCCACGTGCCTCGCGTCACCCCGCGCGCCTTCCCCGCCGCCGGCCAATCAGACGCCGCAGAGGTTACCGGCCCGCCTCCCGCTCTCGCCTGGGCCGGGCGAGGGAAGGGGCGGGGGGGGGAGCCGCGGCCAGCCCTCAGGAGTCGGCCAATATCTTCCGCCGGCGGAGGCGGGTCTTCCGGCCAGGGCCGGAAGCGGGGCTCGTCGTGGGTCTCCCTGGCGCTCGCTCGCTCGCTCGCTCGCTCTCGCTGCGCCCTCCGCTGCCGCCTCTCGGCGTCGAGACCTTCCGGTCCCGGACCCGCTGCCGCCGCCGCCTCCCGTCGCCCCGCCCGTGGCCGGCCCCACTAGGCCCGCCGCCGCCCCCCCTCCGCCCGCCCGCCCCGGGATTCGGCAGCAGCAGCACCGGCGGCGGCGGCGGAGCAGCAGCAGCAGCAGCAGGAGCCGCGGCGCGGAGCGGCCTCCCCGGGCCGACCTTCGAGCGAGATCCCTCCGGCCGCCGGGCCTGGCTGGCTGCGGGCTGACAGGTGAGTGAGGCCGCCCGCCCGCCTCAGTCGCGCCGCCGCCGCCGCCATCTTCCCTCCCGAGGCCGCGCGGGGCGGGGGGGCGGGGCTCCGGGCCGCGGGAGCGGGAGTGCCTCCGCACTGCGTCTCCGGCCCCTGGCGCCGACGGCGGGGGGCCTGATCTCGCCCCGCTGCTCTTCCCCTCCCGCCGCCGCCGCTCCCTGGCGCGCGCACTCGTCGAAAGTTACGCACTCCGCCCCCCCCAACCCCACCCGGGTTCGTTGTATCTCCTGCCATAGCGATACCGGGGAGGGGGCTTAAAAAGTAGTGAGAGGGTGCGGGGGGGGGGTTCTGTTTCTCAGTGGGACCGAAAACCCTCGAGCCTTTTCTCTGCAAACGATCCCACCCCTTATTGGGAGTAAGCCCCATTTAACACAATGGGCTCGTGTGGACTCGTGCTGTTAAGAGCCTAATGGAGAACTGTAAGTGGACTGTGGCTGTTATGGATCATAGTAACACGGGGAGGGGGGCAGAGTTTGAATAGGTACAAATGCTCTCTGAGCTGTCTCTTTCCAGTGCCCCCTCTGTAGTAAACCTGATGGGGCTGGTCCATTCTTCAAGGGCCTGCTCTCATGCGTGGACCCCACCACCTTAGAACCTTTTCCAGTAAACTTCTAAGGTACTACTAAAAACAGATGAATTAAGGAGGTAGAATATCTCTGCTACAGTGGTGAATTGAGGTATAGGGACGTTTGCCTACATCATGATGAAGCAGATTGTGTTTTGGCTAAATTCTCGTGTTTAATCGTACAGTACTCATTCTAATTTGAATTGAAATTTTTTTTTGAGTCTCCATAATTTGACTGTTCTTGTTGTTTTTCCCCATTTACTACTGTCAGGGCAAGCCTTTAACACCTTTATTACTGCCTGCTTAATTTGTGTTTGCAGTTTATAAAAAGATGTAACTATTGAAAAGCCGCTTTAATGTTTTTCCTATTTAGTTAATGTTTATTCTCCCAGTCTCATTTGTACTCCATTTTTTCCCCTAATTTTGCTGTCTCATTGTATGAGTTAGTCACTTCAGACTGCTTTTTCCCAAATCTTGTCTGTTTTGAAAATGTTTGTCATACATACAAACATACAAGTGTTTGTATTATATATTGCCTTGTCTACTGCTAAATGAAGGGTCCTGTTCCTATACAGATAAATACCTAATCAACAGGTTGTTTGAAAACCAAAGATTCTAAGGTGAGCTGCATTACTAGTGTTTTGGATATTGCTCTTAGGTCAGTATATTGGGCTGTATAGTTGTGTTACTCAAATAGTATTTGGCTGCCCACCTGCAGACTTCTGCTTGGAGAGTTGATTGTTGGCGCAGGTAGGCTGTAGTGTTTAACTTCTCCTGTTTCAGTGAGTGGGAGCCTATTGTAGAGGTCAGGATTTCAGTAAGTAGTAAGGTGCTAAGCAAAGAAAAAACAAAGTGATTTTATGTTTTTATTTGAAAAGTCTGGTGAGGAAAAAATTGCTCTAGCGCTTTCTGAAAAATGATGCTTGGGCCTTCTGATGCAATAACCTACAGAAGTACGTCCATACAACAGACAAAGAATTGGTACACAGTAATTCAGTTGCAGAAGAGCCTGGTTTAGACCTAAAACACAGGATAAATAGATTAGTACATAACCTGTGTTTCAGGATTCATGTGTAAACTTCCCCACTTGTAACTTTTCCCACGCAATGTGCTGAATTGACAGTGAAACAATTTTTGTCTGTCTGAGTGGGAGTGTTGCAGTACTTTACTCTATCACAAGCAAGGCCTGTCTTTCCGGGAATTGACTTGAGACTGTTGACTTCCCTCCCTCCCTTTGAAGTGCCAAAGTTAGAGGGGAAGCAGAGCCTCCCTCTCTGGTCAATACACCAATCCACTTCCTGAAAGCAAATCAGTAGATCTCTTCTGAGAGAACTGTGCTATCTTTGCCTCTCTCTGCCACCCAGGCCTTAGGAAGCACCAGTTGGCAGGGAGACGTAAACTTACCAGGTTCTTGGCATGCTCCTCCTTCCTTACTTGCAGTTTCTGTTTCAAATTAACCGGAGCAAAGCATGCTAGATTCCCAGCATGTCATGTTCCTTTTGAAACAGGAGGGGTGGGCGTTAGTATGCTTGACCTCTTCGCGGTGGATATGGGGTGGGTAGGTGATCCTGCAAGGGAGGCAAAATTGGCCTGGGGGTTCAAGCACTGGGGGAGGTGTGTCTCCCTCGATCATGAAGCCCAAAACGGTTTAGGAACAAAGCTTTTAGGACACTGAGGCAAGCAACCAGGAATTGAATTCTGAGTAGTCTAATTGTCAGTATGATGTTCTGTTACAATTTTACAGTCGATCATGAGATGAAACAAAAATTCTACTGAATGCTTTAAATGTTACGAGGAAGCTGCCTTTTGGATCTTTCTGATGCATTGTGCAGGCATTTTTTTGGTTGGTACAGTGCTTGGTTTTCTTAAAGTGGACCCTAAAGGAGACTTACCTTGGCAAGTCACTTTTCAGGCGATATTAAATCTGATTTTTGTAAATGAAAAATTCTCTCTAATATAAAACTGATCCCTTTGAACTTTCTCTTATCTTCATATATAACAATTTGGTACTGACTTGTATTTCCCAGCATGGAACACTATTGTTGCGAATTGTATTTTGTGCTATTGTGAATAGCTTTTCCTTTGTTTGATACCTTAGTATAATCTTGAATAAACAGTATTGTAATACTAGTTAAATATCCACATTAGTTTAACTTTTATCACTGCGTGCTTGTGTCTGTTAGCACCTCAATTTTAAAACTAAAGGGGGACCACTAATGGTGTTTAATCATCAGATCAAAATAAAATAGTATTATATGCCATGATTCGGGGAACTCCATGTTCTTAGCTAGTAAGCTCTACCATTTTTGAGTAAATAATGCTTGTAGTGAAATCACGGCTTCAGTCCCTTTCTGCCAATCTTGATGTTCATCTGGCAAAATGCTATATGTAGTCTAAAGTGCTGCATAGCGGCTTCCACTTCAATTTGTCTTCTACTGTCTACAAATAATCACATTTGCAATTATGTGAAATTCGTATGCTGTCCATGAGAGACTGACACCCAATCCTGCATGCGTTTACTCTTGTACAAGTCTAACCAATTTTAATGAGCGCTTTGAGTAGGTCTACTTAAGGTCATAACATTCTAATCAATTCATCCATATCCATGTGTTCTTGTGTGGTCCAGTTACTGCATGTAAAGGAACCCTGTTGTAGTTGTTACGGTATTATAAGTGTAGCAAGTAACCAAATAAAAACCTACTTTATAACTGGGAAGGAGAGAGAAACACCATGCAGAAAAAAACATGAATTGATCCTAGTTTACACGTTAATATTGTCAGTTACAATATTCTTGTAAGTGTTATATTAATCAGAAGATCATAGTAGGCTGCACATATTAAGTTTAGTTTTTTTTAAGGTAAAGGTATCCCCACGACCGAATGGTCTAGTTGTGACTGACTCTAGGGGGCGGTGTTCAACTCTGTTTCTAAACCGAAGAGCCCGCATTTGTCGGAGGACAAGTTTCCATGGTCATGTGGCCAGCATGAATATACGCCAAGGCGCACAGAACGTCATTACCTTCCCACCGAAGTGGTGCCTATTTATCTACTTGCATTTTTACGTGCTTTTGAACTGCTAGGTTGGCAGGAGTTGGGACAAGTGACAGGAGCTCACTCTGTCATGTGGTCTTGAACTGCCAACCCTTCCGGTCAGCAAGCTCAGCAGCAGCAGTTTAACCCGCAGTGCTACCACGTCCCACTTTTTTTTAAAGCTGTTGCCTAATTCAGAATAGCAAGAACTATGGACAATTCAATTAAGCCCATGTCATCCTATAGATAAACCTATAGTGTGCACTCATTCGTCATCTATAAAATGGAAATAATGTGTGTCCTCACAGACACATGTGAGATCAGTTAGATGGCAAAACATACAGGATGTACATTTGTATTGAAAATTAAGTATTTAATAATATGTACCTTTTTAACGTCAATCATACTTCAGTTATGTTTACATTTACCTTGAAAAATAAATATATTATTCTGTCAACTGATAACATGGACCTGTAGCCTTGAAGCTTTAGAGAATTACAGCCAGATAGATAACCAGATTAGATGTACCTGAAAAGTTATTCAGCAACAGTTTAGATCAGAATATTAGAGATCAGACTTGTTTCTCCATTTTGTTAAGAAACAAAGGATTCTGTTTTTGTTCAATTGGCTGTACACTAATACACAAAAGCTGCACCATTACTTAAAAGAAAATCTATATAGTTCCACAACTTGGTTTAAAGATGGTATGTACCCCTATTCCATCCTGAATTTTTATGGTAGTGGTCTAAATAATTGCAAATACTGGTCTATAAGAGAGGAATGTTTTGAAATGCACAATGCTGAGGCAATTCTTAGTATCTATCTAAAGCTGAATATTGAGAATGGCCTAATAGACATTTTAATGTCTTTGGTCTTAAAACACTGTGGAATAAATGTGATTTAAGGGCTTGATAATGTGGCTTTCTTGTACTTGAATGTGAACATTTTCGTTTTCAATGTTTTGACTTTCAAGCAGTAGTTAATTTGTATTTTTCATGTAGTGTTTTTCAGTAGTATTTCAAGATGCAGGGCAACCCAGAAAATAAAAGTTGTTCTTAAACTTGCATGCAGAGTTCTTTTAAAAATTGCTTAGGAGATACTGAGAGCATATTTGTGAACTATTCCTAACTCAGCAGTATTAGTTGCTTTTAATGGAAGAAAGTAATAACTGAGAATTTCCACTTGAGTTTTCTTCTTTCTGGAAGATTAACATGATACAGCAGGTGATACCCAGGCATTTTTTCTGCTTAAGGTGACAGCATTCACTGTGAGCCTCTTCTATATAGCTACCTTAAAGTTGGCCTTGAATAACAATTCTAGCCGCGCAGGAGCCCTGCTGACTAAGGCAATAAGGGTATTGTTTGCCTCCAGCTCCATAAAAAGGCCGAAATGCAGCTGTAAACAAACAAGATAAAGGGAAGCTGGTGACATATTATGGCAAACCAATTGGATATATAAAAAGATCTGTAAGACAATCTGATTACAGATTGTCTTAATTATAATCTGATTGTAATTACCAGATTACAATCTGGTAATATTATATGTACATCTGCTTTTTTCTTAGACCTAACAAAATACATGAATTTGAAGTCAACACCTGGACTTCATAGGCAGTATTAAGTAATTTTAAAATATTGTCTGGAATTTAAAGAACTGCTTAGAATCACAAGTGACCTATGCTATCTCAGTGGAATTCTGATCTTTCTGTTTGACCAGCTAGTCTAAATTTCAAGTGACAGTACAGATTTTCTTTTTTAATAGCAGTGATAAAGAATGAAATTTGTAGAAACTGATCTTTAAATTTAGAGAAGTTTCTAAATGTGTTTGTCATACTACAGCATGGTGGGAGGGGCTTCTGTTGGAGAAAAATCAAGTCTTAAGACTGCCCTGACTTTACTTTGCTGTGCTGTGGCTTATTGGTACTTTTTGTGGAGAACAAAACCCTTTGCCATTTGCAATGCTCAAGCCATTTGACTCCTGCTGTTCTCTTGGTGCACCACAGTGGAATCCAGAATCCCACAGTGAAAGAGATTAGGGATAGTAGCATGAGGAAACTTGGTGTTTTGTGTTTTTTTTAACGACAAATGTGTTGTAGGTTGTGCACTCCTAAAATGGCAGGTAGGCTGTGGTGGCCAAGGAAGTATGCTGACATTCTGCTTCAGTATATGAGACAGGGAGACAAGCACCATAAACATACATGCATCAAGAAAAGCGATTAAAGCTAGTAAGCGAACAGCCAGAAATACCTGATGGAGGAAGCTGACTTTAAACATTAGGCTTCCAAGGTATGTGTAATTGAGACACTCTAGGTGTTGCCTCGCTTAAAACTGTGTTTAGCTCTTGACAAAATGTGTTAGTCAAATGAATGACACATGGGAATAGTGTTTTCTAAACTGAAGTGTTCAGGAGGGAGTCGCCCTGCATACATCCACTTGTAACAACTTACATGCTAAGCTATGAATGTTAGTCTATTCTTCCAGCTCTCTCTTCCAATATTCTTGGTAAGTTATTGCAGGCTATGAATTTTCTTTCTGTAAGCACAGCAGTGTGAACTTAATATTGCTTTATAGAGTCAGTCAGTTCAGTCTTTTCTGTGGTATTTGAATTAATGAGAAAACTAACTCAAAGAAAAGTTCAGTTTGTCAGGTTTTTTTTTTTTTAGAAAATAGTAGATGAGGCTCGGGTGCTTACAGTGTTTCTTAAATAAGCCTGGTTAAAGCGGGCAAAACTAGTAGTCTTTTAAAGGTTCTGAACAAATTTAATATTTGTACTAATCAAAAAATCGTCTCTTAAAAAGGAGGCATTGCCTGAATTATTTAAATAACTACAGAATATTATATGGCCACATTGATCTTCTAATGTCTAGTAAAGGCTATGTTCAGAGAAGGTGTACAGGCAAGCGGAGGAATATGGTGCAGCTGTTAGTTTTAAATTGCCATCTAAGAGTTAAGATGCTGTCCTAACCAACTTTCCAGTACTGACTGGAAAGTACTGGAAAGTACAGTGGGGCCTGCATTCTGCAGTTGGGGGGCAGTCATGGAGGCCTCTTCAAGGCAAGGGATGTTTGTTCCCTCACTTCAGAGCTGCATTGCCCTTACCCCAGTGCTGGAAAGTCAGTGAGGATTGTGCCCTTAGATTCTGTATTCTGTTAGGTTGTTGAAATATAAAAATCTGGATAGATGCCTTTGGAACACTGTCTTTCTGATGCACATGGTCTTTGCTATGGTGTAATCCTACTGTTTCTGGGTTTCCTTGTTTTTTTCCGTTTCAAATTTGAGCAGCAAGGACTTTCAGGTAGTGCAGAATGACGTCCAGTCATCAGCACCTGTATCAAGTATAAAAAAGAGCAGCAATTTCCTTGTTAGCAAAACAGTGCTGTTTAAAACCTGATGCCGATTGCCATGTGGTAAGTTTCTCACTTTGTCATAAACGCCTACAGGAGATCATTGGTGAACTGCTGCGATGAATCACCTTTGCATTGCGTGCTTCCTTTCTTTTTTTCCCCCTTGGCATTTACTTGATTGAAATAGGAGGTTCTAGGAATTCCAGAGCCTGTCACTCCAGATCCTTAATGACTAACTAAGGTGCAATGCAAAAGATGAGTTGCTTCCTAAGTTGACTATTGTTGCTTCCTCTGTGCCTCACACGCTGTTTGTTAAATTTAGAAGCAGGTAATATAAAGCATAGGGTTTTCATTAGTGCAAAAACACACACCTCGGGGCTTGACCCGGTGCTGCTTCAGCCAGGCATCACACAGCCTTCTGGGGGTAGGAGAGTTCAGGGAGGCTAGCTATGAATTGATGGCATCCCACTTATGGAGGAGAGATTCCTGTCGGCAGGGGGTTGCACATTGTGTGCTTTGCAGCTGGAAAACAGATTGTGATACTTGCTCAGCTCTGAACCCCGGTTTTGTTTTGTTGTATATTTACTTATAAGATTTATATACTATCTTTACTCGAAGATGCCAAACATAGCTTTCAACACAATAGAAATACAATAAATAAAATTTAACAAGAACCCATTAAAAATACCAAAATGTGATCGCATGAAAGAGCAAATTTCAAGAAAACCAAAGTTAAAAACGAAAAAGTGGCCCATGAATGAATTAAAGGGAATAAACCAGTGAAAATGAAAAGATCTTCAGCCTTGGCAGGAGGTCACGGGGCAAGGGGAGTTGGACTCTCTGTTGGGAGACTGTCTGTTACCTTTCAGACTAAAGCAGCTCAAACATGATTTGAAAATGACAACAGAGCCTGTTTTTTCTCCCCTTTTGGTCACAAATGCCAGGGCAGTTCCCTACCTCTTCTTCCTTCCACAGCATCTATTTTTTTTAGTTAAGTGTATTTGCTGTTGCTTTGGGTCCCCTCTGGGAGAGAGGTGGGGTAGGAATGCAGAAGTAAATCTGAGTTCCAGCAAGGGCTGATACGGCAAAGTCCTTGGCCCAGCCCAGGTGTTGTGCAGCCTGCTGGGTTCTGAAGCAAGCTTGTAAGTAAAATCCCATAAAAATGGCCACCAGGAGCAATCCGGCTGCAGGAGGTCTGTTTCCTCCTCCTCCTCCTCCTCTGGGCTGCAGATATGGGGAGTCCCTGGCTTGCCTCCTCTTCTTCCACGAAACAGCTCTGAGCAACAACCAGGCTGGCCTGGACTTGTTCAACTCCCCACATGTTTTCTAACAAATCTCACATGTTTTCTGTGGGACTGGAATGATATTCTAAACGTTGGAAGAAAATGGTACACCAATGTAACTAGTGTGCGCCATGTTTCTTCAGTGCAAATCGTTGTTCCCCGCTTAGTGGGAAAACTAATTCTCTTGGAAAGTGACAGCAAAGGCATTTCATCTGAACTTCCTGATTTCATTCCTGGAAATAATTTTCGACTAGATGTTGGTATTGCAGTTTAAAATTCAGCCAACAAGCCCTCATTTTTCTAGTAAAATAACACGACTTTTAGCAGCTGATGCAGCAGGGCATCCTAGTTTTGGGTTCTAGGGAAACTACCTACCTGGAAATCCAGGCACACACATTGTGCCAAGTTGTTAAAATTTCACAACATAGGTGCAGTTGTGTACAAGAGTAGTTGGTAACTGACCCCATTTCCTTCAGCACTTTTCAGGAAACGTTAACAGAAATACAATGTGCTGTTGCTTTGTATTGCCACAGATAGTACATGTGCCTGCTGTTCCTTGACATGAATACAAATTGCTAACACCGCATCCCTCTTTCAAAATTCAGGAAGGTTAAAAACATAGAAGCTTCTTTCACGACCCCGGCTTCCTCTGCTGAAGAACCTTCAGAAGTGAGCTGCATCTCCCTTTGAGCTCCCTCAAACCCAAGCTTTTAACTCAGGAAGTCTATGGCAAGAACGTCCCTGTAGAAAAAGTTTATACACTTAACTACTCAGTAAAATTATTATTTTGCAAACTCGTGTAATTTAGGGAAATGTTGGGAACATTTTCCAATTTAACTTGCTCATTTGCATCTACATTTTTATATTAAAAAAGCCTTGACCAGGCCTTGTCACATTTGCTTTAGTTTTAAGAACTCACCAAACATTTAGGGGTCAGACAGATCCGTTTTTACTGGTTGTGGTCCTCCCCCCCCCCTTTAGTATCCTAGTGGGGAAGCAGAGAATCTGTATCAGCAGGTGCATGCTGTGAGGCAGGCATTTCCCAATGCAAGATTTCACTTGAAACGTTTCCACGCACCGTGGTGTGAGAGAAGTAACTGGGCTCCACATACAGATTCGGGAGCTGGCTGTGCAGTTTCCTACTCATCTGCTCTCAAACACTAAAGGGCAACTGCACTATAGCACGAGGCTCCTGAAGATCAAAGCTCAGCAATTTCTTGCTGAGTGTGTGGGGGTGGGTGGCAGAAGGTAGAGCGTTTCCTCATGAGCTTATCTCTCCTCCCTCAATTTCTCACAGGCCCACCACTTATATCTCAAAACTGTAAAATGATTGACAACTGTGTACTTGCGGCCAACACATTGACTGAAAAACAAACAGTATGGAAGCCCAAAATGGCTCTTTTTGTATAATTGACCAAAATTATACATTATAATTTGTATAATTTTGTATATATATCATAATTGTATAATATAATTTTAAAATAAGATATTTGTCAGTTCACTCATCCTGGCCACAGTTGTTATTTGGACAACTCTGGGAATCAGGAAGGCCGTTTTCAACCCTCCTTTTTCCGATTGCTCCCTAATAATGATAATCAATGGGACTTTATCCTGGGTAAATGTGGATAGGATTGCAGCCTTTGAAATGTTTGGGGAGTTTTTTAAAAATAGATCAGCAACTGGTTAGGAGGGTGGTTATTTTAAAAAAATTCTTAAAAACGTATTGTAAATCATTGATTGGATTTGATTGATTTAAATAATTGATTTTTTTGTATGGGAAAATTTCCTGCTTAATGACATCACTTCCAGCCATGACATCACTTCCAGGTTAATGGCTTCATTTCCAGTGGGTCCTGACCATGGAGGTATTATACACTGGAGAAGCCATGACATCATATTCTTGAAGCCGAGGGTCTGGTCTAACAATATGGCTGACGCAGATCTTTCCCGCCAAGGAGGATTGCTGCGGATTCTCGAATAAAAATCTCCCTGCACGCGTGTAAAAGTTAATTTCAACCTCTTTAAGCATGCCTGCGTGTTCTGCATACGGGTGTGCGAATCGCTGAACGAAAAATGGGATTTAATTTCCACGAAAAGATTCATGTATTCACATTACATCGGTTCAATAAAACTACCGTTCAGTGAGTACTGAACATTAACAGAATTTGTTTTTTTTCTTTGGGGGGGGGTGAGTGTAGAAGTTAAAAAAAATACTCTTAATAGTCTAGAAGTAAAAAAGAATTACTCTCATATTGACAACTACTTGTGTCATGAAGAGATTTTAATGTAATTTTCCTATATATTTATCTAATTTTTGCCCACCCTCCCTTCTTTCCTCCTTTTCTTTCCTTCCCGTTCACACTTTATTTTTGCTTGTGTAGATTTAAAAAAATAAGTCTGTCAAAACAGTGCAATCCGAGTTTAAATAGACAGCAAGTAGTATTTCGTCCGGTATGTTCAGTAATATAATTATGAGGAATTTAACGTTGTGATTGCATATTAAATCATAATAAGGTTACCAATAATGTTTCTACACAATCACACGTTTTTATTTTCGTAAGTTTTTATTTCAGGAGTAAACTATTCAGTCCTAAACAGCACGCGCAAAGCAATCTGAAATGCTTGGAATGAGGATTGTTTTGAGTCACACAACATGGCTGCTAAGCCCGCCCCCTGGCTTCAATTCGCTCCTATAAATTCTTAAGGCAGGGCCATGGGTTGGTCCTGACAGATTGTCATTGTAAAAATTCAGTCCTGATGGTAAACAGTTTGAGAACCACTGGTCTAGGGCACGGAGGTGAACATTCCTCTTTCCCCCCCCCCTTCCTGACAATGACTCTCTGACCCTCTTGACTGGCACTTGCCTGCCAGTGCTGTCTCCCTTGGCTGTTCCAGCTGGCCGCTGCCCTGTGCACCAGAGAACTTGGTTTCTTGCACAACCCAAGCACTAAAAAAGCATCAGCAAAGAAACCAAAGATGTGCCCGTGTAATGCTATTGGTTAGTCAAGCCGCCTCGGTCCACCGTTGTGCATGCAAAATATCTTCCTTCCATCACACTCGAGTCATGCGCAAGTACTGACAGGTTGAATGGGGAAAACGGATTAGATTTGTGTAAAGATGGAGGAGCTTCACGTACAAATTGGGAATTGAGAGAAGAGATATGGAAACAGAGAGGTGTTTTGACCATTGACAAGTCACACCGAACTGCTGATGTGGGACTAACATCCCTCCAATTAAATGGCCCTGCTAAGAAATGACCCTCCCTACATGCGTTGCTTACATCAGGATTAGATTACTGCAAGTGCTCTGTGTGGGCTGCCCTTAAAGTGTTTTCAGCTTGTACAAAAAACCAAAATATGAAGGGAGTGTGAGTGAAAAAAGAGAACTGTTTATCTAATGGGGCAGGAAGGCAATTATTCCTTCCTTGGTCTCAGTTAGTGCAATTTGTTGGATCAGCCCTGCAGATTGACAACACTCCTCCACTTTTCATGACAGAAGTTACTTCAGTTTATACAGCTCTTGGGTCTGCGTTTTGTCATAGAGAGCAGCTTTTCGTTTAGTCACTTGCAGCTTGTAACAGTTTTTCCCATAAATTGTGCTTATTCTCCATCACCTTTTTAAGTGTAATATTCAAGAAAATATTAGTTCACAGTTGATGTGACTTGCATTGGAATTTCCTTTACTCTTCAAGTTCGTTGTATCAGTATAGTATGACATCTATTTCGGGAGGAGACAACATCAAAGTGAGTGTAATTTTAGAACAAGCTCAGTATCCATTTTTTAAAATCCAATCTAAAAGATTTTGTTTAAGTTTGATGTGTGATTGAGCAAAGTTATGTTCCTGTTCGGCTGTTTCTGTCTTGAAGAACCAGCATTTCTGGTACCTTGTGAAGGTAGCCAAAGTTTTTTTAAATCTGGCCTGGATTTCTTGGAAGTGAAAGTAGTCTCATGTTTCAGAAGCAAATCTTAATGTTTTCAGCATTTTGGAATCGTTTTGTTGATCAAAGCCACACTCTGGATCCTTCACTAGTACAGCATTTCCCTTCCCATGTAGAGCCACAGCATAAACTTGTTGCTAATGATGGCTCAGCAAAACTGATGAGTCACCAGGTCAGTGCTTTCCAAAAGAGCTTATTTGTACCAAGGCATTGTGATTTTATGCTTAAATGGATCTACCATCACATTCATAATTTAAAATTGTCCTTCTTTGAGGGAGCTGAATACAGCAACCTTAAAACAAACCCTTCAAATGCTGTGTCTCTGAGTGAGAGAGTGAGTTCTGGCTGCTTGTGAATCCCAAATGATGACATAGCCCACAGAAAATAGGTACTGCAATAGGTAATAATATTTGCTGCTAAGTATGCAATTTGCTGTTGAGAAATAAATATTTTTGTTGGGGGTGAGCCTTTTTTCCCCAAAAGGAAATACTGTCAAAGTTGATTTGGTTTGACAAATGCAAGAATAGACCTGAAACGTTACAACTTCTCTGAACTTTTCTTTTTTTTTTTATAATATATCGTTTTTAAATAGCATGGTAGTTTACTCTGGTGAAAAACTTTCATATTTACTGAATGCACCTCTCAATTAGATTTCAGTTTTAAGAGCGAATCTTGCCAAGTGAGGATTTGTACTGTGGTGTTTTTGAATCAGCTTTCAAAAACTTAGCTGTACTCCAAGCAAGCTCAAATGTCATAATACCATGTACTGGAGTTAGTTCCTATATCCTACATTAATGGCATTGCTGAAGCTTGCATAATATGGCTTTTACAATAAGTATTTAGTTCTGTTTTGTCATTGAGATTTCTGGAGGCAGTTCTCAATCCTTGGCTGCAGTTCCTGCACGCATACTTTACCCATGTGATGCTTGACTGGAGAGCAATGGCAAGCAGGGGTTCAGGAACCCTTAATAGTTTTTCATGTACTTAATTTAAAAATATAATTTAAGCAAGGCTAGTTAGGTGCCCATCACTGGACAAGGCCTCCCCTTCTTCCTGCCACCCCCACCCCTTGTTTTTGCTTCTTCATGGCAGTCAAGCAGTGCCCAGACGGAAGGGATCCTGGGAGAGGTTCCTCTGTATGCCACACTTGCTAATCCTCTGGGTTTTTTGTCTGCACTGGTCTTTTGCCAGTCAGGCACGCTGAATGTCAGGCATGCTGAATTAATGGACCAGTACCCTCGTCCATTGGTTCCCAAACTGTGGGTCTGTGGCCCACTAGTTCGTCATGACACAATTCTTGGTGGTTTGCAAAACAGGCAGGGTAGGTTAGGCTATGTGCATCAAGGATTAGACAACCTGCCACTTGTTGGTGGGGGAGCCCTGCTGCCCAATCACCATAATCACCACAGGGACTTGAGTGGCTGGCAGTGACACTTTAAGATGGGTCCCAGTGCTAAACGTTAGTTTGCCCTACCCTGCTTAGGGTTATCCTGGGTTATTTGATTGTCACTTGATTTGAGAGAGAGACATAAGAATTCACAGGGAAGAAAAACTGTCCTACAGTTATTACAAATTTCTATCTTAGTACAGCATTGCCTGTTATGTTTATTCCCTCAGATGAGGAGGCTAGTTAGAAAGAAATTGAAAGGGAAGGTAAAAAGAGTCCAATCCCTCCAGGCTGCATGGAGGCTGTTTAAAATAACAGTAGTAGAGGCCCAGCGGAAGTGTATACTGCAAAGAAAGAAGGGCTCGACTAGGTCCAGGAGGGTGCCTGCATGGCTGACAAACAAAGTTAGAGAAGCTGTAAAGAGCAAGGAAGCTTCTTTCCGTAAAAGGAAGTCTTGCCCCAGTGAGGAGAATAAAAAACAATATAAACTCTGGCAAAAGACAAGTAAGAAGGTGATACAGGAGGCCAAGAAAGAGTTTGAGGAACGCATGGCTAGCAACATAAAGGGGAATAATAAAAGCTTCTTCAAAAATGTTAGAAGCAGGAAACCTGCCAGAGAGGCGATTGGCCCACTGGATGGTGAGGGAGGGAAAGAGGAGATAAAAAGGGACTTGGAGATTGCAGAGAAATTAAATGAATTCTTTGCGTCCGTCTTCACAGCAGAAGAACTTGGGCAGATACCACAGCCTGAACAGCCCTTCCTAACTAAGGAATAAAAGCAGATAATGGTTAATACACAAGATGTTTTAGATCAAATTGATAAACTACATATAAATAAGTCACCAGGCCCAGATGGTATACACCCAAGAGTTATTAAGGAACTAAAAAATGAAGGAACTAAAGAATCACTAACAACAAAGCTAGTGGAGCTGACAGCATTCCAGCTGTCCGCACCATTGCACTCATTTCACATGCTAGCAAGATCATGCTCAAAATCCTACAAGCTAGGCTTCAGCTGTATGTGAATCGAGAACTACCAGATGTACAAGCTGGTTTCCGAAGAGGCAGAGGAACTAGAGATCAAATTGCCAACATTCGCTGGATCATGGAGAAAGCAAGAGAGTTCCAGAAAAACATCACCTCTGCTTCATTGACTATGCTAAAGCCTTTGATTGTGTGGATCACAACAAACTGTGGCAAGTTCTTGAAGAGATGGGAGTACCAGACCACCTTATCTGCCTTCTGAGAAACCGGTATGCAGGTCAGGAAGCAACAGTTAGAACTGGACATGGAACAACCGACTCGTTTCAAATTGGGAAAGGAGTTCGACAAGGCTGTATACTGTCACCCTGCTTATTTAACTTATATGCAGAGTACATCATGAGGAAGGCAGGGCTGGATGACTCACAAGCTGGAATTAAGATTGCTGGGAGAAATATCAACAACCTCAGATACGCAGACGATACCACTCTAATGGCAGAAAGTGAGGAAGACCTAAAGAACCTTCTGATGAGGGTGAAAGAGGAAAGTGCCAAAATTGGCTTGAAGCTCATCATTAAAAAAAACTAAGATCATGGCAACCGCTCCCATCACTTCCTGGCAAATGGAAGGGGAAGAAATGGAAGCAGTGACAGACTTTATTTCTTGGGCTCCAAGATCAGCGCAGATGGTGACTGCAGCCATGAAATTAAAAGATGTTTACTTCTTGGGAGAAAAGCTATGGCGAACCTAGACAACTTAATAAAAAGCCGAGACATTACCCTGCCAACAAAGGTTCGCATAGTCAAAGTTATGGTTTTCCCAGTAGCAATGTATGGCTGTGAGAGCTGGACCGTAAGAAAGGCAGAGCGCCGAAGAATAGATGCTTTCGAATTATGGTGTTGGAGAAGACTCTTGAGAGTCCCCTGGACTGCAAGGAGGTCCAATCAGTCCATCCTACAGGAAGTCAAGCCTGATTGCTCCCTGGAAGGACAAATCCTGAAGCTGAAGCTCAAGTACTTTGACCACCTCATGAGAAGAGAGGACTCTTTAGAAAAGACCCTCATGCTGGGAAAGATGGAAGGCAAAAGGAGAAGGGGGAGGCAGAGGATGAGATGGTTAGAGAGTGTCACCGAAGCGATGAACATGAAATTGGGTGAACTCAGGAAGCTAGTGGAGGACAGGGAGGCCTGGCGTGCTGTGGTCCATGGGGTCACGAAGAGTTGGACACGACTTAGCAACTGAACAACAACAAAGAATGAAGTTGCTGACCTCTTAACTAAAGTATGCAACTTGTCCCTTCAAACAGCCACGATACCAGAGGATTGAAGGATATCCAATGTCACGCCAATCTTTAAAAAAGGGAGAAGGGGGACCCTGGAAACTACAGGCTGGTCAGCCTAACGTCTGTTCCGGGTAAGATGGTGGAAAGCCTCATCAAAGATAAAATCCTAAAACACGTAGAGGAACAAGTACTGCTAAAGGAAAGTCAGCATGGCTTCTGTAAGGGTAAGTCTTGCCTCACGAACCTTTTGGAATTCTTTGAAAAGGTCAACAGGCACGTGGAGGTGGGTGAACCTGTGGATATCCTATACCTGGATTTTCAGAAGGCGTTTGACACGGTCCCCCACCAAAGACTGCTGAAGAAACTTCACAGTCAGGGAATAAGAGGGCAGGTCCTCTTATGGATCCAGAATTGGTTGAGGGCCAGGAAACAGAGAGTGGGGGTCAATGGGCAATTTTCAGAATGGAAAGAGGTGAAAAGCAGAGTGCCCCAGGGATCTGTCTTGGGGCCCGTGCTTTTCAACTTATTCATAAATGACCTGGAGACAGGGATAAGCAGCGAGGTGGCCAAGTTTGCAGATGACACAAAACTTTTCCGGGTGGTAAAAACCAGAAAGGATTGTGAAGAGCTCCAGAAGGATCTCTCCAAGTTGGGGGAATGGGCAGCCAAATGGCAGATGTGTTTCAACATAGACAAATGTAAAGTGATGCACGTTGGGGCAAAAAACCAAAGCTTCACCTATAGGCTAATGGGTTCTGAGCTGTCTGTGACAGCTCAGGAGAGAGATCTTGGGGTGCTGGTGGACAATTCCATGAAGGTATCGACCCAGTGTGCGGCAGCAATTAAGAAAGCCAATTCCATGCTCGGGGTAATTAAAAAAGGGGTTGAGAATAAAACAGCCAATATTATCATGCCATTGTACAAATTGATGGTAAGGCTGCACCTGGAATATTGTGTCCAGTTCTGGTCCCCGCACCTCAAAAAGGACATAGTGGAGTTGGAAAAGGTGCAGAGGAGAGCGATGAAATTGATTACGGGGCTAGGGCACCTCCCTTATGAAGAAAGCCTGCAGCGTTTGGGGCTCTTCAGTCTAGAAAAAAGGTGCCTGAGAGGGGACATGATTGAGACATACAAAATAATGCACGGAAGGGATAGCGTCGATAGAGCGATGTTCTTTTCCCTCTCTCAAAACATCAGAACCAGGGGGCGTCCGCTAAAACTGAGGGTTGGGAGAGTTAAAACAGATAAAAGGAAGTACATTTTTACCCAGCGGGTAGTTAATCTGTGGAACTCTTTGCCACAGGAGCTGGTGATGGCTTCTGGTCTAGATGCCTTTAAGAGGGGATTGGACAGATTTCTGGAAAAGTCCATCGTGGGCTATAGGCAGTGATGGGTTGTAACCTCCTTACATTAGTAGTAGGCTACTTCAGAGTACAGGGTGCAAGGGAGTGGCAACAGGATCCAAGCATCTTGGTGTCTCATGCCTCCCTGGGGCACCTGGTGGGGCTGCTGTGAGATACAGGAAGCTGGACTAGATGGGCCTTTGGCCTGATCCAGCAGGGCTCTTCTTATGTTCTTGTTCCTTGAGCTTCTCCCATCTTTATTATCAGTGACCCCTGTGAAAGGGAATGCAAGTTGATTCTAGTTTGATTCCTATTGTACAGAGCATCTGTATGTGCACATACTGTACAGAGGAGGCCACATGCTTATTGCTGGTTTTCTCCAGTGTCTTCTAATAAACCTGATGAAATGCTAAAAGTTGAGGATCAGCTCTCTACGACAGTTGTCCTGATATGAGTATGTTCTGTCTCCTGTATGTCCAGGATCACATGTCAAAGGTGATGACTGTACTTGGGAATTATGAATTCCCCCCAGAATCTTAACTCTTGTGTGAGTGGGTTATTGGTCTTGAATTTTTAACAGCTAATCATATCAAATTAATAGAAACCTTAATTTCAGAGTCAAAACATAGACCACAATCTATATAACTGCTCACAGTTCTTATCAATGTAAAAAAAGTCAGTATGTAGTTTTTAAAAATTCTTACTCATGTTTTGTTCGAAAGAAATCTTTAAATCTTTCTTGTACAATAAGTGAGCCCATAAGTTTAAAAATGTGTTTTAAAAAAAGTTTTCTGAAGCCACTTCTTAAACATGGAGCTAGGGCAGCAGTTGTGTGACCATGTCTGTTGCTATGTGCCTGGACTGCTGAAAGGTGTTGGCAATACCACAAAAATCTATTTGATTGTTCAGACCTGATGCAGCTTAGCAGTATAGTCTTGTGCACTGAATAAAAGTGAAACTTGTACAAACACATACCAAAATTGACTAGGGTTTTGCTGAAAGCTTCTATGTATAAAGTTGTTTGGGAGCATCCCTTCAGCTGACATTAATTTAATGCTGCGACTGTTGTGAATGACTGTCCTTAAAAGCTGCTGTGAGTCTCTGTTGTTAAAATTCAAACTGTAGTGATGCCACATTCAGCAACATTCTAATGGGTGAGATGTATCTATACAATTAGAAGTTTAGCTATTGTATGTACAATAACTTCTGAAGCACAATTCTGATGGTCATAATATTGCATCTTCAGTAGCTTCTTTCCCTGAAAGAGCCTATAAGTAGTCAAATGAGTCTATTTCCTTATTTTCTCTCGAATTAAAGGCCAAGTATGAATGAGAACTGGGTGCGCAGCCAGATCATCAGAAGCAGCTGATGTTCTTGCCAAGATTGTGCGTGGAATAGCTAGTGCCCAGTGGCTGGCAAAGCAAATACAGACTTCCACCTATTGTGCAGCAATCAGCTCCCGAAAGCTGCCTTTCGTGGCTAGCATCTGATCCTCACTTGAGACTGGCAGAACAAACACAGTGCTAGTTCTTCTAAGGCAGTGGTGTTCACCCAGTGTGCCATGGCAGATTAATCTGCCGCAAATGCTCCACAGGTGTGGCGTGGGAGTTTGAGGGAGGGTCATTTATGAATAGGGAAATTTGGGGTGTAAGTTTCTCATCGACAGCATGGTATGTCTGGTCAGTTGTCCAAAAACTGATGGTGTGCCCTGGCGATTTTAACACCTTGTCAAGTGTGCCATGAGATGAAAAGGGTTGAAAATAGCTGTTCTAGGGCTTTTAAAATACTTGAGTACTGTAATTCTTCAGCTGTGGGTGAGGGCACACTAGTGTGCAATGGGAAATTCATTTCAAATGGGAAATTCATTTCAAAGTGTGCACTCTGAGAGTGTGAGCCTAAAGTACTTACCTACAGAGGAGATGCTGTAGGGCCCACTGTATGGACCTGCAATTGATGTTCTTACTAGAAAAAGAAACAGGCAGAGCATCATCATCACATGTGTGGTGTTGTTGTTGTTGTGTTTGCTTCTGAGTGCATGAGAAGCCTGCAGCAGCACAAATAACGTGTGCTTCTGCTTTTCCCACTTGTCGTGACAGCAGGATTGACTGCTAGGTTTGAGTTGCGTAGAACACTTTTCCATCATGTAAAAGCACCCACCCTAGACAATTGTGAAAACCATGTCTTCAGGCTCGTCTATGGTTCTTTCAATGTATGGCTCCAGTATTGGAGCTGTGACTACATCCCTGTGTTTCAGAAGAACATAGGTGGGTCCTGCCGAAGGTCTGTTGAATGACTGGGTGTTGCTCTGCTGTCTGTAATGTGTTAACTGATAAACACTTTACTGTGCTTCACTGCTGAGAAACATTTCAGAGATGATTGATTTCCTACATAGATAATACTTTAGTGTATTAAGTTGTGCATTAATAGTGTAGTTGAATATTTTTTTCCTCAACAATATATTGCTTATTTAACTGGTTAATGTAATTTAACTTTAATATTTGCCTGTCAACCACTTTGTGTTGAAAAGATGTATATAAATACTGTGGGTGGGTGGGTGGGTGGGTTGATCAATGCTTATCATGTAGGAGACTGATCCTGACTCAAATTGTTCTACGTGGTTTTAGGCAATTGAGACATCTGGCATAATATGTCAACAGTGTTCATGAAACTGTAATTTGGCAGTTTGTATTGTACTCTTAAGATCTTCCTACTCAGACTTCATTGTGTGGCCCTAGAAGAAAGGTAAAGGTATCCCAATGACCGAATGGTCTAGTCGTGACCGACCGTAGGGGGGCGGTGCTCATCTCCATTTCAAAGCCTGTAGAGCCGGCGTTTTGTCCGAGGACAAGCTTCCCTGGTCATGTGGCCGGCATGACTCTACGCTGTAGCACACGGAACGCCGTTACCTTCCCATTGAAGTGGTCCCTATTTATCGCTTGCATTTAGGTGCTTTTGAACTGCTAGGTTGGCGGGAGCTGGGACAAGCAATGGGAGCTCAGTCCGTCACACAGTCTTAAAAGTCCCAATTTTCCAGTCGGAAAGCCCAGCAGCAGCGGTTTAACCCACTGCGCCACCACGTCCCTCTACTAAGGCCCTAGAATAAGCTAATACTAATAAAGATCATATAATTGACACTGGATTCTGTACTGGTGACTGTTAAATGTACACTTTAAGAAGCTACAGTAAACTCATCCTGGTGTTTCCAACTTCCTACCCATGTTTGTGGGCTTGTGTCCCAGTAACTCGGAGGGGCATTCATCTTTATTAAGGCACAAAAAAATTGTTGCTGGCCTATTGCTAATGGTGATTTACTTGGATGGCTGTGTATGTAAATGCGTATACACAGTGCGCCCTCATTATCTGCGGTAGTTCCAGATAAGGAAACCCATGAATAATTAAATCCACGAGTCTCGGGGCTTACTAACCCTCCAGAGGCAATACAATGGGAGCTGTGTTCTTGGAGACCGTGCAGAGCTTCCACAGGCCTCAGAAGGCCTTAGAAGGTCAATTCTTGTTTTTCAGACCAGAAATGACGTTTAAAGGCCTTTGGAGGGCTGGGGAATATTATGGGAAGGTTTTTTTTTAACGAAGAAACAGAAGTGACCTTCTAATGCAGGCATGGCCAACCTTTCAACTTTAGGGCTCCTGGATCTTTAACCATTGTGTAGTTGCGGGAATTTCAGCAGGTGCGGCTTGTCAATTGCGAGATAACAAGCAGCACCTGCTGAAATTCCCGCAACTGCACAATGGTTAAAGGCCCAGGTGCTGTGAAGTTGAGAGGTTGGGCATCCTTGTTTAAAGACCCTCAAAACGTGTTCCAGTCATCTTTGGAGGGTTCAGAATCTGCAGTTATCGCGGGTCCACCAGTATACTCTGCCACTACTCTCGAAGTATTTTTCTTTCTTGATAGCTTTGGTCATTTTTTTACCCTGCCAAAGCAAGTGAGAGGGAAGTAGTAGTGGCAGCCTAGAAAAGTACAGTCCATAGGGCCTCAGCAGTCCAAGGGAAGAAAAGTGATGTATAGCACAATCTTAACGTATGTTTTTAGCAGAAGTCAGCCCCATTACTTACTGGATTGGGCTTACTCCCAAATAAACGTGTTTAGGATTACAGCTTTAGAAAATTAGGGTTGCTGCTTGGGAGAAGGGAATGGCCAGACTGGACGGGTATATAAAATCAAGAATTACAAACGGGAGGAGCAGCATTTCAAATACTGTAAATGGGTGGATCTCTGGTTGCATGAGCAGTTCTTAACAGAGAAAAAGGGCTTGAAATGGATGGTGATCGTGTCTTTAGTGTTGAATTAGAAAATGAGGGAAATAACTAATAATCTTTGCTTTCCAAGGCAGGACCTTCTTGCCTGTAGTGTAGCAACTGAAAACAAATGCCTGCTAGCTATGCAAGGTGTAATGAGGTATGTTAATAATAAAACAAGCTGCCTGGATCAAAAGAGAGCATAAACAATGTTGTAGTGCTACTTCCTGTTCAGAGATGCATTTCATTCTCAGTCAGGGTGGGGTGGTGAGCTCTATTCCACAAGGGGAAAGAGGAGTTGGCATTTCTTCAGTAGCTTATTAACCTAAAAAGGGTTTAGCTGGCAGGATGTTTACCTCTGTATGGCAATTGTGATTGTGAAGTAGAACATCTTAAGTGGGGATGAGGAGTAGCAGTTGTGATTAACTGCCAAAGGATCAAACAGTGTTACTAAAGAGTAACCTTTTTCTGGGTAAATTCATAATAATGAAATGAAGACACGGAATTATCTTATTGGAAACTATCCCCTCTAGAAAAGTTTAATTGGCATGCAGTAATAAAAAATCACTTTTGGCTGCTTGGGAAAATTGAATAAAAGGTGCCATGTTCTTCCTGGATATGGTTGAGGCACATATTTTAAGCTGGTGTTTTTTTTACCACTTTTGGTATTTTGGTGTTGGTATTTTTCTAGAAACAGACTGGAACAGCAGTTCCCGAACTTACCATGGTCCCAACACCCTCCTTTTGCAGTGGCTTCTTCTTCTCAGCTCTCCTGGGTGCCACCATGTTGGATTGCATACAAGAGCTAAGGAGAAGAGGCCACCTGGGCATCCTGCAGGTGATGTAGTATCCTGTGCATCTGAAAAAGCTATTCCTAATGGGAGACCGACAGTGGGAAGATGGATCTACCAATCTGGTGGGATTTCCTATGGAGAGGGACTCAAGGCCATTAAAAGGAAGGTCACCTCCCTGGTTTCAGGAACTTCAGTGGAGGGTGCTGAAGCACCATTATAAAGGACTATTTATAGGAAGTGGTGGATTCTCCATCACTGGAGGTCTGCAAGCAGAAGCTGGATGGCCAACTTAGGGGGATGTTGTAGTTCTGACAGCTTATATTGGCTGGTGGTTGGGCCTGATGATCTTGTAGGTCCTTTCAACTCAGATTCTAAACCTATACTAATGGGACATTGTCTGGGACCAGGGCAACAGAAGGATAATCTCATAAACCTGCCTACCTAATGTACTTGGAGGCGCTGATCTGAGTTCCCCTAATCTCTGAGTAGAGGCAGGTTGTGAATAGAAATTGAACCTCTTCAGTTGTGTGGTCCAGGACTTTTTGATCAAGTGGCTTCATGCTATAATTTTTTCTTATTTTGTGTTTGATATGTTTTATGAATCTGTTAACTATCCTGTATGGCACTGTACCGGCTGAAGAGCATTATAGCCATAGCAGATTTCAACCCCTGTTAAACTCAACAACATTTCTGTTTACCACTTTTAATTGTATGCAAATAGAACTATGCAGCATCTGACTCTCTACCATTTATCTTGCAGCTTAGAAGGTGATCAATACAGTTCTCTCTGAGGAGCCAGAAAGCAGGCAGCTCATGACTTCTGATCAGGACACTAAAGTTGTGGCTGAACCGCAGGTGCAGCAAGTACAAGAAGTTAAAGACAGTTCTCATCTGGTAAGTTCTGTGATAGTTTTGTTTACATTTTTATATAATTAAATTAATCATTCATCAATTTGAATCATCAGTGTTCTCTACTCTGAAGTATGTGTTTGATTATACAGCAAGTAGATGTATTTGCAGCCTATATGCCTTAATGTGACATGCATAAAATAGAAGCAACCCTTCAGCTTTTTGGTTTTTGTTTCAGAAAAGCAAGCGGTAGTAGTGAAAAGTTTCCAATATCCTAGTTCAGATTCTTTGCTGCTTTACTCAGGGCTGTCAATTCTATAGCAAAGAGCATAAGTACGATTCTCTTACTTGGGAAGGGCTCACCAAATTTTTGCAAGTTTTCTTCTCAAAATAAAATGTAATTGAAAAATGGGCACCTTACATTATTTTGTGGGTGCTGCTTTTGTTACGTTCAGCACTGGTGTCCTCTTGTCAGTCTTGTCAGGCAGCAAGACTTTTTCCATGTGTTTGCTGATAGCAACAAAGGCAAAAAGTCATCTAAGAGATTTAAACTCATTTTAACATGAGTTCATTCTAACATGAGACAGAAAGCACTGCTGATGGAATGTCATTTGGCCTCACAGTGGCTAATGCCAGTTAGGAGATGATCCAAATGACTTTGGTGTGACACAGATATGATCTGGTAGACTGTAGGTCAGTAGAGAGTTCATTCTAGACTGTTGAATTTTCATAAGAGAGACAGTACAATTCCCTTGCCTTTGAAAAATTTATGCTGCCCTATTGTGTCCTCAAATGATTTAAGGATGTCTGAACCTGGAGCTTGGGAAATGGCATGATTCAGGGCTCTTCCCCAGGGTCACAGATGTGGCTTCCTGGTATTCGGCCTCTTGACTGTGAGGACATTTATCAAAGTCCCATATCAAGAACCAGCCTAACCTGTCTTCTAGATAGCATCACGGAAACGCTAGCAGCATTTCCATCTACATCTGCAGAGATAAAAACGTCCTAAAACACAGAGAGTACAAATTTGATCCAGACAGACCTTAAAAGTTGATAAAGAGTCTGTCCCATCCCATGTCATCCTAATTGCAGCCAGAAAAGTGTTGATAAGGGTGAAGCCTGTTCTCATAATAATGTTGTAGTGCAAAATAGAACATTTCCAGATATTGGAGCAAAACATATTTACCTCTCCTGGCCACGTTCTGCTATCATGAATGACTCAGTCTTTTTTTCTTGCACTAATTGTTCTGCAATCCATAAATTTTGTGGACAGAACTGGATTTGCTCCATTCTTAATGTGGATTTAATGTGGGTGAGAGATTAGGGTAGTATTTTCAAGTAGGATGGTATGTGGAAAAAGGAGTAAGCAGAAGAGCCATTATTTTCCCCCAATAAGTCAAAGAACGATAGTGAAGCAATGGCACTGCTAAGTAAAATGTCTTCAGGCTGGTTGATAAGACCCCACCCATTGGACTCTTATAAGAGAAGGTGAGACTATGAGTGTGTTGCCAGTATTATAGCGACCAACAGAATTCAAAGGTAGCATTTTGTCAAAATGTCCTAATCATTCATGCTTACTCGATTATGTGGCCAATTCAGTAGGTAGCTGGCCAATTCAGAATGGGGGGAGAGCTGATGGTGTATGTTCTGCCTCAGATCTTGCTCTGTTGATGCATCTTTGTTGGATTTCAGAGCTTCATTCCTTGTTCCGTAGTCCATGAGTCTGTGCTAATAGGGTTGTTCAGTCCTAACCCTTTAACCTCATGCTGGCCAATCTTAACCTGTGAGCATCTACCAGACGCTTCCCATTTCTTTGTCAGACTAGACTGCTCTTGGGCACATGGCACAGACCAGAATTTCTACCTTGGCACTTATACTTGGTATAAACCTATGGTTCCTGAACTTACCTGGGTTGCTTTGCCCCCACAGCCTCTTCTTCCTGGCTCAGTTGGGCTCCTCCATCTTTGAACTCATGTAATCTTGCCTGTCCAAGATGGTGACACCCAAATCTCGCGAGATGTGGGTATCACCATATTGGATCTTGCAAGATTTTGTACGTTCCAAGATGTCAGCAGTCAGGGACACACCACAGTTCCCTAAGGCAGTGTTTCTCAAACTAAGGGTCGGGACCTACTTGGTGGGTCGCAACCTGATGTCAAGTGGGTAATGGAAAACAAGCAGCCATCTTGAAAGCTGCAGACCTTACTGTTGCTATAAATTTTCAAGTGAGCGTTTTTTTTTAAATGTTTAGTTCAGTGCTTTTGCGTAATATTTTATCCTAATCTTGCTTTCTGTCAGGGATCTTCCATGGTTGTTGCTGTTTATTATGTCACAGTGATGGCACTTCTAGCTATGACATCACTTCAGTGGGTCCTGACCCAAGTGACATTCTAAATAGTAGGACCCAGTCTAAAAAAATTGAGATCCACTGCCTTAAGGCTTTGCAATGTATACTTTGGGAACCTCTGGTATAAATTGTGGGCCATATACAGTAGTCTTTACCTGCTTTTGCTTCCTCCTCCACCATTCTTACCTCCTAGACCATGGGGCTCCACACTCCAACCTGCAGGCCGCCTGATCCATCCCTGGCGTGAGTAGTAGTTTGTGTTCCGCCAGGGAAGCTGTGGACGATCCCTACTGCAGCTCCCAGGGATCTTCGCGGCCAGCTGCTTCCAGCCCCAGCAAGCCACACACCTGGCGCTCTGTGCAGAGATCCCTGGGAGCTGGAGTTAGGGGCCGTTCAAGCCTTCCCTGGTGGAACGCAAAGTGCTGTTCGTGCCAGGGGAGATTTTCCTCACTGCAGTGGTTTCCAGTTTGGAGACTCCTGTTCCGGATACCGGGCCCAACCTCTTCTTTGCTCAGCCGTATGTAAGAAAAGCACTTGCACAGCACACATGCTCTAGTCGGCAAGTTTCAACCGATCAGCCATACATAATGCGGTATGCTTGCATTTGTTATAAATGGGTAGTTGTATGCAATCAGTAACCAATATATTTATGTAGCTGTTATCAAAATAACTTGTTCAGAACTGCTACTGCAATATAAAAATAATTTTGAGATGGAGGATTTATGCTGGAAGGAAAATCATTGTTCTCCCCCTGGCAGATTATTTCTCCATTCCATCAAAGAAACCTGCGATACACTCCAGGTTAGAAGTACGTATTTTCCCCACTTCAGAATTCTGTCACCTGTCAGTAAGTTTTGTGCTGTTTTGAAAGAGCTTTTTGTATTCCTGAGGAAAGAATGCTGAAGTGCCTAAAGCACTGCTGGTTCAGATGACGACTTGGAAAAATATATTCTGTAGTTCTAGTTGTATTTTTTCCGGCTCATAGCAGTACAGATGACCACATACTAAGGCATTTCTCAGTAACTGGGCTTTGGATTTTGAGTGGCAATAGCATGTGAGCCCCCTGTACTGTTTAAACAGGACTATTTTTGGCATCTGGGTGTTGGCCTGTCTCCCCAGCAGCCGTAAAGTGAAGTGAGCATATTCAGAAAGGAGCTTACAGTGCCTGGATTCGCAAAATACTACTTAACAATGGGCTGCTGTTTCAGTAAAGAACAAAACCGCAAGAATGAGAAAATGAGCCTGTTGCAGAAATCGGTGGAAGAGGAGGCATCTGACAGTGGGATAAGTAAAACTTTAATCTCAATTTTGGAAACGGTGGAAAGTGAGGAACTGAACGTAGTCCAAAAGACAGTTTGTGAGGCAGCTGCTGTTCACAACAATTGCATGGAGTCAGTTAAATATCCTTCGCAACGCTGTGTGGGGGTTGCTGAAGGTGACCATACCACCAAAAATATCTATGACGGACCTTTTCACCGTCAGTCACTTACCAGCATGAGAAGGATCTTGAGTGGGTATGACAGATTAGAAGAGTGTGAACTAATGGAAGATGCAGTTGGTACAGAAAATAGTAGTGCTGAACATATGAATATTTCAGAAAGCTGCCATACTGGTAGCAAGAGTGAAAATGCGTCTGCTACAGCTAGAAAGCCATCGTGCGTGTCAGGAAATACTTCTGCTTCATACGTGCCAGTGAGTTTAAGTGAAGACTTTCAGAAAGACGTTTTCTTAAGTACACACAGTGGAAAAGCCAGCCCAGTTATGGGCATGTGCGTGCAGCTGCAAGATGAAATAGCAGCTGCTAAAGGCAGTTGTGGTGCCTTAGTCTCACGTACAGCAGATGGAGAAATAGCAGCTTCAGACTTTGCATATCTTGATATAGACAGGCACCATATAAGCACCAGAGACCAGTTTTATAGTATTTGCATTGTTGAGGATGAGGATGAGGAGGATCTGAGCATTGACATGCAAGGACAAGACACTGTGCATGGAGAGATTGCTTCAAATGTTAAAAAATCGGCTCCTCAGGAAATGGAGGAGTTTTGTCGTTTTGTCAGTTTGACGTTGCCTCTAGACAGTGGGGAATATTTCCCAGTCCAGAAGTCGGTGCAAGTGTCGCTTGACAACATTGCCTCAAAAAATGCTTCTTGTAACAGCAAAGAGGAAAGTTTGGTTCCCAGAAATGAAATGGTGATAACTTCTCTCAGCTTACTGAATGAGGGCTACAGGCTGAATACAGACGACGTAGCAGCAGGTGGCTTAAGGGCACAAGCATCTGCTGAGGGGCTTCCTCAAAATAGAATGCAGGAAATGGCCATGTCAAATAGTGGAATGTATGTGAATGAATTAGTTGGCGAAAACCATAACTCTCCAACGCATGAACAGCTAGTACAAGACATGCACTTAAGAGGCTTGATGAAAATGGAGAGCTTTGATAATGGGCACAACTGTGATTCTGAAGCCCTACCAGCTGATTTAAATGAAAATACTGAACAAGCAAAAAATTCCAAACAGTTATTGGGAAATCAAAGGTTTTCACCAGAAGCCGACAAAGCAACCTGTGATTTCCTTTTCATAAGTCAAAGTGATCCAGAAAATCAAAAACAAAGCGGTAGATTGAAGTCAAAAGGAAGGAAAAACTTCACAGGGGCTACAATTGATTTTTGGACAACATCTTCCTGCAGTGATCAAAAACCTCCTAATTCTTTTGAACATTATAATCTAGAGCAGCTCTTGAAATATGGAGATGTTTCTACTCAGGAGACTTTGTGCAGCTCTGTAAATAAGACTCAGAAAATGACTGAAATGCTTTCAAGGCCAAATAACTTGGTGTTTGAAGCAGAAGTATCACAAGTTTTGGAACTGAGCAGTCATGAAGATGGCAGCTGTATTAGGGCTGTTGAGCAACACCATTTATTTCCAATTGATAACATACCTTCAGAGACAAGTAGTTTGAGAGGCTTAGCCTGGGAAAGTGAAGATTCACTAATTTCTTCAGAGCTACTTGATGCAAATGGGCACACAAGAATCTCAAAGGACAATTGCTTGCAGGTTCAACTTTTACGTGAACTCTCCAAAAATGATGGTAAAATGCATGAATATTCCACTTCATTTAACGAAGTTAACAATTGCTCTATGCATCTGACACATTGTGAAGCTGGTGAAATGGATGTCGATGATAAACAATGCAAGCTTTGGGACAAAAGTACATTGCATAGATTGAAAGTTCAGCTGAGTGCGTCGACTAACCCCCAAAGACTAATGGCGAGGGTAGAAGAGCCTGAAATGCAGCATGAAGAGAGAATACATTGTAAAATGGAAACTAACTCAGATTCTGGAGCTTTCATGGTTGGTGACACTTGTATCTTAAGTGGCAATAGTAGTCTGTTACAAGAGCACAGTATAGTTTCAAATGTACAAGAGAGGCCTTTGGTTGTGGAGAAGTCTTTAAATACCTTGCCAGCTGATGAAGCCAACAGCCAGTTAGAAATGGATTGGTTTCCTGCACCTGTTCCCAAGAACCATATTAGCAATTTAAAGGTGGAAACTGGAAGTCTCAGGAAGCTGTCCACTGGATCATGTGGAAAAAGTTCAGAACTCCATGAAAATGGCTCCCATTCTATGAGGCCATCACATTCTGAAATAACTCGCTATGCAGATAAATTAAAGGAAAATAGGAAGGACTCTGCTTCCCAAAATAGACTGCATCAACTGAAGCCCAAAGTGGAGCATGCTGGTACAGCAGGTTCTAGACACTTTCAGACTTGTAGCATGGACACTTCCAGAGACTTAAATGGGGGTTGCATTGACTCTAGGCAAGTGGATAGGTATGCTGCTACGCCATCTTATGAAATACCTTCCCTCTCTGCTTGTGATGGAGAATCTGAACTAGGCAGTGCAAAGTGTGTGCTAGATTTCATGGAAGATATTTTAAAAGAATCTGATAATACACCCAGAATGGATACCAGGTTTTCCCAAGATGATATGAATGAAGGAAAAACGCTGACTCAGTTTTGTCAACTTGCTCCATTAAATCAGTTCTCAGGCAACAACTTTTCTGATTATCAGGAGTATCTGATGGGATATTTGTGGATTAATTCCTCTCTTAACAAAACTGATAATACAGGTACTCCTAGTCAAACACTACAAAACCAAATTGGAGACTTGACCATTCCTCCTCTGGGTATTGAAGGATATCCTTACCAATTGCTAGTACAGCAGGACAGCCAAATTTGGGGATGGCAACATGGTGATGCAGAATATGTAGGTATTTTCCAACATTATGATTCATGAAACATCTTTTCAAATAATCTCAGCTCACAAATTGAAATTTTTCATTTGAAGGTTTTGATATGGCACGTGAATGACTGACGAAAAACTGCAGTAACTTTTGAAGCTACTGTAGGTTGCTAAAACCAAGACTTACATCATAGGACATCGTGTAACCCAAGTTGTGACAGGCGCCGCGTGTACGAATTCTTAATGCTTCCTGCTTCTTCTCCCCCCCCCTTTCAGAAAAAATAGCATGGGAAGGTTGAGAGAGTTCTTTCTGAGGGATAGATAGTTCAGTAGATAGTATAACAGTTCAGGTGAAGTATGTTTCAAGCAAAGCATTGCAGTAGGCTATCAAATACTGAAAATACTGTTTTCTGGGCTGAAAATACTGTTTCACTGACAACAGATTTGAGCATTAAGAGTTGGCTGTCAGTATCTATTTCAGGGCCCTCCCATGGATACCGATTTTTGCAGATAATGAAATTTGTCTACAGCTTGAACTACAAAATAATGGTTTTGTGTTCATTATTCTCCACTATGTCCTGCTTTGCTACAATTATGTAGCACATTGTTGTTGTTGTTGTTTTCTGGCTGTGTTTGTGGAAGCAGGTGGGATCTAATTGAGGGAGTGGGGCAGCAGCATTCAGGCAGAGCAGCAGCTTTCCCCAGACTTCTCACGGTTGTGTCTCCCAATTTGGATGGGCTTCTGCAACATTGTGCGGACCTATGCCATAACTGCCTGCCCATTTTCTGGAGACATTCTGCCCCTTGTTGCAGAATAGCAAGGATAGTATTTGATTATGTACACCACACTGCAACAACTAGACAGCACACAGACATGCACCATCCTCCCTGACTCCGAGAGTGGTCCAAACACACTTTATGGTGGCCCTTGTGCTGGCCTAACTCCAGGTTAGGATTGCGCTCTCAGTATAGAGTACAACTTGCAAAGTATCTCATTGCCAGTTGCATTTGGAACTTACTCTAATTTCAATGGAGCTTCTTCTGAGGAAGTGTGCTGTGTTCTCTTTAGCTTGTTCACAGCATGAGCATTCCCCTCAAGGTTTTTGCATAACGATCGCTGCCCGGAGAGCTGCCAGTGAACGGTAATTCCATAGTTTGAAGGATAACAAAAGTAAGTGAGATGAGACTCCACTGGTGAGGGTTTGTTAATTTCATAGCCATAGCCAGACATGGACATCAGTCAAGCAGTTTTGGTTTATACCAAAGGAAACTGAAGATGACAAATAAAAGTCCTAATGACAATAGAACTCGCTTCCAAATAGTTTACTTAGCAAACATGGATGGAGTTGAGAAATGCCTAGTCCTGATTTTCTTCTCAGCCACTGACTTTCTAGATGAAATGAAGCATCTGAATGACGCGATCATTCAGCTTCAGAGCTGGGAATAAGAGTTTGGACCTACATTTAAGAACCATTGTAAAGATGAACGGGTAATGCAAAGCAATCAAAGCAATTTGCATACAAAGATAAAACGCAAAACATCCTTACATTTTTATGGGAAATCTCTCTCCCGGCTGCCTTGTTTACTGGTAGCACATCTCTCTCACCAAACCACAATTGGGAGCATTGATACAAAGGAATAGTGTGGAAGGTAAACCTCTTCGAGTTAAAAAGGGTTGCGAATTGGGATACTGTGTTGCATTTTGTATTAAACTTGTTCTTCAAATATGACTCCTTAGTGTATAATCCAAGCATTCTTTTGTAGGAGTCGGCCAAGGTTTCTGAATTAAATCCTAATGCGAAAGTATGGGGGACTCACATGTTGCACGTGGAAGCAAGTGGTGCCACCGACAGTAGTGTGAGCAAGACCTGGGAAGAAATACCAGACCACCCACCAGATTCCTGCAAAGAAGGTAAGAGTGTGTGTTGTAAGCATTTTTTTTTCCTCAGAAGCGAGTATATTTAGGCACAACAGTTCTGAAAAGAATGACTTGAATTCCAAGGTTCTGTGAGTCAAGCAGAGGGTGCTTTCACTTGTGCAAGCCCTCCTGCTATATAGAAGCCTATTACAACCTTGACACAAGCAAAACAACCACACTGTTGTCCTTCTTTCCAGCATCCCATCTTACATTTTTCAGTATGGCTGCCCTAGGTGCTTCACGGTCCACCTGTAATTGGCTCGAGACCAATTGGAACCACTGGGCTAACACATGCATTTAAGGTTTAAATGATGCTTTAGCTGTGGCAGTAAGAAACAAATGGCTATCCCTCTGGAACTCTGTTCAGAGTATAAAGTCTTCCTCGTGTAATTAGCAGTTGAAGCAGGTAAAGATGCTCATGCATTACTCTATACCTTCTTTCTACAGGGTTGGAGGCCAATGGTGATGGTGACAAAAAACACCAGAATGAGTCATTAACCGAACTGCAAGAACCGTCACTCACAGCTCCAGTATCGGACCAAACCGATATGAACCCTCTGGCTCTAGATCATTCAGAGTATGAATCTATGCATGAAAATATTCAGACAGGTAAGAAACAGTCTTCAGGGAAGATTGTTGGGAAATGATAGGCTGGTAAGTGATAAGATGGTTGGAAAGTGAAAGGTGTGCTTTTTCAGCTTCCAAAACAAAATAATGGTTGTGTTAAATACCTATGTGCCAAGCCAGGTAACTGAGAAAATTACAAGCTGTTTAAACATCTCTGAGCAGTATGGAATTGCCACAAAAATGACTCTAGAGCCTGAAATAGGAAGTGCCGGCTAACATAATAATCCTAGCAAACCACAGCACTTTACCTGCATTATCTCTGTGTACTTGTGTGCATGGATAGGTCTGACTCATCCAGAAGGAATTTTTGCTTGCATTGGGCATGTGACTAAGTTCAGAGTAGTTCTGCTTGAGTGTGCACTGTAAGGCAGTCAAGTGTTGGAGAGCAGGAAGTACACCTTACTCCAATTATCTATGCCCCTCATACAATGATAGTTGAATCAATACCAGTAGCACATCTTCAGTTGACTTGGATTTTAGCCCATCTAATCCCCATGCTTTGCAGAGTGTAGACACTTAAATATAAAATATAAAATACACTTAATATAAATATAAAAACAGAGGTAAAGTATGTAAAGCATCATTTATCATACTTTATCATACTTTCGTGCAGTGATTTTCAACCTTTTCCATCACACGGCATACAACATGGCCATAAAATTGTCAAATTTTTGACAATCAACAAGGCACACCATGCTGCTGGTGGGAGGTTCACATCCCCCAATGGACCCACTAAAAATGACCCTCCTGCAAACTCCCACCCCACAGCTGCAGACCATTAGTGGCACACCAATGAGCTGCACTGCATTGTCTGAAAATTATCACAGTTTTGTGACAATAACTGGAAGTGGATTGTGATCTCTTTTCTGAGGTGCAGGGAGGTTTACTGGATGAACCTGGTCCTTAAGTCAGAGATAGTTGGCATATTTTGTTATAGAATGGAAACCAGTACAGCAGCGAAGTGTCTGTAATGCTGTGGTTCCCAAGCTGTGAGCCATGGTCAATGGCCTGTAGGTCAAGGGAACCGCCAGTTGAAAAGGTTTGGGAACTACTACTGTAATGCGTAGTTTGAGATTAAGACATAAATAAAAAAATGTATGCTTGAAGAAATGGTGAATTCTATTCATTCCAAAATCTTTCTCCTGATCTGTGTCAGAAAGCTCAGAACCCATTAGCCTAGTGGTTCTCAAAATTTTTTAGCACTGGGACCCACTTTTTAGAATGACAATCTGTCTGGGACTCGCCAGAAGTGATGTTATGTCCCAAAGTGCCATCATTATGATGCAGGAGCCTGCTGCTCTCCTGAGAATGCAGCAATGAGTTGGGCTATTTCTCAGCCATTTTCCAACAGCAAAGTGAATCAAAAAGGGGAAAAAAGCCTCTTTACAACCTTGACACAAGCAAAACAACCACATAGTCCTGTCCCCCCTTTCCAGTGCCCCATCTTCCCATATTTTCAATTATGGCTGCACTAGGTGCTCTGTGATACACCTGAAGTTGGCATGTGACCAATTTCCCAACATGCTGGGTTCTGACATGCTGTTTGAGAAACACTGTTCTAGCCTATATGGGTGTAGTTGTTGTTTACATGATGTGCATCATCTTTCGCTAACTTACATTTGAAATGCATCTGCCATTTTACTTCCCATTCTCCCTGTTCGGAGAGATCCTCCTGGAGTTCTTCCCTTATGATCTTCCCTTATGAAGAAAGACTGCAGCGTTTGGGGCTCTTCAGTCTAGAAAAAAGGCGCCTGAGGGGGGACATGATTGAGACATACAAAATTATGCATGGAAGGGATAAAGTCGATAGAGGGATGTTCTTTTCCCTCTCTCAAAACACCAGAACCAGGGGGCATCCACTAAAGCTGAGGGTTGGGAGAGTTAAAACAGATAAAAGGAAGTACTTTTTTACCCAGCGGGTAGTTAATCTGTGGAACTCCTTGCCACAGGAGGTGGTGATGGCATCTGGTCTTGATGCCTTTAAGAGGGGATTGGACAGATTTCTGGAGGAAAGGTCCATCATGGGCTATAGGCAATGATGGATTGTGCAACCTCCTTACAAAGGTGGTGGGCTACTGGTACCGGGTGCAAGGGAGTGGCAACAGGATGTAAGCATCTTGTTGTTACATGCCTCCCTGGGGCACCTGGTGGGCCGCTGTGAGATACAGGAAGCTGGACTAGATGGGCCTTTGGCCTGATCCAGCAGGGCTCTTCTTCTGTTCTTATGAGTTCTTCACAATCCCTTCTGGTTTTCACCACCGAGAAAAGTTTATTGTAATCTGCAGACTTGGCCATCTCGCTGCTTTTCCCTGTGTCCAGGTCTTTTATGAACAAGTTGCAAAGCACAAGTTCCAAGACCGATCCTTGGGGCACTCCACTTTTCACCTCTCTCCATTGCCCATTGACACACCCCATGGTCTGTTTCCTGATGTTCAACCAATCGTTATCCATAAGATGACCTGCCCTCTTATTCCCTGTCTGGAGTTTTCTCAGCAGTCTTTGGTGAGGGGCCGTGTCAACCGCCTTCTGAAAATCCAGATACATAATATCCATGGGTTTGCCCACACCCATATGCCTGTTGACCTGTGAATTTAACCTGATTCTATGGTGGAATCTGTTGCGGCAAATTTGGGTTTTTGATTAGAGCTAATGTAAAGCTAATTTTTGACACTTAACGTGAACTAGCATTAAAGTGAAGTCATTTTGACACTTAAAGGGAACTACTGCAGGGCCTGTTGGAATGTCTAGTTAATTGGAAAGATCAGAAACTGTGGGAAGTGGGGGAGTGACCCAGAGAATACCAAAATGTTGATTAGAAGTGAGTTGGTTGTATCCTTGAGAAGATCAAAGGCTGTATGTTATGCTACTATGTTAGTGGGAACTGAGAAAATGGCTTGAGAGTGTTTTGACATTTCACACCTGCAGCTTTGTCTGTATATTATGGTGAGAGCATTAATTGGGATTAGCTGTGAAAGGGTGGGGGTGGAAACAAACTGCCCAGCAACTCAGACCCAGTTAGAAGGTGAACTATTGATTGGATACCACTTTGATTGACAGAAAGTGGGTTTGAAACCCCTGTAAAAACTAGGTGGTGAGAGAATCAAATTGCTAGCTGTTTGGGAAGGGCTATGCTGGAGTGCCGAAACACGTTTTAGTTCTCTTGCTGAGGATTGGAGCCAGGCGGGAACCCTGTGGCCAAAGGACTGTATTTGGAAACAACTGCTCAGCTGTTTGAGAGAAGTATATGTAGTTAAGGAACCAGTAAACATTTAGGAGTTAGCCTTTCTTATTTTGCATTTGGAACTTGCACTATTACCACTGTGCCTTCGTTTTGTGTGTGTGTTTGTTTTAATAAACTTTTATTCGGCACCTTTACATTGACTATTGATTCATGCTGGTATCTACCTACTCAGTAGGAACGGACCTACACAAAGGGGGAAGTTAGTTAACATATCCAGGCTGGGATAGTCTGGCTGCTGTAATTAGCGGGACTGCCCAAGAGCCAGGGGCTTAGAGAGAAGCCATTTTTCTCCCCCTTTAAAGAAAAATCCTCCAGGTTTGGGGCAAGGTTTGGGGCTTGTGTAGCCAGCCTTTTGGCTAGACAGGAGGTCGGCCCACTCCCGTGCGCCTCAAGGTGAAGGCTGGCAGAGAGGGAGGTGGAGGGTTGAACGCGATAGAATCGGATCCGCCTTCAATTTCTACTCGGCTGAATACTACTCATTAATTGACATAGATGGCTACCTCACCTCCAACACACCCCTCCCTCCTATAGAGTTTATAGCATGGGATTGCAGTATCCCACTGGTTCTCTACATTCCATCAGGTTTTGGTTATGCCCACTATATCGTAGTTTTTGCTCGGCACCAAACATTCCAGTTCCCCCATCTTTGTTTGGAGACCTCAGGCATTTGCATAAGAGCACATGCTACTCTTGCTTCCGGTTACAGGAAAAGTTGGGAAGCCTGAGCTATTTGTGAGTCTGCCTCTGCATCCGCATAGCATACACACCCTTTCTCAATGTAACCAAGAGAACTGTCTTGTTCTTCCACACCTGTTTTGACCAAGATGGCATCAATTCTGTTCTCATCAAATCTATGTGATTGCTATCATGGCTTTGAGCTTATACTGTAGAAGTCCATTTCTGAGCTTTAGATGCTTACAAAGTCACTGGTGGTTTCACCATTCACGTTACAAATGCTATTATTCTTGCATTGTTGCCTTTAAATCGAAAGCTCTCAGGAGAGATTCTTCAAAACATTGTATGCAGTTCTCTAATCTAGTGCAATCCATCGTGTTTTTTCTCCTAAGAATCAAAGCTTTCATGGAATAGAATGTGTTAAAATGTCTCACTCATTGGGCTTCAGTATTGATTTTTAATATGCAATGGCAGTGTTATGTGCCAATTTCAATTTGTTCTGTAATGTTTCTAAAACTTTAATGGTTAAAGCTCATTCTACAAGAAGTCTAAAAGGCATGTATAACGGGGCAGAACACTTTCGATTGCTTCCAGATGCATAAAACCAATTCCAGTTCAAATAGTAACATACCTTCCCATGTCCTGATGATGGACATGACTTAAATATCAAGAGGTTCAGACTCGTATGAAGCAAGTGCTGCTTGACTGTTCAGCTTGGATAATCTTGTCACTAGTGCCGTGCTTCTCAACCCTTTTAGGACCCAGACCCACTTGTTAGAATGACCACCAGTCTGGGACCCACCAGTGTCCCCTCTTCCCATATCTTCAGTATGGTGCCAATATGGTCCCAATCCAGAATTTAGGAACCACTTTCCTAATGCTTTATAGTTGTAACTTAGCCCAGACATTTTGTATTTAATTGAAAGGCAAGGCATGAGATGTGTTTTCCACTAGTACGGGAATATGGGTCTAGGCCAGTGTTATTCAAACTGTGGGTAGGTCGCGACTTGATGTCAGGTGGGTCGCAGAAAGCTGGGAGCAGCCATCTTGGAAACGGCAGGCCTTCTCTTGTTATATTCCTTTTGTGAGGGTTAACAGTTTGAATTTTCAAATGAGTTTTTTTTTTAATTGTTTTTAGTTCCCCGCTCTTACATAATATTTTGTCCTAATCTTGCTTTCTGTCAGGGATGTTTCATGGTTGTGCAGTTGCTGCAGTCCAAGAATGGCCAATTTGCATTTCAGGAGTGTCCTTTTATTATGTTACAATGAGGGCACTTCCTGCTTGATGATGTCACTTCCTGCCACAACATCACTTCCAGTGGCTCCTGACACAAGTGCCATTTTAAAAAGTGGGTCCCTGTCTAAAAAGTTTGAATACCACTGGTCTAGGCTAAAGTTCGGACGTGTCACAAACGTGATCGTGCACAAGCTCGTCTTCCATCTTCCCTCATGTGCAGTGATTACTGCTTTTGCTTCCTAATCATAATTAACTGTTAATATACGCAAACCATAGTGAGTTTTGTCTGAATCCAGTAATGTTGTGAAATAACCGGGAAGAAAGAGCGAGACTCTGGATTTGTAATTGCTTCAGAACAGAGTTCGGATGTGCCTAAATCTAAACTGAGAGAAATTTGTAGTGAATCCAGGTGTTTAGGATCATGTGCAATGTTTCTGTAGTGCTAATTTAAGTGACAAGTTTGGGCCACCATGAATAGGTGTCTTGATACATGAAGGAAGCTACTCTTATTAAGAATTGACTGGCTTGACTTATTTTTGACATATTTTTTGTTTCTAGCAGGTAAAGAACAGCTGCAACCAGAAGGTCAAGAAGATTTGCGGGAATTGCTTAAAAAAACACTGGAGTTTTGTTTATCTAGGTAAGTATAAAATGGCTCACCCATTAGAGACAACTCTTTAATTGCCTTTAGGCCAATGTCTTATTAAGTAGTAATTATAGGATATGGGTACATAGCTTATTTCATGATAATAATGTTTATTTTTTAAACTCTGCAGTGGCATTTGGGTTGCATGGAACTTCATAGTTGGTGGGGAACAAATATAAGTGGTTCATATCTAATCTTGAAATCTGGAAGGCAGATGAGAAAGAAATGGAAATACGATAAATCCATGTGAACAGTGCAAGCAAAGCTCATGTCCTTAGTTAAATGTTTAATTGCTTGCCCTCTTTACTCCTCTAAAATTTCTTTCTTTATTCGTATCAGAAGCACCTACATTAATATAATTTTATACATACATAGAAATATATTTTTAGAATAAAATACAAGGTTAAAACTCGATATCATTTGCCCAATACTGGACCACTTCAACAGCGTTCTCCCTTGCCAGCATAAGATCTTCCGTTGTACATGTAGAGGGGCACCATGCGCACTGTAGCATATGTGAGATGGTTTGTTCTTCTCCACATTCACACAGCATGTCTTTTATGGGGAAACCCCATTTTCTCAGATTGTCCTTAGATCTTCCTACCCCAGCACGCAGTCCATTTAAAGATTTCCATACAGGCCACGGTTGTTCTTGGCCTGGCAGCGGGCATACATATGTTTCTGCCCATTCACTCAGCAGCTTCTTGCTCACTTCCCATAGTTCCAAAGCAGTCTGTGGCGACTGGTTATTTGGGGAGGGGCACAATGCTAAGGAAGCTATTCCTCAATCTTGATGGTGGAAGTTGATGGCCATACAGTGGGTGTGTTTCGAGGGACGTCGCTTTAACCCACTCCTTCTGCGCTGCGCTTTCCTGACGGAATTTGGGGGGGGGGAGGCCAGCTAGGTAATGCCCCTTTTGTACTGGAGTCGGTTTTAGGCATCCTGTGACTAGTCTTGCTCTTTCATTTAATGCCATGTCCACCTATTTTGTGTGATTACATCTATACCAGATATGCTGCTTTTCTTTCCTGTGTAACAGTCTGTCAGGGCAGCTAACAATAAAGCTATTAAAACATGATTAAAAACTGGTAACTGCAGCTCAACACCCAAAATGGCAGCCTGACAAACACTCAGCAAATACCCCCATCTGGGACTACGTTCAAATTGTGTGGCGATTCCTAAAATGCTGTACTACGTTCTAGTTGTGAATGTCTTTCTCCAATCCAAAGCTTGGCCTTTATACTCAGGAACAAGAATGCCAAAGCATTTTTGGGGGGCAAGTGCTAGTTACACACAACCAAAGGGAACTGAAGCAAATGTGTGAATGTCCTTTATATGTAGGCATCTCTTTCGTGGGTTCCATAATGAGAGCAAATGCAAGTCTGATAGTAAAATGAAAAGCAAATGGTGTACAGCAAACTCTCCTCTTCCTTTCTTCCAGAGAGAATCTTGCCAGTGACATGTACCTTATATCTCAGATGGACAGTGATCAGTATGTGCCAATAATGACAGTAGCAAACCTCGATCACGTCAAGAAGCTGAGTACTGATATGGATTTGATTGTTGAAGTGCTGCGATGTAAGTAATTGGGTCATATGAAGAGGAATAAAGCTTGTAATTCTGGCTTCCATGTAAACTGTGGATAAGTGCCCATTACAGGTAGATTACCCCTTTTCCCAGACATCCAAAATCCAGACATTTTTGTCCTAGACGTGTTTTATGTCGTGTGAACACTAGAAGGTCTTGTGCTCATTCCCAGGCATAGGCTGTAAGTTCTATTCTCTGTTCTATGGGGTTTACAGACTTTTTTGAAAGATGTCCAAGAGGCCAGCAGACACCCATATGGGTAACAATGAAATGAGCAAGAGGAAGCATCTCTCATTATATTTATGCAATTATCCTGAAATCCAGGCAGCTTCCCCTCCCAAGCAGTCTGGATAAAGGGTATTCAGCCTGTATGAGCCTGAGTAGTGGGCTGGTGTAAAGTGCTTGCAAGTTAGTTATGCTATTTTTTTTTTCCTAAAGACAATGTAATGTTAATTTATGCCCTTTGGGGAGACGGAGCAGGGTAGAAATCAATAAATTTTGGTTACGGATAAAAGTTGCATGTTAAGACTAGTATAAAACACTTTTTAATTTGTTGCTGCAACAGTATAATGTGTCTTCTCTCAGCATTGCCTTTAGTCCAAGTGGATGAGAAGGGCGAAAAAGTCAGGCCAAACCAGAATCGCTGCATTGTGATTTTACGTGAAGTACCTGAATCTACTCCCATTGAAGTAAGTACTTCGGACATTAGCAAAACTAACTTCAACATACTATCTGTGACATACCGACCAGAACAGCAGAAGCCCTGTAGTTCTTAACAGTTCAAGTATTTGTTCTTACCAATAACTTTTGTATACCTTATATTTAGTTTTTGATTATATTGCTGCAGCCATGCCTGTCAGATACTTGACAAAGTCAGGATTAGGTATGTTTGGCACAGCCTGTTCAGAATACAATAGAGGAGGATTGTGTAATAAGAAGGTCTAAGCTTTTAAAAAGAGGGAAGGGAGTGTCATAAGCATCATCCACAATGGAATTTTGGAGGATTCACAGTGTGTGTATGAATGGAGGATATGTCAACTGAAGAGGGGGGCTGTATAGTATAGATCTTCGCATTTGTGAGGCTGTCACTTGAGAATGGTATTCTGCACCAACTCGCTAGAATTTGGTGCACGGTACTCTAGAGGCTAATAGTTAATATTCTAAATGCACAGTGCCAGGCTTGCTCCCTGATTGGCTTGCTTCCAGCAGGAATGCTTACATGGGCTGAAGCCTGGAGTTATAGGAGTGCCTCAGTATACATCTTCATACTGTAGCTACTTGTAGGTTATTGCCTTGTTCCTTGGCTTTAATCATAACCCAAAACAAAAAACAAACCCACATTATATATTTACTTATGTATCCAATGTTTACCTTGCCTTTCTCCCTTAAGGGGACAAGGTAGGTAACAAAGATAAAACAATAAAGATAAAATACATAGATTGGTGGTTCTCAAACATTTTATTATTATTATTTATTATTATTATTAATTGAATTTCTATCCTGCCTTTTTGCCCAAAGGCACCCAAGGCGGCATTACAACATAAAAATATAAAATTTAACATTAAAAAACAATTTAAAAACAATATTAAAACAATACAGTAAAACAAAATTAAAACAAAGCAATAGAATTTAAAAACAACAAGCCCTGTGGATCATTTGGTATAAAATATAACAAACCAGCCAGCCAGCCTGTCAACAATTAAAAGCTTTTTGAAATAAAAAGGTCTTCAGCCCCCGCCGAAATGTTAACAAAGAGGGAGCAGTTCTCAATTCTAAGGGGAGGGTATTCCAAAGTTGGGGGGCCACCACCGAGAAGGCTCTCTTCCTGGCCGCTGCCCCTCTCACTTCTCCTGGTGGCGGCACAGTCAAAAGGGCCCCCCCAGATGATCTAAGAGTACGGGTAGGATTATATGGAAGGAGGCCCCTCAAATACCCCGGACCCGAGCCGTAAAGGGCTTTAAAAGTCAAAACTAGCACCTTGAATTGGGCCCGGAACAGAACCGGCTCTGGGACCCACTTTTTAGAATGACCATCTGTCCGGGCCCACTGGAAGGGATGTCATTCCCAAAAGTGCCATCATTGTGTCACCAGAGCCTGCTGCTTTCCTAAGAATGCACAATAAGTTGGATTATTTCTCAGCCATATTCCAATAGTAAAGTGAAACAGAAAAAAGGCGTATTTACAACCTTGACATAAACAACATACCCACATAGCCCTTCCCCTTTCCAGTGTCCAATCTTCCCATATTTTCAATAATGGCTTCTCCAGGTGCTATGTGGCCCACCTGATTTTGGCTCACTACCCACATAGTGGGTCCCAACCCACAGTTTGAAAAACACTGACATAAACTATAGAATGCACATAAAGCTATAAGATATAAAAACAACAACAACAAAAAACAAAACTACAAAGCCACATTAAAAGCCAGTCAGTGGCAAGCAACAGCATAAAATCCAACCATTATCAAACATTAGCTAATTTTGAAAAAGTGCAAGCCAGTTTACAGGATATCAAAGGTTTTTCAAGGTAAAAATATCTTCCGATCTCACTGGAAAGTTAACAGAGAGGGAGCAGTTCTCAGCTCAAAGGGAAAGGTTGCTCCATCACTGTTCTTCCTGGTCTTTAGTTACACTTCTCATTTCCACTTTGTTTTCTTAGGAGGTTGAAGCACTCTTCAAGGGGGATAACTTGCCTAAGTTCATAAACTGTGAGTTTGCCCACAATGGCAGCTGGTATATTACGTTTGAGTCTGAAGCAGATGCACAACAGGTAAGTTCTCTCTGCTGGCAAGCGTACAGATTGTGTCAGTTTTCGCATTGCTTCAGAATAATCCTGGCTGAAGTGGCTTGAGCAGAGTTCCCTCAAGTTGGTTCATCTGTACATACTTAGTACAGAGGTCTTAGTCATGGAATGGCAACAGAATATGCACGGGGCCCCATGCTATCCACGGGTTTGGCCAATATGGATTTCACTACCCACGGATGCTGAACTGCCTCCCCCCAAACCCAGCTGGAGGCTTTCTGAAACCCAGAGAGACACCCACCCACCAACAGCCTCAACGGGCTTCAGAATAAAGCCCAAAGCTTCCGAAAACCGGCCTCTCCGCCCTTCAGAAAGCCTCCGGAGGCCACCCAAAGCACTGTTCAGTTGCCTTTGGAGGTTTAACAGATCCCCAAATCCACAGATTCAAACATCCATGGATCCTGGTATTCGTTGGGTTTCCAGGAGCAGAACCTCCGCAGACAACATGGCTCCACTGTACTGGTGTTGTGCAGAACCACAATATTCAGGGCAAAATGAACTATAGATTTACACTCCATAGCCACGTTTATTGTGTTAAGGATGCAATTTTTAGAGGCAGTTAAATTCCACTGCAACCAAGGAAGTACTCCACTCTGGTTTGATTTCAGTTGGACTCATTCATGCCAGCCTTGTCTGGATTGTTCTGAAGATGCAGTTCATAATTATAACTGAACTGCAGTTTGTGGATTGGGAGTACCACCAAAAAACTGGGTTAAAATGAAAATTGACACTCTGTTTGTTTGAGAGATTTATACATAAAGAGATTAAGGGAGGGGGGCAAAACTGTTTACAATGCAGGTTTTGCTGCAGTTACAAGAGACTGACATATCAACATTAAAACGCTTCATCAACTTAAGACGAAACAGAAAAGTCTTAAGCCCACACCAAAATGCCATGAGGGAGGAGGAAGATCTTAGATCCTCTGGTAGGGAGTTCCATATTTGCGGTGCCACTACTGAGAAAGCTCACCCCTGTGCCGCCAACCCCCTAACTTGGGAGAAAGGCAGCACTTGCAGGAAGGACCCCTCAGACGACCTAAGAGGGCGGGCCGGAATGTGAGGGTGAAGGCGGTCCCTCAGGTAACCTGGACCTGGTTTTGAGAACCTGGCTGGAATTCTTTGTAAGCCTGAACGGACCTCAAGCCCAGCGTGGTGGTGGTTGTGCACTCGCACTTGCACAGTGACATGCTAGCATTGCTCTTGCTTCTCACTTCTTGAATTTGAGGACGGGACGCTGTGTTTTGAAGATGAGTGAAGAAATGGCTATTTTACCCAGCGGGTAATTAAGCTGTGGGACTCCTTGCCACAGGAGGTGGTGATGGCATCTGGCCTAGGAGCCTTTGCAAGGGGTTTGGACAGATTTCTGGAGGAAAAGTCAATTGCAGGCTGCAGGCCATGATGGGTGGTGCAACCTCCTTACGTTAGAAGCAGTCTACCTCAGAATGCCAGATGCAGGGGTGTGGCAACAGGCTGCAGCCATCTTGTTGTCTTGTGTGCTCCCTGAGGCACCTGGTGGGCCACTGTGTGATACAGGAAGCTGGACTAGATGGGCTTTTGGCCTGATCCAGCAGGGCTCTTCTTCTGTTCTTATGGCAGTGGCTGGTCAGTGGCCACAGCACCTGCACATACAGTAACAACAGGGAGCAGCTGGGGTGTAACTGGTAGAGGCTACTGCAAATATCCTCCATAGACAAGGAGGACCTGAAGTTCCTTGTACTTAGTATAGTAGTGTCTTCTTGGAACTAATGAATGATTTGCTCCAATCTCTAAAACAAATACATTTATTCTTCTAAAGGCTTACAAATACCTTAGAGAAGAAGTGAAAATTTTCCAAGGAAAGCCAATTAAGGTAAGTGTTTTTACTTGTATTTTACTTGCTTGTTATATTGTACTGCTTAACACTAAGAACATAAACATTTTCTATTTACTACATTTTTATCCTACACATTATGTTTTGTAGGCAAGAATAAAAGCGAAGGCGATAGCTATAAATACATTTTTGCCAAAGAATGGATACAGACCCCTGGACATGAATATCTACACACAGCAGCGTTACACAACATCTTTTTATTTGCCTCCAGTATACAGCCCTCAACAGCAGTTTCCACTGTACAGCTTAATTGCCCCACAGACCTGGTCAACCGCACACAGCTACCTTGACCCATCACTGGTAAGCTCACTTGTTTGTTCAATGCTCATGCTGTCGCACGCCTTGTGTATCACAGGGGCCTCCTAGGTGTAAGTTTTAGTTTCATGATGAAATTCTTGTGAAGAGAAGAATCTAGTTCCTCATTTTCAGGGAATTGAGAATTAAGGCCAGAGAACACTCTTTTTCCAATTCTGTCTAACTCTTCAGCCTAAATAGAAATTAAGAGCTATAGACCCAGTGGCTGATTTTTATTACTGCTTTGTAGTGTTTGCTCCTAGATTTAAAATAGGGACTATTAAAGCCTGCCAGATAATTGTTTGATTCTCCTGCTGTGCTGGCCGCCCCCCCCCCCCCGTAAAAAAAAAACCCCAAGCAGACCCCAACCCTCATACAGATCAGGCAAAATGTGCATATAAGTGAGAATCTATGGACATACTAGGATGAATAGACCTTGAAAGGTCTCTGTCATAGACTCCATTCTGCACATTGTACCACTAGGTACCAAGCTCCCCACAGATACTGAATTACCAAACCTGAGAAAAGCTAAACTCTCAGATACAATTAACTACATACAGGACATTTTTATATGCAGAAAAATTCAAAAAATAGGGAAACCCCGCTCCCCACAGTCCAATTGGTTAAATTTGGTGTTCTCTGTTGCTTCATTTTGTATACTGTGTGCAGGAACTCTGAGTTGGTGCCTCCAGTAGCTAAAGCCAAGCAGCAGGCGTTGTGTTCAGGCAAAATGTTACAGATCAAATCGAGGGTCTAAACCCTGGTCTCAATCAGAAGAATTTGGCTTGCTTCAGCACCCTTGAAATCCAAGAGACAGGTCATGACTGTGACCCATTAATTGCATGGAGACTTGGGCAAAGCTAACTTTCTGTGTATATAGGCTGTTAATGTGGAGTTGGAAGGAGCAGAATAATTGCATGAGTTTTTATACCTAGTCACTCGCACAAAGATTAAGCAGCTTGTATCCAGTCCCTGATGTACTAGTTTTCTAGTGTTTCTATGTGAATGAGCAATCGGTACAATCCTTCTCCAACTGACTACAATGTAATGTAATATGTAGGTAGGGCATAAGAAAATTATTTGTTTCCTTCTTGCTCTCCAGAGGGTGATCCTCTTCCATGTCCGTAAGGAAGAGGGTATTTTATAAGATAGGAGGGAGAAACCCCACTTTCTTCCAAGAACCTGATTGATCTCACTTGGAGTAATTTTCTTAATTGTTTAGGTATCGAGACTGTTAACATTGTAGCAAACACTGTTTCTTAATCCAGATGGGATGCTTATTAACTATGGAATATCCAGACAGTAAATTCTGTGATCAGATCAGAGACTAAAGCAGAGAAATAAAAGGGGCGGGGAAGGAAGTTGTCTGAAAAACCAGCCCAATCATTTTGGGATTTGAGAGTTGCGCGAGTACGTCTGTGTCATTTGTTTCTTTTCCACAGGTAACACCATTTCCAAATACAGGATTTATCAATGGATTTACGTCTCCTACTTTCAAACCTACTGCCTCTCCACTAACATCCCTCAGACAGTATACTCCCAGAAACAGGTAACTTCTAAAGATAAACTTCATCTTGTGGGTTATGTTGAATCTGTTAAGGTAATGTAATGGTTGAAACAGCTTTTGGGAGAGCGTCTCTTTAATCACTTTACTTGGACCCTGTGGCTGATCATTGAATAAGAAGGTATTCTTATTGATTGACTTTCACGTAATGGATTTACCTAATTAAAACCTTGCTGACATTAAAGCTACTAGAGCAATTTGAAGAGTTCAGGTGAGTGACCTACATGACCTCTTTAAATGAAATATGTTGCAAAGAGAAATTACGATTTATAAGGATTAGGGGTCTGGGTCTGGCCATGACCCAATTTTTGATGGTTCATGGAGCTGACAGAGGGTAGGTTAGGCTATGTGCATAAAGTTTTACACAACCTGCTACTTGTGGGTGGAGGGAGCCCTGCTACCCAATCACCATGATAGCTGCAGAGGCTTAAGTGGCTGTGAAACTTCTTTTAGGTGGAGCCCAATGCTAGGACGGTTGGGAATCATTGGATTAGGGGCATTGACTCATGCTATGAGTCCCAAGGCAGCAGTCCTCAAAGTGGTACAGCAAGCTCTTCCTAAAGAGGCCTCCTCAACTGTTAGGGAAGGCATAAGCTGCATAGCCAAAAACGTAGAACCCCTAAAAAAACGCTGGGGATGGGATCGAGGCAGTTGGGGAAGAGAGCAGAAGTGGTGTTGAAGGTTGTCACCAGGGAACAGAGCAGACATAATCACCTCCATCACTCCTGCCTAAGATTAGGAACAGACCATATGATTGTGCTTTTGCGGGACAAATTTCCCCAGCCCACAGATGCATTGTCTACTGGTAAGGTTGATGCAACAGTTGAATCCAACTAGCTTTCCATTTAACCAGAGTTTACTCAATATTCATATTTTAAAGCCAAGAACATACCATTGTGCGAAGTTAATGTCAGTGCCTGCGTCTATAACCGTAGTTAGGGTGGCAGAATGGAACACTCGTTGCTATGGCCAGCTTCTAACCGTGGTTAAGACTCAGAATGACTCCATTACTGGCTTCGCATCCATGTGCAAAGAGGCTTTGTAACAGAGGCGTACTGAATTCAGTGTCTTTGGTTAAAGCTTGGTTTGGTCAGCATCATCTTTTACACACTATTGTGTTCAATTCAGTTAGAGACTGACCATTCTCAACTATTAACCAGGAAGAATAAACAGTGTTTTATGTTGGCCTCACTTCCTTTGGAGAGCTCTTGTGTTTAAAAAAAGGGTCCTTGTTTTCTAGAAGTGTTTGTGTCTGGGTGGAAAGAAGCATTTTTGTAGTAGTAAAATATTCTTTGACTTTTTCCTTCCAGGAATCCCAGCAAATCGCATCTACGGCATACAATACCCAGTGCTGACAGAGGGCCAGGACTTCTAGAGAGTCCAACAATATTCAATTTTTCTGCCGATCGCTTAATCAACGGTGTCAGGAACCCGCAAGCAAGGCAGCCAGGGCAGAACAGGACACGTATGCAGAGCACTTCAAGTTACACCAAGCGAGATGTAGGAAGTGGACGAGTAGAGCCCACTGCCTCAGACTCATCCCCCAGCTTAGCTAGAGGCAGGTGAGTGTTGAAAGGGTGACGTGTGCTTCCGTCAGGCAGGTGCTGTGTGAAGACTGGGGAAGAAGAGATTGGCTTCCACAGCATGGGGAGGGATTAGTAAGACCAGTAAATGAGGCCCCCGTCTTAAAGGCGAGACGGGCATTAACACGATTAGAATTGGCAGACCTGAAAAGAGTGGAAAGATTTCTGGTACTGTACCTAGTGAGAGGTACACCAATTTGAAATGCCTTTGGGTGGTTTGGTCTGTGTGCAGGAGCTGTCAGAAAAAGGGGAAGAACTTGAAGCTGAAATTGCTGAACTGAAAAGAACAAGTGTAAGCAGAACTGGGCTTCTCTCCTTAAAGGACTGGCATATTTACCTGGGTTAAAAAGATGGTCAATAATGATGTTACATTCCCCCTGTTAAAGGGTTCACGAGTGACTATTTCAGAATAGGTTCATGACTCAGGTTATTTTTAAAATAATTGCTGGAAGTGAGATGTAAAAAGGAACATTCGGCTGTAGAATAGAGTTTTTGCTTAGCATCATTCACCAGGCTTAACAGCCCCGTTTCGTTGGTTGGTGGAATGAGCGTTCTGCCAGCATAGACGGCCTTATTGCAGTAGCAAAGAGGTCTCTGATATAGGGAGGAGGGTGGGGGGGGGAGGGTGGTTTGGGTCTGGAAAGGGGTGGGTGCAGCAGCAGTGGTGGCCACGAAATTCAGACCTGCTTTCCAGGCCCAATCCTGCTGCATAGGTCCACACAGAGCTGCACCAGTCATTTCTCCAGTTAATAGACCCGTCAGCACCGCAGAGGCTTACCAGCAGATAAGGGAGCAAATGTACCCTTACCCTGAGGAGACCTCCACCACTCCCACCTCCCCACAGGTTGTAGCGGTAGCCATTGTGGTGCTGCTGCCTGGGCAGGGCAGGGCAGGCTGGGGCTGTGGGTTTTCTACCGTCGATTTCCAGGTGGGAATGAATGTGCCACCTCCTCTAGGGCAGGATGTGACCCCTTGGTGCTGAGTGCCTCCCTGCTTCTCTTCTGTCGCAATGTGTTCTAGGCTCCGTCGGCGGAGGGAACTCTTTTGAGCAAAGCTTTTTCCACCACCAGCGGCGCCCGGCTGCTGATCTGAAACCAGGCTGTGTTGGTTTGCCTTGACGTTTGTGGTGTTGGATTGTGTTCCCTTCCGTTAACAGTAGTGATCTGGCAGTTTGACTTCGTTGGTTACTTGTGAGCATTAGCTGTAGTAACTGCGGTGTTGGGCTGCAGACCCCTAATTTCAATGAAATGACCACATCCTGTCATTTGATGTGAATCATGCCTTGTAGGTTTTTCTGATGAAACTTGCCTAGAAGCAGGTTGTCTCCTTCTAATGTTTTAGTAATATTAAAACAAGTGTCTTAGTTTGTTGCCTAGACAATAATGTGGTTAAGTAATATAACTGTAGACTTTAAATGATCTGGGACCCAAAGTGCTTTACTGCTTGATGTTTTTGAATTGGTTGTGAGTTATCGCCACGTTCCTCTTAGTGAACATCTCGTTGTCTCCGGTGCTTTCTAGCATTTACATTTAGCATTTGTATGAAACTAGTGGCAGAGGCCAGCTGAGGAAATAGAGGCAGTTGCCACTACTACGCCGACAATGCTCACACTTACTTACTTTACACTTACTAAAGCCCTCTTTAATGGCTTTCAGGATTAAATTGAAGACATTCCTGTTTCAAAGTTGTTTTTTAAATTCAGCCAGCATGGGACCGACTTACCTGGTGGTCCTGGTGGCATTGCAGGACTGGCGCAACTGCCTGCATTGGCCCTGCGCCCGTCGCGCTGGCGTGGCTGTGCCTTGTGGCATGTTTGCGGCAGTGCTGGGCCGACGCAGTGGACTCGTGTTGGCCCAGTGTGGGCCTTAGAGTGCTCTACAAGTACGTTACTAGCGGGAAAGTCTGTCTTCCAAGTGTTAACTTGCGAACGTCACAAACCCAGACAGCATTTTTATCCAGAGACAAACGTGGAGCTGCCTGGCTGGTACCTCTTCACAGAGCCTGTTACTAGCAAACGGTTGTGTACTGTCAGGACCTCGCTTACTGAGGTTGTCGGGGTTTGTAGCACAGGTGCCTGAGGCAGGGGGAGGGGGGCTTGGTGGCAGTGCTCGTGGCGTAGGGACGCCGGGGTGCCTGGCAGTGGCACAGTCGGGGCCTCGTCCTGTTGCGCTCACTCGTCTAGGGACAAAATCACGCCAGGCCGGAGTGCCCGGAGGCGCAGAGCCCCTGGACCGGCACGGCGCAGCTCAGCGCACACTTGGGCTGTGCTTGTGGAACCCCTGAAGGAGCCCCAGGGCCGCCTAGGAGCACACTGAGAAACGCTGACCCAGAGACTGAGGCTGGGCGTGCCAGGCGAGTCCCGAAGGGCTGGCAACCCTTTCGGGGATGTTTCTGAGTCCTGGGAATTCCTTCCTGACCCTGTTGTGCAACAAGCAAACCGGTGTTAAAACGAAATGAGCAGAAAATGCATGCTTTGTATTATTCCTGGCCCATTTTGGCAGAGTAATCCTGTCTTCCTATAAATAAAGGCCTTCAATTGTTGACAGGCTGGCTGGCGTTTTACATTTTGCATCTTACATTTTAGGGGATCCACGGGGCTTGCTTGTTTTAAATTTTTAACTGTTTTAATATTGTATTTAACATTGTTTTAATTGTTATATTTGTGGTTTTTAAAGTTGGTTTTTAATATTGTAAGCCGCCTTGGGTGCCCATGGGGCAGAAAGGCGGGATAAAAATCAAATAAATAAATAAATAATGGCATGTCTGCGTAACCCTAACACAGTGCTAACAGTTTACATATAGACCAACTGAGTTTCTGATTATGATTTTTCCCTCCAGGAAAAACTCATATGGCTATCGGAAGAAGAGAGAAGACAAGTTCACGGTGAGTGAGCGAGAGAGAGAGAGAGAGAGAGAGAGAGAGAGAGTGTAATTGTTCGTAGCTGTTTATGGATAACAGGAATATTGATTAGCACAGTAACATAGCATTGCAGATACAAAAGGAGAAATTACTTGCCTCAAAGACCAAGATGCAGCTGCCTTCTAACTCTAGTGAGGGTGAATGCTTAGAAGTACAGCTGACTTCCATTTTCATTAGATGTTACTGAACTACAGTGTTTAAAAAAATGGGGCGCCCCCCCCCTCTGAAAAATTCCGTAGCTCCTGTCAGGGTTGGCCTGTCTATGACATGAATATGCTGAGCACTGAACAGTGACTTTTCACCCCAAGTCTGCCCCTGCCTCCCTCTTGCCCGCTGTGGGTCAAGCTGCTCCAGTCTGCCTCCTGATCGTGAGGCAGATGGGAAGGCAGTGATCCAACCCCTACCTCCTTGCATCATTCCTTCTTTGTGTGGTCCCCCTTTTTAAAAAAGTATGGGGATACACTAGGGAGTGCACGTTTTGCACTTCCCAATTTGCTTAAAGGGACCTAGTGCAAGATTTAGGGCACTGGCTCCCAGCCTGTGGTCCGTGAGACTCTGAGAAGTGGTCCGCGACATCTCACAAAAAATCACCCTCTGTCCTTCCAGCATCTCACTGAGCGAGTGCCCCCCCCCCATGAACCACCAGACAGGGCGGAGCACGGACTGGCCGTAGCCAGCACTGAAGCCTCAATTGCACCTGTGGGTGGTTCGTTCTCTGCCCTCTGGGGGAGAGCACTCACTTAGGAGATGCTTGAGGTCCCACGGACCACCATAGAGGACTGCCCACAGCCACAGCTGGCAACAAAAGCAGCAACCCACAAATATTCTGTCTAGATAATAAATATAACACATCTTCTAATTAAATTGGTAACATTTAATTGTGCAGGGGTGTGGGTGGCAGTTGCATGTGTCCCATGATGACTCCAATTTTTGCCTCCGGGGGCTCCTAAAGATTGGGAACCAGTGGTTTAGGGGTAGGGGGCTTGATCACCACCGCCTCTGCAGGTTTTTCAGTGGTGGCAGCCCTGGTTTAGGGAGAGATGAGGGTGAGAAGAAGATTGCCTCTTTCCTAACCAGGTGGACTAAGTGACAGAGGTAATGTGCACAATTCAGAATCATTCCTGGGTTAATGCTTGAAGCATTTGAAAATGAAAGCTGAGATTTGCCGTTTTCTCTCATTGAAACACACACACACAAAGTGGGCCCACTGTATTCATTGGGGTTTGGTTCTGGGGGAAAACATGCACGCTCAAGCCTGCTTGTAAAATGGCATAAAACTGCAAAAGGTTACATAAAGTGCATACAATTAAGTAAATTGCATATGGCAGGCGCGAGGCAAACAAGTCACAAGTGCTTCAGACAAATCTGATTCCAGATTTGATTCTGCTACATCGTGGTATGTGGAGCTTCAGTTCAGTTAGTTGAAACTGCAGGCACAAGTCCTGTGGAGATGGCGGGCCCACCATACGACGGCTTGTCTGTGGTCAGGCAGTTGGTGAGCTCCAAAGACCATGAACTGGGGCTATGTGGTTTGGTAAACGGGGTCTGTGTTAAATGAAAACGCACCTTATAATTTTACATTTTTACTTCTCTTCAGTAAATAGGCAGACTGTACAGTACTTGGGTAACAATTATTGGTAGGTCCAGAGCCGTAACGAAGGAAAACTGCCCTTGGGGCAAGGAAGTATTTTGCGACTCACTACCCACCTGAATGGCGGTGACTGAATGCTCCCTGCTCTTCAGTTTTTTTCAAGCTGGGAGTTGCGATGACATCAGGTCACCGCCCACTTCCTGGTTTGGAGGCTCTCTAACAAAGAGTTGCACGAACAAGGCATTCCAATCCACCCTCACTTCCAGTTCCTCCAGGTGCATGGCACCTCAATGGAAATGAAGGTGGAAGCAACAGGAAAACCAGTAAGAAAAAAGTCACGCAGTCTACAGAGGCGTGTTAAGGACTGTTCTATTCCAAAGTCGGTTGTGAGGTTTTTTTAAAACTGTCCTCCCTTGCCTACAACCTTCCCCCCCCAAAAAAGGTAGGGATACATGCCCCTTTGTCTACTCTGAAGGAGTAGCAGCAGATATATATGCACAGTACTGCACTGACTATTCTGTCATTAGCAAACTCCACAGAAGAAGCCAGTTGTTTCTCTGTGCCTTTAAAACCTCAACAGGTAGAAATTCAAAAGGGGAAGCATGCAACTTCAGGACGTCATCCATCTGTTGAGTTTCTCCTTATTACTAGGTATTTTCTAAGACTTGCAATTCTTCCAATAATGTATATACTGTTTTAAAAATATATATAAAGTGTTCATATTATATATAATATGCAGATGTATATGATTTTAGAAAATGTGTATGTATATATTTAAAGGATTTATAAACCTCTCTCCCAAAAGCTTAGAAACAATGAATGTACAAATAGATATAGTGTTGAAGTAAGGGGTAATCAGGACACCAACTGGCTGAGGAAGGGTGGGCTTGAACCTCTGCCTTGGCCGCTGGATGGAAGGTCAGCTGAGGGCTCAAGGGGACGACCCGAGAAAGCCCAGAAATAAGCGGTCAGTAAGTGGCTGGACCTTGCAGGCATGAGCTGTGGCAGAGCTGAGGGTTGCAAGTTGCCGAGAAACTTTATGAATGAACCGGAATGTTAAAGAGACCGAACGAATAAAATGGAACAAAGATTTGTGGAGCGGTTTAAGGAGACAGGTGGGTTTCTGGGGTGAATGTTAGGAAAAATAGAAGGCCCCTTCCCTGGGGAGGGGTGGAAGTGACAAGAATTGGAAGGTGAAGTATGTAGGAAGGGTCAAAGCCGTGCTCATTGATGTATTTTGGGAACTGTATGATGGGGGGGGGAATAGTAACCTGCCCAAGCTGCACAACTGAATCATCCATTCTGATACAGGGGCAGCTAAGCAGATACCAGCTCCCTTAAGGGAAACCTATTGCTGGGATCATTAGGAAAGGCAGGGCAGGGAGATTGCCATGTAAATGAAATGCCTCATCCTATCATCAATGTGAGCATGTTTAACAGCAGTGGGGTCTCTGAAGACAATAGTCCCGTCCCATTGCATAACAATAAGCCAGTACTCTCTTTGGAATGCTTCTACATAAGCCGCCTCTGCAATAGCCAAAAGAGGCTGCTGAGGCAACAGATAAGCAGATAGTAGAGCCTGAGGGGACAAAGGGGTGCAATTTTCAAAATACAGTAAGTTATATGCTTTTTTATGTTGAAAAAATTGCACCCCTCCTTTGATTTGTGCCTGGAGCAACTGCAACTCAGGCTCCATCCAAGTTACAGTTCTGGGTAGGACATTTGTCAGGATCTGGCATCAGGTAAGCAGAAAAAATGATCAGAAAATAATTATCGAATTTAAAGAATTGCATATAACCCTAAATTTTACCCTCAACCTATCCATGGGTCATAGCAAATTCCATGATTTGAACTTAAAACTTGCCCTCAACTTATCCATGAGGCTGACTTCTACATGAGTATATGCAGTATTTAAAAAAATTATAGTGTTGGTACTACAACATTTCCTCATGTTCTGTTTCTCTTGTAGAGAGGACAGACGCAGTCTCCACCCCCTCCAAAGCCTCCATCTCCAAGTTTTGAATTGGGATTGTCCAGTTTTCCACCATTGCCTGGAGCTGCTGGCAACCTGAAAACTGAAGACTTGTTTGAAAACCGACTCTCAAATGTAACAGTAGGAACCTCAAAAGAAAGGGTGAGTATATGCAGATAGGGTGGCAGGCGGAAGGGTAAGGAAGTCCTCCCAGTTGCCTTTGATAAGTCTGCATTTCACTTTGAGGACTGTATTTCTAGACAACACTGATGCAATTTCTGTCAGGGGAGACTTCCACTGCTAAGTTATGACTTGTTACAGTGATTGGCCTCTTAATTTTGATTTCCAGGAGCTCGCATAACTAATTTATGGATTGAACTTGCAAAGCAACCCTCATGGTTTGGGGGAATTTAAAGGGGCGATGAGGTGACCTTGCAATGGCACAAAACGTTCTTGCTGACATTGGGAGATGCTGGCCAGGAAATGCTTCAGCTGGAATATTTGGTGCCCTGGTTTGTCAAGGTGCAACTATCCATCAACTTACAGCAGTTTCCAGTAGCCGTCAGGTGCTGCCTTCACTGCCCTCAAAACAGTGGTCTGCCTTGTCTCGTATTGCCAGCTCACACTGACAACAGCCCTCTGCAGACCCTCCTGCTGGTGGCCTCGGTGGGCCTCAGAATGGCCCTTTTGGTGTAATGCCTTATAAGGCATTGAAAACATCACTTCTGGTTTTGGCCCGAGACCGGAAGAAACTTTTTTTGGCTGGAACGGCCATTCTGAGACCTGCTCTGCATGGGGTCGCTCTCCGCAGATCCGCAGCTTGGGGGTTCTCCTGGATCTGCAGCTGCTCCTGGAGTCCCAGGGGGCAGCTGTGTCCTTTGGCTGGTTTGCCAGCTGCTGCCATGCCCGGGTCTCTCAGACCTGGCCATGGTGACCCTTGCCCTCGTGACATCGAGATTAGTTTACTGCAGTGCCCATTACGTGGGGCTGCCTCTGAAGATGGTCCGGAGACTGCAACTAGTAGTGCAAAATGCAGCAGCCCAGGTGGCTGCTGGAGCATGTCGGTTTGCCTCGGTTGGGCCACTGCTTCAGCAGCTGCACCGGCTGCCAAATGGTTTCCGGGCTGAATTCCAAGTGCTGGTCTTGACCTTTAAAGCCCTTTACGGCTGGGGTCCAGGTTTTTGTGGGACGGCCTCCTTCCATGTAATCCTACTGGTCCTCTTAGGTCATTGGGGGGGCCCCTCTGAGTGCCGCCACCAGGAAAGGTGAGCGGGTGGCGGCTAGGGATAGGGCCTTCTCAGGAATGGCTCCCCTGCTTATGGAACGCCCTTCTTGAATTAAGAGCAGCTCCCTTTCGCCTCAAGACCTTGCTTTTTAGGAAGGCGATTGAGTGGTTGGCTGGCGCTTTTTAAGGAAATGGTTTTTTAATGTTGGTGATCCGGTTGTCTGTTTTAATCTGTTTTTATTCTGTTCTTTATTGTTACCTATTTATGGTAAGCCGCCTTGAGTCCCCTTGATTGTGGGAAAAGTGGGGTAGAAATCTTTTAAATAAAGAAATAAATGCAGGTTGAGTCAATTCTGACTCAACACAGGTCTGGACAATCTGTTTTGAGCCAAATCTGCAGATATAAAATCTGCTGCTAATTAGGCTCAACCTGTATATTGATTGGTTAATCCTGCTTGAATCCAGAGAGCCATGTGTGGAGTTCTGCTTATGGAATGGGGCTTTCCCAGCAGTCTCCTTGTGTTCCCAAAAGTTATTGCTTCAGAAGACGAGGGGTCCTCCCTCCCGAAATAGTGTACGCTGAAGCCTTGGAACTTGGGAATTGGCCACCACTTTGCCAGTGGAAGTGCCTTCCCCGTCCACTGGCAACAGATCAGATCTGTAATTAAAGAATTCCTGAATTTGGTAAAGTGTAAATCATGGCCTTCAGCTTCCTGATCCAAATGCTTGTTTGACAACATTAAGTTGCCTTGTTGGGATCAGGAACTAACATTTCCTTGAGGCTGACCTTGACTCCACTGGAGCTATTACTCTGTGTGCACTTACCAGTCTGCCTGCTTGGTGCGTGAAGCACCGCATGGTCTGCATTGGTTTGATAATCTTTGAGGACTGGTGGCCTGCTTCAGAGATTGGGCTCTCTGGCATCTCTTAGAGCGCTCAAGTATGTCCAAATACAGTAAATGTTTATACAATGGTGGTGTTTTGCTGTGAATGAGTTGAAGTATCTTTTGAAATGATTCAAGTTTCGCTTTCTGCAGAACCTCAGTGTGGATGCAAGTACAAACACTATTCCATCTGGAATTCCGCGAGAGCCCTTATTGCCAGTTTCTTCTCCTCTGCCAGGGACGTTTGAAAGGTCTCCTTCTCCATCCCAGTCTGAGTAAGAACTTAATCATACACTGCTTTTAAATATACTGCTGTAAATCAGTAGTGTGCATTCTCCATCTTCACAACGTTCTGTGTGATGCTGTGCGTAATTCTTGAACGATTGAGTGAGGGCGCCATGTGTGACCTGCAGCCGTAGTCTGTTCAGGGACTAAGTAAGTTTAAATTTGGTCTCAGTGTTGAAAGAAGCCTGTGCATTCTTTTGGAATTGGTAACTAAGTTCCTCAGATAGCCTCAATACCAGTAAACTAACTTCTCACAGTAGTGGCCTGCTTGATCTTTAGCTGAAGGAAAAAATGAAAGCAAATACGTAAAACTTTCATGGCTGGGTGAGTGTAAAACATAATCAAAAATGTTGTGCCAGTCTTCAAGCCACTGTTCAAAACACATTGTAGGATGTAGTTCCAAAGCTTTGCTTTCAGCTGTGGAAAGCATCTTTGAGTGGGTTACATAGAATTTTGTATCCAAAGCAGAGTTTTTTTTCATTACATTCACACGTTGGTTTGTGTTGCTTGCAGTGACTCCAAAGCTATGGACAAGCAGCAGAGAGAGACACAAAATACAGAAAGACTTTCTTCCACACTTACAACTGCTTGTAAATCAGTACAAGTGAATGGGGCTGCTGTGATAGTAAGTGCTTTTTGACTCTTGTAGGCAGTCTCTATGTGATTAGTACTTCCCATTTTATTGCTTAACAATTTTGATGAGTTGTTCTCTTCCAGGAAAAAGCAAGAAAACCCAAAGCTGGAGGTGTTGTGCAGTTTGATTAGTGCGGGAAAGGGGGAGGAAAACTAAAAACCTTTTCTGTGTTTCCATACCTGAGTAGTATTTGATAAATTTCTCTTCCCATAATTTTCTAACGCAAATTTTTTTTTATTTATTTATTTGATTTGATTTTTACCCCGCCTTTTTGCCCGGAGGCAAATTTAGGGTGGGTTCAGTTAGCTAGATTTTCAGGTATGGGTAGGCAAGAAACAACTGCGGCGGCTTTTAGAACATGCTCTCCATTAAATTACCATCTTGGGATAAACTATGATAGTAGACCTCTAGTTATTTGTCCTTGTTACGTTGTTCACAAGGCTGTTGCAATACTTTCCCCTCTAATGTTCTTAGGGGTAGATACAAAAGTCAGCCGAAGGAAGAGTGGAGCTGAAGTTGTAGAATCAATAAGCAGTTCACTTGGCACTGCATAATTACTTGCTTGTGGTCTGTGCAAGCGGGGGGGTGGGGGGGTGAGGTGGCCCCCACGGCTTCTGTAAAAAGCAATTTTGTATGTCTTCCTCATCAGTGTGGCCACAAGTAAGCTTTTGTTGCACAGTACAGTTATACCTTGTTTGTTACTCACTGGGGTTCCACTCTGAAGACCCCACACTGGGTTCCACCCAGTGGATACCGAGATCAGTGGAAAAATAGCTTTGAAGACCCACTTCCAGGTTTCTTGCTCCTCCATTGTCACCCTAGAATGCATTGGTATAGATGCTATACCCCATTCAGCCACTAGATGGGGTAAATAATGGACTCTAATGGAATGTAGGAAGGTAATACATGTGATTTTGGCCCTCTATTTCCTTGTTACAAGGCATTTAAAGGTGGACCCCGGTATCCGTGGATAACTAGGTCCTGCTGTATTTTCCTTACCAAACCTTTCTACCTCACCTTTTCTCCTCTCACAGAGTCCTCCTCCCTTGGAGTCCTCGGGTCCCTCTGGACCTCAGCAGTTGCCTGGGAATATGCCTGTTGCTTGAATTTGCAACCTCACATTGTGTCTTTTGTCCTGCCTTGTCAGTAGTCGTCTTGTTTGGAGGAAGAGTTTGAAAGACAGAAGTCTTCCAAACTGCCACTGTCCGAAGGCACTTTTTGCAGCTCAAAGCTGCAGATGTTTCGTTTTGCACTACATTGTCAACTAGTCAAGCTTGAAATGGAGAACCAGCAGTCTCACCCTGTTCATGTAGGAGCTGCAGTTTTTGTTGGAAAAAAGAATCCCATATTTAAACTCTTTGACAGCAGCTGTCCTTGTGGACAAACTAAAACCCTAAGCAAACCACAGTGGTTCCCAAACGGTCAGCCCTGGCTGCCCAGGGGAGCCCTGGTATCCTCATGTGCCCTGTCCAATCTGTAGGATGGTAGCCCTAGTGGGACCTGTCCTCAGCCTTCTGACGGTAACAAAATGAAAGTTTGCTGTTCGTGCTATATCCGTGTCTTATGCTTTTGGTTGCACAGGAATTACGAAAACCTAGTTATGCAGAGATCTGTCAGAGGACTAGAGACCCTCCTCCTCCTCCACTGCAGCCCCAGAAAGAACAGAAGCCAAACACTGTCAGCTGTGGGAAAGATGAAAGGAAGCCCACAGAAACACTAGAGCGAAGCAAAGACCCGCCTCCTGTGAAGACTCACCCAGGACAGCCCAAAGACCAGCGGAGGCAGTCGGGACGCAGGTCACCACCTCCAGCCGTTGGGAAGCGCCTGTCTAAAGAGCAGAGCACCCCGCCCAAGTCTCCCCAGTGAAACGAGTCCTTGGGAGGAAATTCGGAGAGTTCTCACCATGAAGTCGACCCAGGTTGCCACTCGAGTCCCAATGAGTTGCTGGTTAGGAGCTTGCAGTGAATATTAGGAATATGAGATGCCTGCAAGTTTGTTTTGTGTTTTTCCTTTGCTCCTCCAATTCTCTTGCTGCCCTCACCAAATTCCCCTAGAGCAAACAGTCTGTTCTGTCAGGGTTTAATTAATCTAAACCTTATACTTAGATTGGTGCTGAACTGGAGATGATGCCTAAAATTCCTTCTGATTTTTTTTTCTAAATGAAAAATGCATTTATCTGAGAAAATCAATTTTTTATTAAGCCTCCATGTGGCTGTGTGAATACAAGCTCGATCTAATGAGTTCTTTTCCTAATCTACTAAGCAGAGTTGTGCTGCTGTAGTTTTTAAATAACTGATCTGTAAGTACATATCTTCTTAAAAAAAGACTAATCACAGCAGCTAATGTTTAGAGCGTAAGGAAAAACAGGTATTTTATAAGATCATACAAGAAGTTTGATTTCTTTATTTTAAAATTCTGGCTGCTGTGGCACTTCAGCAAAGAAACTATATCTTTTAGGTTTAAAAATATATTTGATTCTGATGTTTTAAAAATTCAACCATTTTTGTTCTTGGCCAAATCTGAGCCTCAGAAAGCTCACCCATGAGGCTTTTCTAAAATTATTTGTTTTGGTGGACTGCAAGCAAGTAACCAGCTTCTCAATCCAGAATAAAATGGTTCCTTGAATTTCAGAAGAAGAAAAAACAAAGCACATTGTTAATAAAAAATAATTAAGTACATAAAGCCCTTGTAAATGGCGAATGCCAAGCTAATGGCTGTTTTTCACAAGATAGCACAACGGCACTCTTGTGATGTGGATCTGAATTATTCTCTCTCTTCAGCCAGAGGAAATGAATTTTGAGTCACCACTGTTCTTTCTGGTTTACTCCTGTGCTCTGTGTAGGTTTTTTAACTATGCTCAAAGTTCTCTTTGGAAGAGTTCATATCTTAATCAGCTTAAGTGCTGACTCCTTTGTACCTACAAACATTGGCACATGGATTTAAATTTTTTCAATCTGCAAGATAATGGAGTTCTTTTTTGAGTGAGTGTGTGTGTGAGTGTGCGCGCGCATGTGTGTGCGTGTGTGTGTGTGCGTGGTGAAGGAAGAGACCCCATTTTCCAACCGGGGAAAGGTTTGTCGCACTTCATTTACTTTAGAAGTGACATGCTTTTCTGAAGGACAAGGATGCACTAAATTAGCAAGTTTCTAATAAAGTTGACTATAAATTATTTTTGTGTTAAAAATGCCTAAAGTTTTTTTCTTTTGAGTGTTTGAGCAGCAGATGGTTCAGATGAAAATTGTTTTCCTGCTGAATACAGTTTATTCCACAGAAAAGGTTTATTTAAACAACTGATTTTTTTAAAAGAATTATTTCCATCCAATATTTAAAGACTTGAATTTTATTTAAACTTGAAAATGACTTTGCCTTAACTTTTGTACAAGACAGCTTAGAGTTATGGAAGTCTGACCCCCTCAAGGGTTAGTGGGGGGGGCATAGACAGAACTACTCAGTTAACAGTATGTATGTATTGTCACTGGTCTTACTGGGTAAACATACTGTAGTACAGGAAATAGTGGCAGTTTTTTTGTAATATACCTTAAAAGATCTTAAGCAGTTGATCTTTTTTCAAAATGTTGAAAAAAACAATCTGTAAATGGAAATAGTCGATACTGTATTAAATATGTGCACTTGGAAGTGTGTGCTTTGCTTGTACAGTTGTAAATAATCAGAACATATAAAAAGGTACCCTTAAAAAAACTGATAAAAATTATTGATATATTATAAATGTTGCTGTTGAGCTGGATGTAGATAAAACTAAATGTTGTGGTTTTCAATATTACTTTAATTTGTTGTTTTTATTTCCTTGTTTATTTTCCTTTATTCTGGTGTGCTGAGCTGAGTCTGCCTCTTCACTGCAAAAGGGAATCGGAGCAAGTCTGGTTTAAAACCCTGATTTTAAACTTCAACTGTGTATTTCAACCAGTGCAAAAACATGGTTGTGCAATGTAACTTTCAATTCCAGGTTTTTTAAACATCGGTGAATTGATTTTTTTTAATTAAAAACCTGAATTGGAAATAACATTGTGACTGAAACCTACCCTCAAAAGTTGGCTCAACCACTGTTGTCTTTAGGCCAAAATATTAGGAAGTTGCATTAGGTTTCCTTCCACACAGCTATAAAAGTACCTAGGGCAGTTGATTCCTAGCATAGGTTGCTGCTATTTTAATTGTCCACACACAGAGAAACCAACACCAGCCTGCTTTTTGCACTGCAGAACTTAAAATTAGCACGCTGGGATCTGTTTGTTTCTTCCTGAAAAGGCTCAATTGCAAATGCTGTGCGAGAGGATGGGGACTTCGGAATCAGAAATCTCCAAACAAACTGGCACTCTTGTGGGGTTTCAATCCTTTAACCTGGGGAGCAGTGAAAATGGCAGCTAGATGGGCAAGTGGTTTAGGCCAGCTTAGGAGATTTTTGTTTGCCTGTTGTATGCAGCTGCAAACAGCGTTGGGATGTGGCCACCGCAAAGTGTACAGCTAACTGATATTCACGCTCATAAACACAGGCCAGCAGGTGGGTTGTACTGTTGTAGCACATTCTGCAGCTGCTTGTACTAGGCTAATACACTGTAATTACTTCTCACCCAAATGTAAAGAATTTAAAACTGAAAGCTTTTTTGTTATTGTTGAAGTGAAAGTGACATGCCAAATAACCTCTCCAATCACTTCAATACTTTCCCCCACGCAGACAGTTTGGGGCTACTGAAACAGATGTCCTTCAGGCTTGTTTACATACAGGGATTCAAATCTTGAATTTACAGAAATAAAGCAAACTGCCTCCTCCCCCTAAATCTGGGCTACAGGTTAGAACAGTTGGAACCGATTAGAATTGGCTCTCTTCGACTCGTAGGGATTGCTTTGATGCTCTGCCTATGGAAGTGTAGTGCAGGTGGCTGGGGGTTTCAGGCTCTGTTTTGAGGAATGTATTTAAAACAAGAATTTGCTTCTGAGTCCTTAACACGTACGTTTTACTTTTGCATCTGCCTCCCCTGCCTGATTCTCCCATGTGTCACAGAAAAACCAGTAAGCTGTCAGGCTCAGTTCTTAATTTTTCTTAAAACGTTTTTGCTGCCTCTTATCTAAACACATAACAAGTTGATACAGAGATGCCCTTATTTTGGTGTGTGGTGCAGTGTGTCTGAACAAGCACTCACGGTAAGCATCCACACCAGTCTGTGTCCTTTTCAGCTGGCTGCAGTTCTTATGAGTTGTGTAACTGGTAGCAGCAGACAATCGAAGACCCCTGCAAGCTCACCGCTGCCAAGTCATGAAACCGAAGGGTGGTAATACAGAGGCCTTCTGCTGAGGGTTTTTGTTTTGTTCTTCTTCCATTTAAACTGGAATCAAGCTTACATGTAAACTATTGGTAATTTAAGTTTCCTTTTGTGTCATAAATGTACAACTGTCTAAAATGTAGGTTATGAAAAATAAAGATTTAGGCACTGTTGAATTTCTCTTTTTTTAAATTAAACTTCTTACAACAGTATTTCTTTCTTTTGATTTTGCGCCCACATGTGTAGTCTTATTGCCTCAAAGGCACACAACAGAGGTTGTTGCTATGGCTATTCCTTTTGGAGAGTTGATGCACCTTAAAGAGCAATAAATGCTGCACGAAAACTGAACATTTTGCCCATTTTTACAAGGTATTGCTGTCTAATAGGCAATTTGCCCTCCTGTGCTTAAACCTTCCGACAAAAGTTCATTGTGAATTCTTGGGACAGATTGTGAGAGGAAGATTCTTTGATTTCAATAAAATCTTGAGTATGAATTTTTGATTGAAACATGCCGTGAATTTAATTTTATTATTTCTACAGTCCTTCAAAACCCTGACTAATGCGGGTAGATTGTTTTTGATACTGGCTTACTACCCGAAGTATTTTCTACTATACAAAACAAGGCTGTGTGTCATTTAGACTAACAGAATGTGGTTGAGCTACAGGATAGAGTAACTTTTCAGGAGCTGGGGGCGGCCGTACTAAGGGCCATTCCTTGGGAAGTAAAACTTTCTCGAAGTGACTCCCAGCAAAGCCATCTTCTGCCCTGCACAGGTGAAGTGTAGGTGTGTCATGCGACACATCCATATATCTGTTTCTTGACCAATGTTACCAAGTATCCTAAATTGTTTGGTATTTTTGTACAGTGGCGGCTGTTCATTCTCTCCCAGCCAAAAAACAAAATCCAGGCTTGCAGCTACACGTTCCTGTACCTGAGGATTCTTGGTTTTTCATTGCAAGAGGACCTACTGTACCCTTCCCCTAATGGTGGTGTTACCTTGTGCAGTGGTTTTTTGTTTGCCAAAGCTCATTTACTTACTTTAAAAGTAGTTTACTGCTACTACTAAGGATAGGAATGTGCCCTCCAGGGTATACAGCACTTGAACACAATGCCTTGCAGGTTGGTGACGGCTATACCTGTATGTATTATATGTACAGTTGCTTCATGTAGGTGCCCAGACCTTTGTGGAGGAAATGGAGGCCCCAATTAGGTTATGCAATAATCAGGTTTAGGCAATGCATCAACCCAAGTTGATAAAAGACGTTGCTTAGAAATTTATTACTAGGGCTGAGGTAGATGCCTTGTATCCTGCACACAGTGGTTCTCAAACTTTTTAGACCAGAACCCATTGTATAATGGTGCTCCTGTCAGGAGCCACTGGAAATTACTAACCTGGAAGTGATGTCATAGCCAGATGTAACATCATCAAGCAGGAAGTGCTGTCATCGTGACATAATAAAATGACACTCCTGGAATGCAAACTACTGCATAGCCTCTTGAAAGCTTCTTGGAGGTAACTTGCTTGGATACTGGGATCTTTGACATTCCTAACCCTAGAGGTGAGGGACTAGATGTAATGTGAAATTGTATATTTACTACTAGTTTATCTTCCTGTAGTCTAACTTAGGTTACTTTGCCCAAGCATGTGCACTCCAGCAGTGGTTTCCAGGTGTTCAGCATCAGGAACTACTTTTTAAAATGCCGCTCTGCTGGGGCCCATTTAAGTCTGTGAGATTAAAGTTCTACTTCACCAGCCACTCAGCCCTCTGTTTTTAATCCTTTTTACTATTGTTGGGGGGGGGGGCTCCTTATGGAGCTCTGTCTGGAGATTTGTTGAGCTCCACATTTATCAGATCGGGACCATTCTGGAGGCGTCACATTCACCTGGCCTTCGGTTAGTCGAGGCACATTTGTCTACTCATGAGTAAATGTATGCACATCGGCTTTGTTTTGCTTTCCATAGGGCTCAATTTTCCAAGGGTGCCGTAGGGCCAATGCAAGCTGCTTGCATTGGCCCTGTGGTGTTGTAAAAGTGCCATAAAGCACTTCCCCGCCAGCGCTTCTGGCGCACACCTGACACAGCCCCAAGTGAGGCGCCTGCGCATTTGCCGAGCTTAGCCAGCGCATGGGCTTCTCTGGGCAGGGGAGGGGGTGGAGCCCGGATGCAGCCCGTCTGGTGGTCTCGGCCTGCCCTTCAAAGACGACCGAGGCATGTTTTCCTGCTCATGAGTAAATGTGCACCTGGTGCTCTGCTTCAGTTTGCCTAGGGCTCAGTCCATCTTCTTTGTGTCCTATCAGCTTGTCAGTTTTGCAACCCACCAGAAATTGGGTCATGGCCCACTGATGTCGCAACCCACCATGTGAGAACGGCTGCACTGTAGCAGGGGTCTCCAGCAGAAGGCCACGTTGTGTATTTTACTCATTTTCCTGAGCAGAGAAAAATCAATTTTATGAATGAGTAAGTTTTGCTTGGATCTTCTTTGTAATCCGCATGATACGTTTCAGAACAAAAAAGATGCGACAATTACGAACAATTCCATTATCAAACGGAGAAATGATATACATATAATGAGTAAAAACGTCAGACATTGGCAACTGCTCTGTCAAAAACGTTGCTGCGGGCCAGATGTGCTCCCTGCTCCACAATAACCATGTGAGTTTGTATATTCATAATTCAGGTACAGAGAAATGCAGTAACTGGTAGAAGTATCACTTCTGAGACTATTAGCTACGGTGTCGCTTATATAGCTCCACTTCTGATGGAGTGAGGTGGTCTGTAGCGAGGGAGGGGGAAGGCTGGTGATTTGTGGGAACTGTGGAGGTTGAAGAACTGCAGCAAGTGTTTAACCTTCTTTCTGCCTTAAGGTTTTTCAATGAGTGGTAACTATTTTTCATGTATTTGGACTGCCCAACTTGTGAACTAGAGTCTATTGCCAGGTTGTCCTTTTTATGGTTTGTCTTTAAACACACTGTGCCAGGTACAGCCTGGATCAGGGGTGTTAAAACCAAGGCCTGCAGGCCAGGTGTGGCCCGCAAAAGCTCCACCGTCAGCTGCTGACCTCTGTTGAGGTGTCACTGCTGAAAGGGCAGACCGCCTGACGACTGGGCACTCCCACGTCTTGAAAACACCAACATGTCTGTCTACCACTTGCAGTTAGTAAGTCCTAAATAAGAAGGAAGTGCTTAATTCTGGCCATGACCTGCGTAATGACGTCGCTTCCATCCCCCAGCAGGCATCATTTGGCCCACTGTATGAAACAAGTTTGGCATTTCTGGCCCAGATGATCAGATGGGCTCTCTCTATACTGGCTGCTCTTACTAGCTTGTCTTCATTTGCAGGTCAAGAATGCCAAGTTGTCGTTGTGCATCTTGTATGCCGGTGGAAGCTCTTCGATAATGTGCAGTTCTGTGCGTCTTTAGAGCCTGAGTGACACTGAGGCAGCCTCTTCTAGAGATCCTTGACAACAAAATGGAATTGCTGCTCTGAAGTAGTGGCTCTTGGGCAGAGGGGGGGAAAGGCAGCTCATCCTTGGGGAGTGTGTTGCTGGTGAGATGAGTCTTTGTGTGGAACGTGAAGGACCTTGCCTTGATCCATGTGTTTTGGAGTGCTCTTGTCCTGCCTTTCAAGCCTCTGAGGCGCCTCCTGGCCATTGAGAGGGGAGGGGCACAATCTGAGCTGCTCCAAGGGGCTCCTGTGGCAGGGGGAGGCAGATGCTTGTAGCCTCTGCTGCCGCCGCCGGCATTGCGTACCCAGGCACCTCCACAGCTCTCGACACTTCACTCGGTGGCCTCTGAACTGGCTTGGCTGCAAAGGCAGATGGAACGTCCGTTTCAGGAGCGCTGGCGGGGGGGGCACAAGCCACGTGGGGCTCCAGGCTTGCCTGTCCTCGGCGGCAAGGTCAGCTCTGCGGTTTCAGAGTCCCCTTTGTCAGCCTTTGGGCTGCACAGTGTGGGCCACGGGCGGCACTCACAAATGCTGCGCGGTCATTGCAAAGTTGCAGGAACTTAAGACCGCGGTTTTTTTGTCTCTGGGTATCTGAACTCAGAGCATCAAAATGGGGCCTCCCCCCCCCACAATGGACTGCGTACTTGCTGGAGCAGCACAGGGTCCTGAATTACAGCTGCTCTCTGTTCTTCCCCCTCCATAGAGGGATAGTTTGTCCCCACCATTAGGTCACGTTTTTTACACAACCTTTCGGCCGCAGTAGTGATTTGGAAGCCCTCCTGCCATGTTTCATACAAATGCACCTTTTGCGCCTAAGAATGAGTTCTGTATAACAGAATCCGCAAACGTTTTGTGCTAACTTGAACCAAGAAGGAACTGCCTGTGGAGGGTCCCTCTGACGGCAACAGACTTCTTCTCCTTACGCAAGGGTTTCTGAAAGGTAGTGTGCCTCTTGGAGGACGAGGGAGGGGGCAAGGTTGAGATCCAAAGCAAACTGGTTCCATGGCCATGTTGCCAGAAGAAGCTTTTCCGCTAGACCAGGGACAGGGAACCTGAAGGCTGTCTGAGGTCAGCCAGCCACGTGAAGTTGGAGAAACCACCGGCCTGCTGCAAGGCAGAGGACAGACCGTGCACCTTCTCTCCCTCCCCTTCGCCAACAGGCAGGCAGGCAGGCAGGCAGGCACCAGGCAACCAAGGGCGTGTAAAGGTGTCTCAAGACGTCGCCAGAGAAGTGTAAAAGCTGCTTGTGCTGATTTGTGAGCAGTGAAGTAGCAACAGTTGAACCTCGGCAGTCTCTGCCTGGCCCCTGCCATGCAGCAACTTTCAAATGCGTTCGTCTCGCAGTGCCCTGCCCAGGCATCCGCCCTCCCCCTTCATGTCGGGACAAGGCACACCACAGCATTTTCAGGGAACCATTTCCCCCTCCCCTCATTTTTCTTGGTTAACTTTCTGCTGCCTTGGCTCTTGTAAGAGCCAATCACACTTCTAAGAGCGACTCAGATGCTCACGGGGGATAAGTTGGGAGTATGTAGAAGAATTCTAGGAGGCCGTTTCACCCTGGAGCCAGACTGAGGGCCCTCTCATACACGTCACGCGTGTTGCACCGGAAGTTCTCCAGAAGTGCCTCACAGGGAAAAGGAGAAGGATCTGCCGATGGTCTAGGGCAGAGTGGTTCCCAAACTGGGGGTCAGGACCCACCACTGGGTCGCAAGCCAATTTCATGTGGGTCGCGAAGCACCTAGAGCAGCCATATTGAACATATGGGAAGATGGGATGCTGGAACGGGGGAGGGTTGTCTGGTTGTTTTGCTTGGGTCAATGTTTTAAGTAGGCTTTTTTCTTTCTGATTCATTTTGCTGCTGGAAAATGGCTGAGAAATATCCCAACTGATTGCTGCATTCTCAGGAAAGCAGCAGGCTCTGGCGTCACAAAGCCGGCACTTCTGGCCATGACATGACATCACTTCCTGTAGGTCCTGAACAGACTGTCATTCTTAAAAGTGGGTCCCTGTGCTAACAAGTTTGAGAACCACTGGTGCAGAGTTCAATTACCTGTGCTGGGGTTGTAGTCTTCCAGGCAGAGTCCTACAGAGCGAGTGGTGCCACAACGTGTGAACCTGACTCCAGTCACATCTGTGCCTGTTTGTCCTCTACCCATCTCCCTTGTCCTGAATTCGGGGCCTGCAGTGTTGACCTGCCCCATCAAGGCAGGAGCTGCGCACGACTCCTGCTCAGTTCTGCAGAATAAATCTCTCCCTCGTGCCTTAAAGGCGTCTGCCAATCCTGCCAAGGTCTCTGGGAACTGAGGTTGAGATAATCAGCGCACTATTATAGTCTGCTTGTTCAATTGTTTCTTGGGGGGGGGGAACCCACAAAGCTGCAGAGTTTCTTTGTCCTCCTCAGAGTGTGGATACGAGACAATGAAAGTGCAGTAGCAACAATGGTATGGATTAGCTTTTAGAAGCCAGGCTCTGTTCTTGATTACCCTTTAAAATCCTCCTCTTAATTAACTTGCTAATTGCAATATAATTAAGTTCTTAAGGCTCTTAATAATTCTGCAAATTAAAACCCCCAGTAGTGCACTATACTGTTAAAAAGAAGAGTTTTAAAATATGCTCCATTTCAGGACATTCTGTTTAAAGTTGGAAGAAACCATTTATAAAAAGCATTCAAACATACGCATGCTATTCAAATATTTACAAAGTACATTACATTTTGCTATGTTTGACACTTGGATGAATACAGATGTCTATCAACCAACTGTACCACTGTGATCTCTGCTTCTCTTCAGATGTGTTTTTGAGACATGGGGGGCACAAAAATTATGTATAAAAATATGCATGGGATGGATAGAGAGAGGTTCTTTTCCCTCTCTCACGACACCAGAACCAGGGGGCATCCACTAAAATTGAGTGTTGGGAGAGTTAGAGCAGATAAAAGGAAATACTTTTTTACCCAACATGTAATTAATCTGTGGAACTCCTTGCCACAGGAGGTGGTGATAGCGTCTGGCCTAGATGCCTTTAAAAGGGGATTGGACAGATTTCTGGAGAAGATGTCCGCCACAGGCTACAGGCCATGAAGGGTGGTGCAACCTCCATACTTTAGAAGTAAGCTACCTCAGAACGCCAGGTGCAGGGGAGTGGCAACAGGACGCAGGCACCTTGTTGTCTTCTGTGCTCCCTGAGGCATCTGATGGGCCACTGTGAGATACAGGAAGCTGGACTAGGTGGGCCTTTGGCCTGATCTAGTGAGGCTCTTCTTATGTTCCTATGAGAAGGTCCTGCATAGAGTTAGCAATAGGAACAAAGAATTTCATTCCGTGAACCGGATTAATCCTCCACTGAAAATACTGCTTGTCCTGCATGAGAACGTTTTGAAGCAATTCTTTTATAGGCCCATCTACCTTGGGACTGAGGAGGAAGAATGAGAACATCAGGCCTCTGGTGCCAAAGAGGCAGACGCTCGAGAGACATCCGGCATTCAGTCCCCTCATGCCAGAGGCAAGCAACGTCCCCAGGCAGTTGGGGGCTGCCCCTTGTTGGAGGTTTTTGCCTCCATGAGAAGAAAAACGTTGGCAATGGGTGCCCAAGGTCCTGGCTGTCTGAGAGCCCTGCGGCACCCTCTTGGAGGGGGGGGGGAAAGTCCCATGGGTGTTTTGGAAGGCAGCTGCAGGCCACGAGGCAGACCAGGAAGCCAAACTGATGCGACAGTATCCCCTCCTCGGCCACTTCAGTGTCCGTGTGGGGAGTGGGGGGCAGAAATGCTGATGTGTTTGTAAATCACCCCAACACCTGCTGACTCGGAAGACAGTTTCCAGCAAAAAAGACAACGTAACTGTGGGTGGAAGGAGGGCAGGGAATCGAACCTGAGCGCATTGGCACACTCTCCAGGCCTGTCCTTAGTTTGTGTAGACTTGGAGGAAAAGAGTGAGTCAATTAATCCTAATAACAAGGAGTAAATTACATTTCAGATCCAATCAAGGTCTACAGAGAAGAAATTAACGCTGCGTTTCCTCGCAGGATGCAGCCAGGCCTCCACGTGCGTATAGCTGGACTTGTCGCTCCCTGTCGATTGCTCCTGGCCGCTGCAATCTGTGTGGCTTCCCCACTGATTAGTATAATGCCACTGAATGGAGCAAAATTCGTTCTGTAATTGCTTGCTTGCTGCTTGATGGACACTTGAAAGAGGCGACTCTCCTGTTGTCTCCAGCTTTACAGGTTGCAGGCACACTGTGGGTCCTCGTGGCTGAGTGGGTCTTCTCAGGGGACTGGATGGGAGCAGCTCACGATAAAGCCACATCCAATGAAACCACAACTATGGCTCAGATGGTGATGGGGCCGCAGCTCTTGGCAAGAACCTTCCAGGCAGATGCCCGCATCATGCACCATACAGTCTGGTACATGGCCAGGCAATGGCGGGGGGGGGGGGAAGGGCAGCCTCGCTTCCCCAGGCACCAGCAGCCTCGAGCTGGCCCCCAAAGCAGCTCGATCTGCCTGACAGCCTGGAATACTGAAAGGTGAGAGGCATCCTGGAGAGAAAGGAGCATTTCAGCAGCATCTTTAAATGTCATTTTCTTCTTGAGGTACACCGTGACGATCTGCCCTTTGAGTGATATTTCTCATAATGTCCAAGCCTGAGCCCTGCATTTTCAAACTAAACCCACATTCTCTTGCTTGGTACTCTCTCGTACCTCATGAGGTCCACTCATTCCCTCTGAATTTCATCAGTTTTAACGATGTGATCCCCGATGAAATTAAGTCCCTCGGAAAATTATTTCCCTCTGAAAAAAATAAATGTTATGTTCAAAAGAAAGATTGCTACTTTATGCATAAGGGAGTCTTATCGACAACAACCGACCTGTCTAATGCTCAGGTTGTATTACTGCAGCGTATTCTGTGTGGGGCGGCCCTTGGAGACCACCTGAAAATGTCAGAGGATTCAAAAGGCAGGGCTGAGTTCCAAACCGGAATTCACTTATCTGAATATATTGTATTTGCTTTCAGAGGGCTGGCTTTAACCAGTAATGCCCCAGACTGACTAAAACTAGATCACTATCTCCTATATAGGCTGCATTGCACACAAATAATGTGTGCAACGCGTGCAATAACATCTGCACCAGCACAATCCCCCCCCCAGGCCAGTGGCGCATCATGTGTGCTGCACGATCACTGCATTGCAGAGGGGACAATTGCAGTCTCTGGGCGCAATCCTAATCAGCCGTCCAGCACAGGGGTAAGGGAACAAAAATTCCTTTATCTTGAGGAGGCCTCTGTGACGGCTCCCCCAACTGCAGGGTGCAGCCGCTTTGCCAGTGCGCCCGCTGTGTCATCATGAGCTGCCGCAACGGCTGGTTGTCCCACATGGCACCATACCCGACTGAAGAGGGGCATCTCCACCAGCCACAGGCAGACTCACATGGGGAAGCAGAGACTCTACAGATAAGGAACGTTGCAGCAAAATACGGAATGTTGATAAGGAATGTTGTCCAAGGATAGCAGTCCTTGGAGCTCCCAAAAAGACTCCTGGACACCTTGACACTACTGGTTGGGCTACTGGTACCAGGTGCAAGGGAGTGGCAACAGGATGCATCTTGTTGTCTCATGCCTCCCTGGGGCACCTGGTGGACCGCTGTGAGATACAGGAAGCTGGACTAGATGGGCCTTTGGCCTGATCCAGCAGGGCTCTTCTTATGTTCTTATGACACTGCAAATCGCACCTGAGGAAATGGTCAGAGACACTCGGACTGCTGGATGCGTCCTCCGGCAGTGAGAGCCACATACGAACTGTCTAATAGCTCGGCAATTCTCCTTAAGAAGCATTCCAAAGTGCCGTTTCCCTGGTTTCCTGAGACAGTTGCTAAGGTTATTGAATAGGTCAATTGCAAAGCAAACCAAGGAACAGAGGCAACAACAACAAAAAAGCATTATTTCTGGAGGAACATTATCAAGTGAGCTCAAAGCACAAGGATGGATACGCTGCAATCAGACGAAATGATGGCGTCTCTCATGCATTCCATTCCCTTTCACATGGCTCAGACAACCATCCTGAATATCCCAGAATCCCCAAAACTCTCTGATTAGAGACGGTGCCAGAGGAAACTTTGGCCAATTCTGGGGTAATTCTGAGACCTCACCAACAGGAGGCTGCAAACCAGCACTTAACTGGCATCAAATGCGATGCAGGTTATTTTCAGAACTGGGTTTGTTAATGTGATTATATGTTACAAATGCATTTTCTGCTTTTGTGCTGGAGTACCCTCAAAGTGACATACAAAAGCAGAAACAATAATCAATACATTACAGAAGTACAGTCACGACAACTTAAGAAAATAATCTGAAAATGAATAACAAGGCAACAGCATAAGTGATCAATCAATTTCATATCACTACGTCTTCATCTACTGTCTAGGAACACTGTAAGGGTTATTATCCCCATGCTACATGCACAGTGGTGTTCCTACCGGGGAGGGGGCAAAATGCTAAGTATTGCAGGAGCCTGTGTAATGTAGCTCCTCCCTCTCGCCTTCAGAGCCATTTGTGGCTTGAAGAGCCACAAAGCCTCTGAGCCAACTGTCCAAGCCATGAATGGCTCTGGAGGCAAGGGGGAGGGCCGCTTTACACAGGAGCTCAGGCTGCAACACTTAGCATTCCCCCCCATAGGAATGCCACTGTACATGCAACACTTTGTTGCCTATGACTAGGTCTGGATTGGGGCCTGCAGTTTTTTAATTTTCTCACACTCTGCCTTTCAGGTCCTGCTATCCAGCCCCCGCATGCACGCTTTCGCTGGGCGTATCTGCCTGACAAACGAAACTGGCTTAGGGCGCAATCCTAACTTTCTTTCCAGCACCAAAGTAAGGGAGCAAACATGCGCTCTGTGACGACTGCTCCACTGCAGGTTGCGGAACATGCCCCACTGGCGCAGCTACGTCAGGGCTGGCCTGGAACGCGGGTTGGGACTGCGCCTGGAGCGTCGCTCTCTGGACTTCCCCTCACCTCCGAGGACCGGAGCGCGGCCCGATGAGGATGCTGCGCCTTCTCCGCCCGAGAGCGTCCTGCGCGCTCCCCCCGCTCAGCGTCTACGAAGAGGGACTCGCTGAGCGGCGTAGCGTCCTTCGGCGGGCGCGTGTCGGGGTGCGTGGCGGTGCGCTCGCTCGCTCGCTCCCCCCACCGCTGCCCCGACCTGGTTCCCCGGCGCTGGGGCGTGCGGCGTCGGGCGGGGACGCGGGAGCTCCGCTGTCAAGGGGCGCCGCGGCAAGCGGTGCGGCTGAGGGCCTCCAGCAGGGGGCGCTGTGGGGCAGGGACGCGGCCGGGCCCCTCGGCGCGCGCAGCGGGACCCCGCTCAGCCGGGCCGCTCGTCCTCGCGGGGGCCTCCCGCGCCCGCCGTGTCTTGACGGGGGAGGGGGCCTCGTTGTCCCCCCCCCGGGCGCCGCGTGCTTCCGCCGGGAACGTCTCGCGCCCAAAGCGCCCCACCGGCGCCGCGGCTGCTGCGGGGACAGGAGAGGCTCCGCCCCGGCGGCGCATCCCGGCTCCCGTCGCGGGTGCCCGGCCCGACCCCGCGGGAGGCTGCGCCTTGGCCCAGCGCACGCCGCGGACCTTCCCGGTGGCCTCTGGCCTCTCCCGAGCCGGACGGGCTGCTTGCTTGGGCCGGGCCTCCGGCTGGTCTGCTGCGGGGCTGGAGCCGCAGCGCAGCCACGGCTCGGGGGGGGGGGGCTGCCCAGGAGGCCTCGCTCGCGGGCCCTGCAGTGCGCTGCGCCTGCGGAACGGCCCCGCCCACGGGCCGGCAGAGCCTTCGGGGTGGCACCGCGCGCCCATCGCCGCCTGGAGCGGCCCGACGGCGGGTGGGCGGGGCTGCCGGTACAGCTCGTGGCGGCACTGCAGTACTTACTGTGCCGCCCGGCCCGGAGACCCGCCTGTGCGTGCGGACGGCGCCTGTGCAAACTCCGGGCCATGCCGGACGACAACTGCTTTACTGCCACCGCCTGCAGGCGCCGCGGAGATGTAGGAGCCTTCCCGGATGGCTCCTCTTCCAGCAACACAACGGCCTGATTCTCTCGCGGCTTCTGCCTTCTGGGCTTCGCTTAGGCCAGAAGCGCGTCGTGTGTGGCTCCTGCCTGCCCGCCCGCCTGTGGTGGCGCTGAGTCTGCGGCTCCGCTCAGGGTCTTCCTTCCCCCTCCTGGCAGGCTTGGCGAAGCTCCGCTGCCTGAGGCCGACGGCCTGTCTCTTCCGCGCCCGCATCACCACCAGCATCACCACCACCGCTGCTGCTGCGCCCCTCCCCTGCCACAGGCTGCCCCCCCCCGCGCCTGTTTGGCAGAAGCCCGGAGGGTGCGGCTGCTTTTTCTGGGCTCCGGAGAGCCACCAGGGCCCCAGCCAAGGCCGCCCTCTCCGTCAGCCCCACCGTCATGATTCTGGGCAGCGGTGCAGGAGGAGAAGGCCAGGCTCTCCCCTCCTTCCCATTCAGGCAGGCCACGGGGCGGGGCAGGGCAGGGCAGGGCAGGGCCTTCTCCCCACTGGGTTTGCTGCCTCCTCGGGCTGAGGCTTGATATGAAGCAAGTGCTTCAGTCGGCTCCGTGGCAAGCCGACTGCTTACTGGGAGGTGCCGGGGCTGAACCGGGGCCTTTCTGCAGGCAAAGCTCAGTCCTCACCCACTTTCCAGCACTGCCGTAGCTGTGCCAGTGGGGCAGGTGCTGCATCCTGCAGTAGAGCAGCAGTCATCGAGGTGGCCTCCTCAAGGTGGGGGAATGCCTGTTCCCTGACCCCAGAGCTGCGTTGCCCTGACCCCGGTGCTGGGAAGTGGGTTAGGATTGTGCCCGGAGGGCCCCTGCAGCCTTCCATGACTCCTTGTGCCCTGCAGGTCAAGAGCAAAGGCACTTTGTGCCATACGCACAGCCTTCACGCTCTTAAAAGGAATGGGGCAAGCTGAGCAGCTGGCCAGGGCCTTGCAGGACACCAGGAGCGGACCGAATGTGCAGGGCAGGCTGGAGCAGCAAGAGCGAACAAAACCACACGGAATGCAGACAGAATTAGGACACTAGAAATGGAGTGTCCTGGGCAGGGTCCTACTGTTCACCCAGAGAAGCTGACCAAACATCAGAGTGGGGGGGGAGGAGGGCACATTATCCACTTGTTTCCTTGGCTTGAAGGAGGAAAAAGAAAATATTTTTGTCACATAAGGCAGTTGTGTTTTCTTTTCCTGGTTATTTGGCTATAACCTTTGACAGAACACAGATATGTCAGTGTGGTTTAATGGCATTCTGCATTTACACAACATTTATCATTATTTATAACATGATGGTATTTTTCAGAAACATCAAGATGTTAACAATTTTGGCCACTAGGGGTGTCACCACCTCCCTGAGTGCGTTGCCTGGTGAGGCGCACAACCCCTAGTGGTGCCACTGATGATTTGCACAGGAGGGGAACACACATTTAGAGGATGACATTTAAAAAAACCACAACCCTACTTGTGTGCAAAACTGTAGGGCAGTTTGCATGTGTCACGGGGAGTGGTGGACAAGGGCGGTTGGAACAAGGCTGGGTGAGTGCACTGGCACTGCCAGGCAAGAGAACCCCCAACGCCTGCGCAGTCATCCATAATACATTAGAAAGCGTGGGGGGGGGGGGTTGTCCCGCGTGAATAGTGGTATCACAAACGAGTATCCATTCCGTTAATGCAACGTTCCGCAGAACAGCCACAGCAGTGATGGAAGGGCGAGGGAAGGAGTGCATTTCTCCCGGTACAAAATGCAGAGCTGAAAACGTGCATACGGGTTGTAGATTGCGCGTTTGAGTAGATGCCCCGCCTGACAAGATGGCCAGTCCCTGCTTTGTGCACCTGAAGGACTGCTGTCTGCTCAGCAGCCTGAGCATACCGGACCCCAAACCCCTTCGCCTCTTCCGTCCTCAAAGGAGGCGCCTCCCTGCAAGAGGCGTGCAAGCGCCAGGGGCGGTCTGTGGACTCCACACAGCCAGCTGGCCAGTCTTAGGGGTTCACCCTGCACCAGTTTCGAGGGGCTCCAGCAGGCATGCGTCAAAGTGCGCTTTGGACCCTGGGCACGCCATGCACTTCAGGCAGAGGAACGTGGATGCCTCCTCCTGTGTATTCCCAACACATCTGGAGACTTGTGTAATTGATCCTTGCCACAGGACGTGGTGATGGCTTGTGGCCTGGATGCCTTTAAAAGGGGATTGGGCAGGTTTGCGGAGGAAAAGTCCGTCACAGGTTACAGGCCGTGATGAGTTTGTGCCGCCTCCTGGTTTCAGAAGTGGGCCGTCTCTGAATGCCGGGGCACGGGAGTGGCCACGGGGCGCAGGCAGCCTGTTGTCTCGCGGGCTCCTCCCTGAGGCGCCTGGTGGGCCGCTGTGCGATGCAGGAAGCTGGACTGGGCGGGCCCCCTTTCCTGACCCAGCAGGGCTCTTTTTCTGCAAATGGGGGGACTCGCTTTGGCCCTGCGCCCCCACGGCCTGAAACCTAACAGGTATCAGATTGGGAACGTTTGCCTCAGTATGGGGGCTGCATTCTATTTTTCACACATTTTCATGGGCTGAAAAAAAACACTTTATACATGAATCAATACGTTTTACTTGGGTTTTTTTATAATCAGCACAACAGACAGAACAAAAGAGAAATGTGACAATTACAAGTCAAATTGTGTGCAAAATTTTTTTTTTCAAAACAGGAAGTCAAATATATGCAAACTCTCTGACAAAAAAGGGTTGCTGCAGGCCGGCTAAAATCATGTGGCGGGCTGGATTTGGCCTCCGAGCCTTGCTTGCAGGCCCCGGCCTAAGTGTGCGGGGTGGGCCACCCCTGCCCCTGGAGCCGGCCTCGGCGTGGCAGGGGCAATGGCGGTGACGTCACTGCAGCGCCTCCTGGGCTGGGCGGCGGGCCCAGGCGTCCGAGCAGGGAGCGGGGCTGAGAGGCGCCAAAGGATGCGGGCGGAGGTCCTTTTCCTTCTCTCCCCCAACGCCGGCACGGGGGGGGGGGGGGCTCCAGGACACCTGAGGGCGCAATCCTGGCCTGCGCTGGAAGAGGCTGCCGGAGCCTCCGCGGGGCCAGGGGGCGTCTGCAGGTGCCCGAGTCGGGGCCGCTGAGGAGGCCGGGGAGGGGGCGTGCGGGTCCCCAGCCCGGCCGCCCGCGTCTCCCAAGGGCCCCCCGCTCCTCCCCGCCCTTCCAGGGCCATCCGCCCCCGCTGGGCCGACGCAGCCGCCGGGGTCAGCCCCCCGCTGTCGCGCACCGGCCCTCGCTCACGTTCGCCCCGGCGCAAGGGGCGCAGGGCCGACGCGGGCCGCGGTGGCGGAGGCGCGCGCGCTGGGCGTCTTGGCAGGACTCGGCGCCGGCCCGCTGCGCGCCTCGGCTTTGCGCGCGGGGGAGCGGCGGAGGCCGGCCGGCCGGGCTCCAC
>JAJKFI010000057.1:5651914-5722213 GCA_029204185.1 Lerista edwardsae | reverse complement strand
GGGGGGGGGGGCTTTTGGCCGGAGACCTGCTGCTCTGGCGCCGCGGGATGAGCGGACCGGGGCTCCCGGCTGCCGCGGAGCAAATCCAGTGCCACCCGCCCAGAGAGCGCGAGCAAACCGACCCCACGTCTGAGTGCCGAGCGCGCTTGAATCTTGCCGGGGACACGACACGACCCGGCCGGGCGGGAGATGCCCGGCTTAATCCCGTTTGCGATGCGAGTCAGCAGTGCCCGTTTTGTGCTGCGGGTCCGCCGGTTTGGACCGATTTCCCGAAAAGAGAATTGGAGGGCTTTTTGCGAAAAGGAGAAAAGGTGACGTTTAATTTTCTTATTTTACTGAAAGTGGAGTAATTATTCTGTGTTTGGTCCATTGCAAAGGGCATCATGCAGTTATTATTTTTTAAACGTTGAGAATACGTGGAAGAAAGTCAAACAATAGTCCGTGTAACGTGGTGCACTGGTGCATTTTATGTGTGCATTTTAGAGCCTCTGGCTTGTGGCTGACTGGAATTCAGATGTGGCACATTTGCAAGGAGGTTTGGTGTGTTTCCATTTCTTACCCATATTCCTCTGGCTTCTTGGCCAGACAGAGATCTTCGTGTCAGTTTTCCAAGTGCCTTAGAAAAGAATGCGGATGATAAGTCTTAATGGAGGTGTCTTCAGTGTGTGCTCTAAAGACTGGATGTTCCCTTCTGGAAGGTTATTAGTATAAGATTTGAAAAACAAAGGGGGGGGGGATGGTCCTGCTTCTTCCCCACTAGGGCTTGGAACAGTTGGTTGCATAGGCTGTCTTTCCTCTCCCACCCTTCGCAGTATTTTTTTCCTAACGGTTTATGAGGGCCTCTAGCCAGAAAGTCAAATGCATTCATGCCACTTCCATCAGCGGGGAGGAGCGAGTGTTGACATTGTATTTTTCTTTTAACACTTTCGTGTATGTGTGTGGGGTGGGTGGGTGGGTGGGAACGGAAGGATCTGTGAAATGGCTCTATGTTGTGTACGGTGCCTTTGTAGACCACACTGTTGCCACTACAGCAGAATACTGAATGGTAGTAAGGGTTAAAGCAATATTGACTTATTCAAGCTTTCTGCACATCGATTTGGCCTTTTCTGAGCTAATAGGGAGAGGCAAGGAAGATTGCTAGAGTTTGCTGATAGTACCATTGTATACACAGAGGCGTGTATGCATGCAGATGCACCCTTATATATGCACATTCTCTGCACAAAAGAACAGAATGTCAGCACCACATTTAACCTGTTGGACTTGTAGGTCCAGCATGGAACATCTCCAAATTAATGAAATTGCAGGATGAAACTCTGTGACTAACAACTGCTAGCTAATGCATTGACTTTGGTCTAGTGACTGATCTGTATTGAGGAAGGGGCAGGTGGTTAGCAATTTGGACGCATCAATGGATCCAGATGTGGGGCAAGGGCTTCCTCTCATAGAGGCTAATGGCAAATTGAATTTAGCTCACAGATAATTTCCACACACCCCAAAAAAGTCTGTTCGGCGTGATTTCATATGAAACAACTGATGTGCAACTTACAAGCAGAATTAGCAACACACTTAAGAAGCTGGAATTGTATTATCCCGTCCTTACTGAGATCCACTGTGCAAGTGCCACCTGCTTCTGAGTTACAGAATAACCTCATAATTTTAGCTGGGTTTGCTCAGAAGTAGGGCTGCAGTTTGATGGCCCATGGAGGCAGGCCCCACTGATGTTGGAGGGGCTCCATTCAGAGATCTCCGTGGCTATTGGAAAGTAGCTGAGATACAGCCCAATGTATTGCTGCGTTATCGTGACGGCAGCAGGCTCTGGCGTCACAGTGATGGCACTTCCGGCCGTGACGTCACTTCCAGTGGATCCTGGGCAGATGGGCAGTTCTAAAAAGTGGCTCCTGGTGCTAAAAAGTTTGAGAACCACTGGTTTGGATGATACCACATGTGAGAAGTCAGGCAACGAGGTTTCCAGTGGAAGCTGCTGCCCAGTCACAGTTTTTTCCCATGCACCTCTCCTGTCCTGTGCCAGCAGCAGACTTAATCATATGTTTCGCTGGAATTGTTGCAAGAATTTTTGTGAATTGGGGACTCCAGTGATGGAGTTGTACTTGTAATCATTTGTTGCATAATTTGAAGAGTACATGTAGTCATTTGTTGCATAAATTTATTATGTAGCAACAATCCATTCAGCAGCCATCTGATCCACCACTACACACAAAGTACTTGTACTGAAGTCAGTTGAGCCCTCTCGAAGGCACTAGAATCCAGTCGCACTGAAGCCGGAACATGCTTGGGTTTAACTGGGTTGTGTGTTGTCTACCATCCAACATACCTGATGATATCCGGCAAGATGATATCCAACAAAGTTGGAAAAACAGTTTGACTACAAAGCAAACATGGGCGTATATTACAAGCACACGCCATTGTAGGCAGCACAGAGCAGGCGGTGTGCTCTGGGGAGGGGGAAAATAATTTGGGACAGTGGCGCCCAGCCCAGTCCAAACCGACGTTCCAGTGGGGCTGCGTGGGTGCTTCTGCCCTTTCCTCGGGGCTGCGTTGTGGCTGCGTCAGTGCAGGGAAGTTGCTGGGCTGAGAATGAGGCTTTGGCTGCTGGACGGGATGGCTGGAAGGGAATCCTTTGTGCGGATTCCTGTTTCCATTGTAGCTGAACTGCAGCTGACTGAAGCTTTCTCAAGACTGAGCAGCTACTTTAGACCGGACATGCAGTAGCATAGCTGGGGGGGGTGTCAAAGTGCTAAGTATTTATGGGTCTGCCAAGCACCGTGCAAACCTTCTTCCACCTCACCGCCAGAGCCAAGCAGGGCAGCCAGAGTCAGGCAGAGGCGTCTCCTGCTGTGGCTGCCTGGAATGTCTCCAGCTGAGAGGAGGAGGGGGATCGTTTGCACAGCACGTAGTGGCACCAGCGTGCCAGACAGTTGGTGTCATGACTGTCCTCTAGCTGTGCTGCTGCGTACCTGGGTTGACTTCAGATGCCACTTGTGTCTTGGGTGCATGTGGCCTGAATAGCCATGTTGGTCCTGGTAAAGGCAGGTAACTTCGTTGCAGGCGCATAAAACGTAAGACTGACGGTGCAGTCGCACTTCTCCTGGCTGGTGCCGCCCTCCCAGAGATGTGTTTGCTGTGTGCTTGGGAGTCTTCAGCATTCTGATCCCCTGACACTCCACAATGGGATTCCTTGCTCTGGCACTAGAGGTTGCTGTAGCGCAGGTCTGAGGAGAGGGGGTGGGGGTGGGGAAGCTGCAGGACAAGGTGATGGGATCCGGCATGGGCCATCACCGCCAGATCAGTGGTGTCATTCAAATGATTTAGGAACAGGAACTCACTTTTGATTGGCACTTGTCGGGAACCCGGAACCAGCCACGGAGCCCGTTAGGATCCGGAACGCCCGTTCTGGTCCGTTCCCCCTGAATGACATAACTGCGCCAGATCCCTTCCAGATCCCCTCCAGCAGCCTCCCTGTCCTGTTACACCCCAGCCCAGTAAAGCAGGAAGTTATTTTCTTAAAAGCAGTTCCTTTGGAGGAGGAGAAGTTGCCGCCCCAAGAGAGAATACGCCTGTGATGTTCTCCTGTCTCAGTTAAGGGCGCCGTTCGCCAGAGTGGTAGGTTCGTATTGGAGATGCCTGGCTTCAAACTCCCTTATGTTAAACTCCTCCTTAGCCATGAAGTCGCTGGTGGAACCTGGCCCCAATCCACCCTCTCAGAGTCAGTTCCTTATCAGTAAAATGGGAAAGTAGTGACCTGACCGTTGCAAGGTTACTGATGAGGATAGACAAGGACAAAGACTTGTGGTTTGATGCAAGAAATCTGACTTCTTTCTCTTTGGATTGTAATGAGTCTTTAGCTTTCTAGTCTCAAGGTAACATTTTAATGGATTCATCCTCTTGTTTTCTGGGATAGCTTGAAGTTAATGATATGAATGTTTGATGTAATATTTTAAGAGTGTTTTCATAAAGTATCCAAACCCTGAAATCTTGCTTCTGAAGCATGTAACAGAACTGCTACTGAAAGGCTTCTGCCTGACAAAACAGGTCCATAAAACTCGAGCAGCCTGATCCATGAATGGCAACTTGGAAGTAGGTTCAACTATTCACCCAGTTCAGCCTAATAGAAAACTATTCTTTCCTGTTCTGTGCATAAGCTCCTGCAATGCATGGACTTTCTGATCTTTTCCATGCAAGGAGGAAGAGATGGAGAATATTTACTTTTCATTTGAAGTTAACCAGAGGTCCAAGTTAGAAACGCGAGAGTGCTGATTGACTTCAAACCACAGTTAAGGAACAAACTGGGATCTGAAACCATGGCTTAATACTGGTTTACTGTTACTGTGACTTGAGATAAATCAGAGTTCCTGAGTTTGTACATAACATGAATATTTAGACTGGAAGGACGATTCCCCCCCCCACACACACACTGCATGGCGACCGGAAGCGATTTGTCCGAATAGATGGAAATTGCCTTCTGTTACGTCTGAACCGGGCCACTGAGTTTACTCTGAAACATTGTGTAAGAGATTGTAGCTGAAAAAGTGCATGTTCATGTACAAGAGTAAACCGAGTTCAGTGGTAGTCAGGCTTGATTTAAATGTGACACCAGGCAAGGAATGACTTACCTGAGTGGTTTTGCACATGCCTGTATGTATCCCATTGGAACGGAGTCACCTCAGAGCAGTGGTAGATTCACGTTGCACCTGCAGTGACTGAAGGCCAAGTTGAAGGGACCTGTTAGCTGCATTGAGCACCAGGGCAAATCTTCGGTTATTGTGCTTAAGTTGGGCTTAAGGGGCAGTTTTGCAGCCCATCCTCTGTGTGTTGACCAGACGCAGGACCCTTTGTGTGTCTCAGCTGTTGTTTAAACCCCACTGACTTATAGCTGTACCCTGCACATGGCAGAGGGAGCATCTACTGGTACATGATTATGGATTGGACACCTGCAGGAGGCTTAGGGAGTCCATTCTTCACGTGCCCCCACAGCTTCTGAATTAGATTTCTAGGCTGGACTGTGGAGATCAATTCCTTCTGGATGTTTTGGGTCATTGTTTTGAACCCTCGTACAGGTTGGTTTCTGCCAATTTTACTTTTCCTTCCCTGGGCCCCTGTTCTTTTGTTTGTGTGTCAAAACACAGTGTTTCCTCCTCCGTAGGGGAGGAGGGTCTCCATGCACTCGAATAAGTGCTGTCAGCAGAAATAGCTTTTGCAAAGATGCCGTGGCTGGCAGGCCTCCTTGTACACGCAGAAGACAGCCAGATCCTCATTACATGTCTGGATATGCTGACTAGCTAAAGTCAGCGGCCCTTGGTTAGCCCCCCCCCCCGAGGAGTCTCCTGCCCACTGAATCCGTACCAAAGGGCTGTTTTAAGAGTCAAAAGTATGAATAGACTGTCATCAAACTTTCCACAACCCTGTGGAAAGATCCTGTGATCTTGGGTTATAAGCTCATTTCTTTCTAAGCTTGTGAGTACATGATGACCCTCCAGGGTTTTTTTCTCCAGAATCTTTGCTGTCCTTTCCTGTGATGTTCTGGGGGCAGCAGTAGACCACCTCTTCCCTGCTGCTGCTGCTTGGAGAGAGAACAGTAACCGCCTCCTTTTGCACAGCAGCGTGGCCTGGCGAAGGAAGCAGGCGCTCAGTCCTTTGCCTGCACAATGGATTTCCCGGGCCCGATTCAACCAGGGATTCCTGAACGTTGTATTTAGCATGCTTTTCCCCTTTCAACTCGAATGCACAAGTGGGCACCTTTTACACACAATGATAAAATGGCCTTTAACGTGTTCTTGAGATGAACCTTGCAGCTTGAAGAACCTGGCCATTAGGCAACTGCTCTCAAGGTTTCTTTTCCTGAGTGTTTAGTGTACAAAGTGCACAAGAACAGCACACGTAGGTAGAAACGGCAGCTCATGTGGCACAGGAGCCAAGTGCTTCTCCTGGGCCATGTCATGTAATGGGCCGTACAATACTCTGTGTGGGCATCTCTTGTATTCCGCTTAGGATCTCGGGAGCAGAAGGTGAAGTGGGCCCGAGGTGTCGCTCTGGTATCTTGGAGTTCCTTCCCAACATAACAGACTTGTGGCTGAGCCTGGGAATTACTCAGGGTTGTGTGGTGAAGCATTCGGAAATTCAGGACAGCCCTAACCAAAAGCTGAGTGATGTGGCTACCCCAGCTGGCAAATATTGGGCACCACTTTCTTTTGAACCAGGAAGGGAGCAGCAGCTCGTGGCCTTATTAAATGGCTGCTTAAGATGCCAGCCTGCTTTGAGACAGTCTTGCTAAGGACTCCTTGTCCAGGGATTTTGGGTTCAGGACAGCCGTTGGGAGCGGATGTCAGGTTTTGGTGACTTGTGTTCGCCGCAAGTCACCAAGGAGTCATTTCGCCACAATACAAGGAGTCATTTCAGTGTGGCCGAAATAAAAGCAGGTGGACACAGCTCAGGATCAGAAGCGAGTAAGCCATTTACACACAAAGGATACCACAAGGAAATACCTCTGCAGGGCTGCATTTCAGATAGCTGAGAGATTTGGGTTTGCAAGATATGCTGTAGTAATTGGCTTAAAAGCTTTCCAGTGGGTCTTGCTGTCCTGTCAACATAAACACTGCCTTTCTCACGGAGATACAAGGCTCCTTTTATTGTACTCAGTTATAAAAATCTGAATTAGTGTCACAGCCCCAAAACAACCTAGTATTAGTTTTGGTCGTACGCTGTATCAATCTGTTTTTGTCCAAGTGTAGTACGTTTAAGTCTGTAGAAAGAATTTTCAACAGACAAAACCCACTTCTTTTCATGCCTCTATTACCATTGCGACTGCATATTTGCAGCCCCTTCCCCTTCACAGAATATCAATCCTGCTTGGCTACAGCTCAGAGAAAAATAGATTTGTATTCAGTGTAACGATCTAGCGCCCAGTTTTAAGTACTTTTCAATTTAAGGTTCCCTTTCATGGATCACTGCCTTGTCGTGGCGAAGGGGCTTGAGTAGCTCAATGAAGCTGTGAGCTATGCCATGTAGGGTTACCCAAGATGGACAGGTCATAGTAGAGAGTTCTGACTAAACGTGATCCGCTGGAGAAGGAAATGGCAACCCACTCCAGTACTCTTGCCAAGAAAACCTCATGGATTACAAAACTAAAAGGCTAAACGATATGACACTGGAAGATGAGACCCTCAGGTCGGAAGGTGTCCATTATGCTACTGGGGAAGAGCAGAACACGAGTACTAGTAGCTCCAGAAAGAGTGAAGTAGCTGGGCCAAAACCGGAAGGAAGCTCAGCTGTGGATGTGTCTGGAAGTGAAAGGAAAGTGCGATGCTGCAAAGAGCAATACTGCATAGGAACCTGGAACGTCAGATCTATGAATCAAGGTAAGTTAGATGTAGTCAAACGTGAGATGTCAAGGCTGAACATCGACATCATGGGAGTTAGTGAACTAAAATGGACAGGAATGGGAGAATTTAATTCAGATGACCATTATATCTGCTACTGTGGGCAGGAATCCCTTAGAAGAAATGGAGTAGCCTTCATAGTGAACAAGAGAGTGAGAACAGCAGTACTGGGGTATAATCTCAAAAGTGATAGAATGATTTCAATTCGGATCCAAGGCAAACCTTTCAACATCACAGTAATCCAAGTCTACGCCCCAACCACTGGTGCTGAAGAGGAAGAAGTTGACCGTTTCTATGAAGACCTAGAACAGCTTCTAGAATTAACACCCAAAAAAGATGTCCTTCTCATCATAGGGGATTGGAATGCTAAAGTAGGCAGTCAAGAGGTAATAGGAGTAACAGGCAAGTTTGGTCTTGGAGTACAGAATGAAGCAGGGCAAAGACTGATAGAGTTTTGTCAGGAGAACACATTAGTCATAGCAAATACCCTTTTCCAGCAACACAAACGGCGACTGTACACATGGACTTCACCAGATGGTCTACATCGAAATCAGATTGATTACATTCTTTGCAGCCAAAGGTGGAGAAGCTCTATACAGGCAGTAAAAACAAGACCTGGAGCTGACTGTGGCTCAGATCATGAGCTTCTTATTGCAAAATTCAGGCTTAAACTTAAAAAAGTAGGGAAAAGCACTAGGCCCTCCATGTATGACCTAAATCAGATCCCAAACGAATATACAGTGGAGGTGACAAACAGATTTAGAGGCTTAGATTTGGTAGACAGAGTGCCTGAAGAACTTTGGACGGAGGTCTGTAACATTGTACAGGAAGCAGCAACTAAAACCATCCCAAAGAGAAAGAAATGCAAGAAGGCAAAGTGGCTATCTGAAGAGGCTTTAAAAATAGCTGAGGAAAGAAGGGAAGCCAAAAGCAAGGGAGAAAGGGAAAGATATACCCAACTGAATGCAGATTTCCAGAGAACAGCAAGGAGAGATAGGAAGGCCTTCCTCAATGAGCAATGCAAAGAAATAGAGGAAAACAATAGAATGGGAAAGACTAGAGATCTTTTCAAGAAAATTGGAGATGTCAAAGGACAATTTCATGCTAAGGTAGGCACAATAAAGGACAAAAACGGCAAGGACCTAACAGAAGCAGATGAGATTAAGAAGAGGTGGCAAGAATACACAGAGGAACTCTATAAGGCCGATCTCAATGTTCCTGATAACCACAATGGTGCGGTCACTGAGCTTGAACCTGACATCCTGGAGTGTGAAGTCAAGTGGGCTTTAGAAAGCCTCACTAACAACAAAGCTAGTGGAGGTGACAGCATTCCAGTGGAATTACTGAAAATCTTAAAAGATGATGCTGTCAAAGTGCTGCACTCCATATGCCAGCAAATTTGGAAAACCCAGCAGTGGCCACAAGACTGGAAAAGATCAGTTTACATTCCAATCCCAAAGAAGGGCAATGCCAAAGATTGCTCGAACTACCGCACCATTGCACTCATTTCACATGCTAGCAAGGTCATGCTCAAAATCCTACAAGCTCGGCTTCAGCAGTATGTGAATCGAGAACTACCAGATGTACAAGCTGGTTTCCGAAGAGGCAGAGGAACTAGAGATCAAATTGCCAACATTCGATGGATCATGGAGAAAGCCAGAGAGTTCCAGAAAAACATCTACCTCTGCTTCATTGACTATGCTAAAGCCTTTGATTGTGTGGATCACAACAAACTGTGGCAAGTTCTTGAAGAGATGGGAGTACCAGACCACCTTATCTGTCTTCTGAGAAACCTGTACGTGGGCCAGGAAGCAACAGTTAGAACTGGACATGGAACAACCGACTGGTTTCAAATTGGGAAAGGAGTACGACAAGGCTGTATCCTGTCACCCTGCTTATTTAACTTATATGCAGAGTACATCATGAGGAAGGCAGGGCTGGATGATTCACAAGCTGGAATCAAGATCGCTGGGAGAAATATCAACAACCTCAGATATGCAGACGACACCACTCTAATGGCAGAAAGTGAGGAAGACTTAAAGAACCTGCTGATGAGGGTGAAAGAGGAAAGTGCCAAAATTGGCTTGAAGCTCAACATTAAAAAAACTAAGATCATGGCCACCACTCCCATCACTTCCTGGCAAATAGAAGGGGAAGAAATGGAAGCAGTGACAGACTTTATCTTCCTGGGCTCCAAGATCACCGCAGATGGTGACTGCAGCCATGAAATTAAAAGACGTTTACTTCTTGGGAGGAAAGCTATGGCGAACTTAGACAACTTAATCAAAAGCCGAGACATCACCCTGCCAACAAAGGTTCGCATAGTCAAAGCTATGGTTTTCCCAGTAGCTATGTATGGCTGTGAGAGCTGGACCATAAGAAAGGCAGAGCGCCGAAGAATAGATGCTTTCGAATTATGGTGCTGGAGAAGACTCTTGAGAGTCCCCTGGACTGCAAAGAGGTCCAATCGGTCCATCCTACAGGAAGTCAAGCCTGATTGCTCCCTGGAAGGACAAATGCTGAAGCTGAAGCTCCAATACTTTGGCCACCTGATGAGAAGAGAGGACTCTTTAGAAAAGACCCTCATGCTGGGAAAGATTGAAGGCAAAAGGAGAAGGGGGCGGCAGAGGATGAGATGGTTAGATAGTGTCACCGAAGCGATGAACATGAAATTGGGTGAACTCCGGAAGCTAGTGGAGGACAGGGAGGCCTGGCGTGCTGTGGTCCATGGGGTCGCGAAGAGTCGGACACGACTTAGCGACTGAACAACAACAACAACAAATTTAAGGTTATTTTGTCTTGTTGAAGTCATGAGATTAAATCTGTGAATTAAATAAAATTTAATGCAAAAAATTCACTTTAACGTAGATAGTCCTTAATCAGTCAAGGGAGATGATGGTAAATGTTCCCTTAAGAAAACAGATTTTTTTAAAAAATCACATGTTGACTCATACTCACAATATTTTTGTAACACTGCAAGCCAACAGGGTGCAGGGGATGCTATGAGAAGGCAGATATTTCTACAAATGAGCATCTATAAATAACTTTAGGGTTTAATGCAGACTAGATAGCCCTGTTTCGTCAGTAATTTATTTCCCCATTGGCCAGAGCAATTGGATTGAAGCTCATCCACCGTTCAAGGCACCCCAAAACGTATTGCCCCCAAGCTAGCAGTTTTTCCAAATGGTGTCTTTGTGTTTTATAGCACTGTTAAAGAATAGAAAACACAACCTTCAGGCTAAGATTAAAAATCCATCTTTGATGTGCCTCATTGTGCCTGGATGTTGCAGCGCAACAAATACACGCACACAGTTATTTTCCAGTATCTCTCCAGAGAATGAGTGTGTGGCCGGGACACAAGGCCTATTCATTCCTGTTTCAGGATTCTGCATGTGAGTTTCTCCACTAAAAGTTACCTTGATGGTTCTAGATCTCCATTTCACTCAAGAAATTAGTGTGGCAGTCTGAGAAGCTGCACTGTTACGGTGTATTTTCTGTACACTGTTACAGACGGATAGATAGACGGGAGCTTTCCCGCCTAACAGTGCAGTCAGTTCGTAACAGGTTGATTCTTTCTTTTGTGGCGTTTCAGTGCCCCTTGGCCTCAGTGGTTCATGGCAGTCTCGTTCGCTGAAGTGCGGAACACCTCTTAGAGGCTGATCTTAGCAAGCCTACAGCAATTGAACTAGATTCTGAAGGATGTGGCAGTGGCCACTAGCTTAGACATATTTGTGAAGGACACAAGTCTGTCAGTGGCCACTCATCATGTGCATTCACAGAGCAATGCGTCTCTGAACATCGGTTGCAAGGGAACAGCGGCAGGAGGGGGTGCCATGTCTTGCTTGTGGGAGACACAGCGCTGAACTCGAAACACCTCGTCTCTGATCCGCCGGGGCCTGTTGCGGCACAGATAATTCACTTTCCTTTTTCCGACTTGGGGCTGTGGGAAGATGTTCCTTGTCTTTGGGTTCAGGTTTTCCGCACCTGATCTGCATTTTCCTTGGGTGCGAACACAGTGTCAGTCCACACATTCCTACCCCTTGGCTCAGCTGCTTCCGGAGGCCAGTGGTTTTCTTTCCTGCGTTGTACAACATGTACAACATGTGGCCAAGTGGCACAAGATTATCCAGCCCATCTTCTTAATGCACAGAAAAAAATGTGCAGCCAATTTGTGACTATAGACAGTTGAAACAGAGCCACAGGAAAAAAACACACTGTTTATTTTCTGTGGCTCTGTTTCAACTGTCTATAGTCACAAATTGGCAGCTGCTGGAGGAAGAGGGACAGAACATTCATTGTGACTTACAGGGCCACAGAACCCGCAGGAGTTTTTCCAGTGAGCTTCAACTGCTGTGCTCCAAATTCCTGTGGCACACCATCCCTGCCTTGTAGGACTTGCCTATTGAGGCCAAATGCACCTTTAAATAATCTAATAAGAAACATAAATCCCTCCCCAAGGCTTGTTTGCACACGTCCACTCCCAGTCCCAATTAGGTCGTCTTTCTGCATTAGAACATGTGCCTGACTGTCAGGCCGTTCCTGCAGGCATGTTCATCGCTTAGCAACTGTGTAATAGTCAGTAATGACTTGAACATGAGGTAATTATTTCAGATTGGTCACCACAGCACAGATAGAGCTTCTGTGTCCTTACATTTCACCTCAGACCTTTCAGTTAGGCGGTTCAAATATTGGGCTGAGAATCGTCAAGTGATGGGGGATTAAAACGATGACTCTGCCTTGATCGCTGGGTTGTGAGCCCAGCTTGACTTGAGCCGAGAAATTCCCAGACGGTCCCAAAGCTCAGAGCCGGGTCAAGACACGTTCCTGCCCCACTGAGCACCAGGCAGGCACCCCTTGCCGTGCTGGAGGACTCTGCGTTTCCACTTCCCAGTGGCCCAGAGCTGTGCCCCTCAGTTTTACGCTGGCTGGCAAGGGATTCTGGAGCGTCTTCCCTGGATCGTACACTGCTATGTGGGCAGCCTCCAAAATACAGCAGTGCCCTCCTTGCAACTCTTTGTGTCCAGCTGGACCAGCCCAGAAATCCAGCAACAGGATCTAGACCCCTTTCTCACTACTAGCCCGTTTAAGTCAGCTGCTTGTGGCGTGGGGGAATGGGAGGCTGTGGAAGCGTGTGCTCTGAGGAATCCTGGAACTTGAGCCCACCCACCCACGTTCTAATGTGTTTATTTAAATTTTATATTTAAATTTATTTACATTTTTGGCCCTCGACACCATGCCAGATATTTGATGCGGCCCTGCGGCTAAAACGTTGGGAGAGGCCTGCTGCCTCCTTGAGCACGGTGGGACTTCCCGTCTCTGAGCAGATGCGCCTAAGATTGTGCTGTCGTGGACTGCGACCTTCTCAAGCTTGAGTGCAGCATTTTGCTCCTGGCTAGGGGATCTTCAGTTGTGTCTTCTGATTCCTCCCCCTCATATAGCGCTGCCTATAGCAGTGATACGGACGTGGTGGCGCAGCGAGTTAATCCGCTGTTGCTGGGCTTTCGACCGTAAGGTTGGAAGTTCGAGACTGTGTGACGGAGTGAGCTCCCGTTGCTTGTCCCAGCTCCTGCCAATCTAGCAGTTCGAAAGCACCTAAAATGCAAGTAGATAAATAGGGACCACTTCGGTGGGAAGGTAACGGCGTTCCTTAGAGTCATGCCGGCCACATGGCCACGGAAGCTTGTCCTCGGACAAAAACGCCGGCTCTACAGACTTTGAAACGGAGATGAGCACCGCCTCCTACAGTCGGTCACAACTAGACCATTCGGTCGTGGGGAAACCTTTACCTTTACCTTTTATAGCAGTGATGGCGAACCTTTTGGGCCTGGTGTGTCAAAACTTTGGAAAATGCTTAACTTAACCCTGCTGGTGTGTCAACCCCCCTCCCAAACAAAAGAAAAACAATTCTTTATGTTCAATTATATTAAAAAAATATACAGTCCAATCATGTGTGATGCTACGTATTGTATAAAGAAACATCAAATAATTGAAAAAAAACGAAAAACATAAGTAAAATAAACTCAACTTTGGTCAGGTGTTGTTGAGCACTGGTGTGTCACCCCAGACGTCGTGGTGTCACCTTTGACCTTCGCCATCACTGGCCTGTAGACTCTGTCTTGAATACTGCACTGTGATAAGAGTGGTCCTACTTGATGCACTTTTTCTTTTGCTCTGGATTTTGCCGTAGAACCTCTTGCCAAAGCTTTGACCTGACAACAAGCTCTGTTGCTGCCTCTGCGGAGAGTGGAGCAGGGAGGCTGCTGGTCTTCCTTCCCAGAATCCGCTCTTTGGAGAGGTCCCAGCTGCCTTCACCTGCACCTGGTCCAGGCCCAGCTCAGGCTGATGGACAGTTAGATTTCTCAGCTTGCAGGCAGGCACTCTGGGGCTGGGAATTAACCAGTTCCTCTCCGGCCTAGTCAGGACTGTGGAGCTCTCCCCTGCTTACGTGGGCCTGCAGGCCTGCCCCTGCGCCTTTAAAAGCAGCAGTGAACAGGCAGGAGTCCAGCAGGATGCTTATGCCTACATCAGGACCAGTTGATGTGCTGCCGCATAGCAACCAAGCGCCAGAGGCCTTGCTTCTTCAAGCCGGGTGTTGAGCAAACAAGGGGAGGAGGGAAAGAGACAAGTGCGTGTCTGAGCATGTTGAAGAAGTGCGCACTCCTCATCTTGAAAGAGGGGCCTTATGCAGGCCTCACTGGGCTAGGGCAGGGGTGTCAAACATGAGGCCCACGGGCCGGATGCAGCCCCTGGGAGCAATTTCTCCCCCCTCTAATAATAATGTCTCCCAGCATGATTTGGGCTCTCTCATATCTTGAAATTATGAACAAGATTTTATTTGCACATTTTCTCTTCTGTCGTTTGCAGCTAATGAGTTTCTGTGCGAGAACAAAGTGCTCATTTCTGGCCATCCTGGTTGCATTTTGCCATATTTCTGTCTTGATGATGTCATTTCTGCCCCCCCCGCATGCACCATGAGTGTTGTTTGGCCCACTGTGTGAAACAAGTTTGGCACCCCTGGGTTAGACCACGCTAGGTTCACGCCAGCGCTAAAATGACACCAGAGGTCTTTGGGAGAAAGACACCATCAGTGGTCCTGCTTTCCAAAGCGAGAGGCTGGCGGTTATTTGGATCAGATAATATTATTTCCCCCATGCTATGAAAAGCTTCATGTGCTGATTTTGGCAGCAGCTGCTCTCGGAGGCCCAGGACAAGCCCAGTTTATATGTTGCGTATGATGTTGTTGTGATGACATGCGGCTCCCTGGCAAGGCTCTGGAGCTCCAACCGTGGTCAGATTCCCAGAGGTGTGGACTAGCAGGTTAAACCTGAAGGCTGGGAAAAGCTCCCCCTGCTAAACTCCCCGGGCACCACCTCTGCGCAGGGGAAGGTTCACGGGTCAGATTCCAAGAAGGGTCAGGAGAAAATGACTCTGACTCTCTCCGGCTGAGAAACCACGCCCTGCGACTTTTTCTTTCGTGCCAACTCCTGAGGTGCAGGATTCCCCCCCCTCCCCGCACGGTCTGGAGCTGGGCACTTTCTCCGCGGGTTGACTTGAAGTCATTCTGTGCTTGTTCTTCTTCATGCTCTCTGTTGTGGGAGATCCACTTGTGTTGAAGGCGTTTTGGCTTTGCAGCGTTTGTGCTTGTAACTAGAGGCTAGACAGAGTTCTGCCAAAAAATAATTGTGTTATTCAAACCCCGCTAGCGTGAAGCTTGGCCCGTTGTGCCAGTAATCATTCTGCAGAGGCATGTGCTGCTGCTGGTGGCGTTTTGTTTTGTTTTTAACGTTGGGGCCTGAATTGGGGCATTGTGGGTCCCCAGGCTAGCAGTGAAGACTAATGCTAAACGAGAGGACAAAACTCCTGATCTATGGCCTAAATTACGGTTTAAGCAAGAATTTGATTTCCCCCCCAAGAACCGCTTTCTCAACATAGCCCACTATGTTAGAAATAAAGTATGGAATCTGTTGTATTTTACTGATTCTGACGTGCACCCCGGGGGGGGGGAGCCACTGGAGAGTCCAGCTTCTCTGCCTCCCCCCTTCTGTTTCTAGAATTTGATGCTTTTCTTAAGGCAAACTCTGCATGCTGGGAAGACAGCAGGAGCCTCCTCTTTCCAGCCTTTTGCGCAGGATATGACCTGCAGGATGTGTTTGCACAGGGAGGGGTGATGCACCCTCTTTTCAGTTTTCGGAGAGATTTCAACCAGGAATTCCAATATAGGGGTTCGGTTCAGCTCCTGGCCTGGAGTGGGTTCCAGGGAATTTTACATCTCTGTTACTCCCTTTGCCTTTTGCCCGCCCTTGCGTTAACTAGAAAGACTCTGTTTTTGGCACACCGCAGATGGGAAAAGCGAGTCGTCGGAAGGGCATTTGGCTGCCTTTTCTCTCATTCTCGGGCTCCATCCTGGGGCAGTGCCCCCCCCTTTTTGATCTCAGGTTTCGCCTGCAGGCAGAGGGGATTTTTATATTGCTCGATATGAGAGCGGCTCCAAGTCAAGATTCATTCCGTCTGTGGTTGGCGTTCTCAAGCTCTGTGATGGAGGCACCTTAGCTGCCATTTCCTACCTCCTCCCAGAGCTCCTGTGCCTCAATAGCTCTGTGACAGGCAGAAATAAGTGACATTTTTTCCCGAGTACTGAGATGTAGAGTGCAAAAAGCAGCTGTTAAACCGAGAGGAGCTGCAGGAAAGGGTTCCAGTCCTGGGTAGAACCTGTTATCACCCCTCCCCACCCCACCCCACCCCCTGGCAAAGTTCCCACTAGTCAAGGTACAACAAGGGTTATTTCTGCTGCGCATGTCTTGGTAACATGCTTTGCATTTTAAGCATGCAGAAGAGCCCAACCCTGGGAGTGTCCCCTTGAAGGTCAGTCCTGCTGTGTGAGTGGGGTTTCCGCCATAGTTTAGGATTGCAGCCTTGAACGTTCTTGCAGAGAAGTATCTCTCCCTGATCACAGTAAGATTTTCTTCTGAGTAAACACGGACAGAATTGCACTGCTTGTGTCGCAACAGTGCTGTGAGGAGGTAAGGTCAAAAATTATCAACTTCTCTAAAGCCACCCAGCAAGCCTAGAAGCCCACCTGGGGATTTGACTCTGAGTTCCCCGTGCTCCCGATTCAGCACTGTGGCCACTATATTATGCTGGCTGTGTTAGTTCAACTCTCCTGAGTAACTGTGTACGAAAACCTCTCCCCTATACAAATGCAACTTGTGTAGGACATAATCATGACGCTCCGAAGAATAGTATTTTACTACTTTCTGCCTGATGACAGCTGTTTGCATTGCTGAACTATAAAGCCCCAGATGATGGGCTCCGTCTTCCAACCACCTTCTGCGTATTCATAAAAGTCGCTGTTATGTAAGTGGTGAGAAATACGGGGCTGTCCTGTGCTGCAGTTGATCAAGGTGAGAGGGGAGGGGGAGTCGGATCATTTGGCAATTTGAGTATTTTAAATCCAGAGCAGTGCCTCATTTGCATAATGGCCTAATACTGAAGAAAGATGCCGTTAGTTTTTACTAGCACTGTATTCATGTGATTGCCGGCAATTGAATTACAGCACAGGGTATTGAGTTAGGATTTGGATAAGCCTTATTTTGCATAATGTTGCAGGGTTACAAAGCAGCTCCAGAATATTTATTAAGTTGCTTCTGAGGTTGAGCAATGCATTGCGGCAGATGGTCCTAGGAATACAGGACTCCTTGGTGTAACCCTGTGTGTGTGTGTGTGGGGGGGGGGGTGGCGGTGGCAGCAGCGGGCAAATGTCGACCCATCATTGCACAGTGCGTGGAATGGAAAGAGCAGAGAGCGCAAAAAACCTGCCTTGTAATGCTTGACTTTGGGCCCATCCAATGCAGTGGATGGATGCTGAAGTCAGGAGGGTCCTTCATCACAAGTGGCTACTGCTTACGAGGGCTTAATGAAACCCTCGGCTCTGCACACGTTGCTGGGCAGCAGGGTGGGGGGAAGCTGCTGAAGCCCTGCTGGTGGGCGGGAGTGCAGGCACTGGCTGGCCACGCTGGGGTGCTGGGTGAGGTGGGCCTTGCTCCCCCTTCGCCTGGGGGCTCCGCTGTGGTTTTACGGCAAGGCCCAGGTAAGCCCTGCTGAATCCGGCCGTCTGGTCCAGCGTCTTGCCCCAGAAGGGCAAGCAGGGAAGAGTGCACCCTGGGTAAAGCCGAACTCCTAGTCATCGTTACCTATGAGTAAGTGCCACTGACAATAATGGGACTTATTTCTGAGTAGACATTCCTTAGGCTTTTTCTGCATGGCAGGTCCAATGTGACAGTGGGTCTTGGGTTCATTTGTTTATCAGGCTTAAAAATAACCACTGGTTGAGTACAAACTGCCTCCAGTTGAAAAGATCAAGAACTTCTAACCTGCAGTTGCAGCAGACCTCCAGACTGGGTCTGAGTCTGCCCCTTTGAAAGGGCCTTGCAAGGTCTGGGTCAACCCATTTCACCTGTGCCTGAACGGCTTAGCCAGGATCTGCTGGCCGAAGTCTCTTGTTTTGCAAACAGTTTTTCAGCTCTTCCGTGGCAGTGTTGGAGTTCGGTGGGCCTGTTCCTTTTCAGGTGTGCTTCCGTCTTTTTAAACTTTAATTTCTCAGGCTGAATGACCTCTAAGGTAGTTAAAGTCTGGTGTTGGTCAATTTAACGAAGGTTTATTATTTAGGAAAAAAGGGGGAAAGGACAAGGAACCAGGATATTGACTTTATGCAGGTTTGGCATCCCTTATTTGAAGGTGTTTGGGACCAGGAGTGCTTTGGATATTGAATGTGGATACTGAAGTATTTTGGAATACTTGCATAGACGTTATGAGAGGTCTTGAGGGTGGGGCCCATGTCTAAACACAAAATTCTTTAATGTTCTTATGCACATGGCCAGAAGGTAATTTTATACAATATTTTTAAAAATAATTTTGTGCATGAAACACAGTTTGTGATTTTATTTTTCTAGGCAAAAAAGTAAAAAAAAAAGTTAGGTTGGCACTCAAAGTTCTGTATTTTGAAATAATCCGTATTTTGGACTTCCAGATAAAGGGAGCTGAACCTGTGTCTAGTTTTTTGAGGCGTGTGACCTCATTTGTTCGATGGAGGAAACTACTTTGCTATGCTCAGCTGTTTCTGTTCTTTTAAGTTTTTCAGCTAAGCCTTGCTGTTAAAAATGAGGGGTGGAGTGGAACCTTGAAGGGAGGATGCCCACCATTAGTTGCCAAGTGGTGTAGAGGTTTTTCAGATTGCAGCCCTTGTACTCAGTGCCAGAGGGTGCCCAGTCACATTCATCAGTTTTACTTGGTCGTGTATTGGTGCCATCAGCGTGCTCGGCATTTTCCGGAGAAGAGGGGAGAGGTCTCTGCCCCAACAGGAGCACAGTATTAGAAAAGCTCGAAGGCAGTGGGGCCAGCATCCATGGGAGAGAACGTGCAGCTGTTTCATGTTCCTGTATTTAGGCTCAGTTGTTGTAGGGTTAAAGGGCTGCGGTGACCCCAGAACTTTCCTGGGATTTGAAGGGGGTAGGGAGGGGGGCAGCTTGCAGGTAACCTGGGGAGCAGTTCTGGGCATTAGAGGCAGCACGGGATGAGGTGCTCTTTGAGGGACGAGGGGCAGTTCAGGTGGCTGCAGGTGTAGGAGCAGAGCAGAGAGGGGAAAGGTCTCAGAGGGCTTGGAAGGTGGGAGGACACTGTTTGTGCTGCACCCGGGAGCAGAGAGGAGCCCATGTGAGCTTTTAGGCAGGATCAAGCTGTGGGCAGTGAAGGGTTTGGGCTGCAGGGTGCTGGACGGAGGCTTTCTGGGTTCAGTCAGTGGTCTTGTCAGGCGTGAAACACGTGAGAAGTCAAGAGCTGGCGTGATCAAAACAGCTTAATAATGGAAATGCAAAAGCTCTGAAGGGGACTTTTGATCATGTGTCTCTTCAGAACCCTCAGAGTCACCTTGCATTTGGGGTGATGCCTGTATATTTGCTGACCGAAAGGAGCAAGAAAAGCTGAGTTCTTGGAGCAGGCAGGATTTCCCTCGTTAGGGGATGGTGTCTGAAGCAGCAGCAGCAGCTCTTTCAGGGCTGGGCAGCTATAAGAATCTGCACTGTGCGTGTCACAGGCTCCTTTGTAGCTTTTGGAGTTGTACACACTGCATGTGTTTGCTGCCCACTGTGCTTGGCCAGACCGAAAATTGTTGCTGCGATCAAGTGGGACAAGTTCCAGATGGTTGTTATTGTTGTGGCTGAAAAGGGTTACTTGAATCCCTGAAGTCCATAATACAGTATTTGTCAGCAAAAAGATTTGAAGCTGGAAGATCGTTTACTTAAGATGGCGTATAATTACATTTAAATTGTGGACAATGTGGGGATGTCGTCAGAAGTGACAGAAGCGTAGCATCACTAGTCCCATCACTGTTGTGATGTCACATCAGTGTGTATTTCCTTGCTCCTACCTCCAGCAGCTGGTGATGGGATTATGAAGAGGGAAATGCACAACCCCGAGCTGCTCTGACTGGGGGAAGGTGAGGCTGTGGCCCTGTTCAAGCGACACCACAAAACATGGCTTAAGCCCTAGCAACTGCCCTCAACTGCCTTCTTCTGCACAAAGAGAGGAGACGGAAGCTTCTGCTTACGGTTTGTAACAAACCACAGTTTGCTGTTGCGTCTGGACATCAGAAACCCTGGTGTGTTCAACCTACAGTTAGTTAACAACTAGGATATCAAACCAGGATCTGACCTGATCAGCAGTAGAGCGACTGCTTTGCACCCCAAAGGTCAGTCCCTGGCATCTCCAGACAGGGTTGGCAAAGACCTCTGCCTGCAGCTCTGGTGTAGCCTTTGAAATGCACCCTCTTGTGCTATGTATGGACCAGGAGACTGAGTCGGAACAAGATGAAATCATATTTATTGAGTTTGACAATAAATACAATATTTATTGAATTGTGTCACTCTTGCTAGTGAAGTTGTTTTCTTCACTGAGCAAGAATAAGCTTCACGCGGAAAAGAGAGAGCTCCATGGCACACTGGCTGCGATCCGTTCCCTGCCAACAGCAATCTGTTGCCTCTGACTGGTGGCGTGAGGTGGGGACTCCCTTTTCAGCCTGCCCTTGACTATTGGTAGCACTGGCATTTGGAAGGGCTGCTTGCAAAGCCAGCATCAACAGGGCGCGGCAGTCTAAGGGGCAACAACACCCTCTCTATCCTGCTGGAGAAGGTGATGCAGAACATGCCATTTGCATCTGTCGGCCAACAAATAATTTCCGTTGGGACTGCCTGCCTCTTAATTATAAGTTGATGAATCAATTAAATGTAAATAAATTTGCCCCAAAACTTCCGCACACGTGCCTTTGGAGGAGCAGTCCTCATGAAAGTGTCCTCGTGTGCGAGCTGGGAAATAAAAGTGGAGGAGTCAGGAGACCAGGCGCTCTCCATGTTCAGCTTCTGCTCCCCAGCGCCAACATTCAGGGTAGTGATACTTGCTCACCTTGCAGGGCTGTTTTGAAGGCAACACCAGAGTGAGTGTTTTGCACACTATAGCACTACAGAAATGTTAAGTATTATTCCTCAACTCAAACGTTGTTATATAAGAGTACGACTATTAGAAGGAACATCTTGTTTCTTCCCTCTCTTCTCTCACCCCTAATGATTAAGGCTTTGCTTTCTCAGGAAATGCTGGGTATCCTTTTTACTCAGAGCAACAACTGGAATTATTTCCTGGCACAGCAAATTGGATCTGAGCAATGAAGGTGTTATAATAACGTCTGCAGCAGTGGCCTGATCTTCTCTTTGAGCGGATGCCAGCTTGGATTTGGGGAGGCACTGGGGGTTAGACTTGTGACTGGAAGATGAAATGAGTCTGTGCTTGTACACTCTGCTGTACACTGTCTCGAAATTCCTACTTTCAAGAGTCGCTCTTGCTAGGGAAGTGTTCTGCATACTTGACAGATTTTTCGTCCCATGTACACGATGTTTATACAGTGAACTTGGCTGGACTGTCTTTTTCCATGCGCTGATGTCATTTCTGGGCTCCTTGATAGTTTCAAAATTCTTGCTCGAGGTTGCATCATGTACACTAAAACCAGCGTCTTTTGAGCCAGAGCGCCTTCAGTTTCTGATCAAAGCCCAACACTTTAAAATACGATAAAATATAAGCACAGTAAACTGAGAAAAACTGACGTGAAGCCAAATTGTATTGAGTCCTTGCCAGAAATATTGGCACCCTCCTTTTTATTTATTGCTGTAGTAGCCATTTTGTAAGCATTTGCAGAACGAAGCAGGAAGAAGGAACTGAGGAAAAGCTTCTTGCGTTCGTCTCTCCTGCTTGGAGGCGAATTCGTCTTCTGACAAGGTTGTCTGAAAGCAGTATCCAAATGGGAAGAACCTTCCACCCTGGACCAGTGCGTTCTGTGCCCTGCTCTGCTTGAGGCTCGAAACATTTGCCTCTGTCGGAGTTTGTGTGCTTCTTGCAAGTGTTAATGCATTAGACCGGGCTTAGGTGTGAGGAACAGTTTCCCAGAGACCCTGCGTGTGGCTGCTGCATCTGTGGCCAAATACCTCCCCCCCCCGCCACTGATTGTCTGCCTAGCCTGACTCCGTGTCCTATCGGCCCATCTCTCTGTTTTGCCTGCTGCTGTCTGCCAGCAGGGCTCCAGGAAGATTCTGCCCAGCCCCACCTGGAGATGCCCAGGATTGAACCTGTGGCCTTGGGGCATGCAGTGCCTGCTCGCCACCTCAGAATTGTGGCCCTTCCCATTTGCCTGAGCTGCTTGTCATAAGCAGGGAGCAGCACTCAAAGGCTTCCTGCAGAGCCCTGTGCGGAGAAGGGGGCAGCCGCGCTCCAGGTGGGGGGGAGCAGCATTTCCGTGGGGCAGGTTTAGGCATTGGAAGCAGATCAGGTTCGAAAGAAGGGTCCACGTGTTGGGCAGGGGGTGCTTTGGACTTGGGCCACGTGGCAATTTGGACGGGAGGGACGTTGAAAAGAAAAGGAACAGCACAGCATTCGTTCTGTCGATCTCCTTGTTGGTCAGAAAACAAATACTGCAGTACTAATAACTGTAATATCTTTAGGCTTCAAGCATGATTATTTTAGCCACATCTGGAGTACTGCGTACAGTTCTGGTCACCACACCTCAAAAAGGACATAGTGGAGCTGGAAAAGGTGCAGAAGAGAGCAACGAAAATGATTACGGGGCTGGGGCACCTCCCTTATGAAGAAAGCCTGCAGCGTTTGGGGCTCTTCCGCCTAAAAAAAAGGCGCCTGAGGGGGGACATGATTGAGACATACAAAATAATGCACGGAAGGGATAGAGTCGATAGAGCAATGTTCTTTTCCCTCTCAAAACACTAGAGCCAGGGGGCCTCCGCTAAAACTGAAGGTTGGGAGAGTTAAAACAGATAAAAGGAAGTATTTTTTTACCCAGCAGGTAGTTAATCTGTGGAACTCTTTGCCACAGGAGGTGGTGATGGCATCTGGTCTAGATGCCTTTAAGAGGGGATTGGACGGATTTCTGGAGGAAAGGTCCATTGTGGGCTATAGGCCATGATGGGTTGTGCAACCTCCTTACATTAGTAGTAGGCTGCTTCAGAGTACCGGGTGGAAGGGCGTGGCAACAGGTTCCAAACATCTCGTTGTCTCCTGCCTCCCTGGGGCACCCGGTGGGCCGCTGTGAGATACAGGAAACTGGACTAGATGGGCCTTTGGCCTGATCCAGCAGGGCTCTTCTTACGTTCTTAACTTGTGGAAGTGCAGACCAGTTAAAGGCCCTGAAGCACACCGAAGGAAGATGTTCAGCCGCTATAAGATCTGCAGTTTTGTTGCTCAGGCATTTATATCTGCCGAACAGTGCTCCCACTCCGTGCTAATTTGCAGTGGACAAGGGTGCCTTCTGCATTGCATGTGAAACGATCCATTGTGCTTCGAGAGGTCTGCATTTTGTGAGAGCAGGGCACTGGTGCAGCCTTTCTGTTTCCTGTGCTTGTCCTGCCCGATAGTTGCCTGCCATGCCGTGATTGAAATATTCCTTGATTTCTCCCCTTCGCCTGGATCCTGCTTGGCCTGGCAGTCTTGCCCCGTGGGGCAGGGTAGTGCAGGGCCTTTTCTTAGGCTCCGCTCACCGTACTAAAATGGCACAGATTGCGAGCTTTCAAAGCTTTCGGCAAGCCTTCTTCAGGGTTTGTCTTCAGTTTGGTTGTGGAGGAAAACACAAGGAGGGAAGCCTGGGGCCAAATGGAAAAAAGTCTGTTCACTCCTCAGGCCCAGTGCAGAAGCTGCTAGGAAGGCTTAATTAGGTTCGGCTGTGCTGAGTGCAAAATAGCTTTCAGATGCCCCAAAGTTTCTTGAGACAAACCAACTGGCCCTTCTTGGAAAGTGTAAACCCAGCGTGTCCTTCCTTGGGTCTTCAAATGAGCAGCTTCCACCACCAGCCTTGAAGAGCTGCTTGCTTCCAATTCGGTAAGCTTCAGGTTGCTTCCTTAGAAATGTAATGTGGACGGCAGGACTGCCCTCGAGGCGTTTTTCCCCCTTCATCTCGTTTTCATCAACAAATGAAAATTGCAGAGCTGTATGTGAAAGAAGAAGGGCTGCGTACGGAGATGTGAGCCTCTTTCAGGCATCAGAGTAGAGGGGTGGGAGGGCGACTGTCACTGGGTAGGAAAAAAAGGTAGGGAAGGAGAGAACTTGTACTAGTGACGGACCGAGCAGTTTGTGCCCGGAAGTCTTTGCCCAAGAGGAGGCCCAGCATTCATCAGTAGGTCCAGCAAACGGTATTATGGAATGCTGACTTTTAGTAAGTAATCCTGAGCTTTCTAAATCCTTTTAAATATTTTTTTTAATGGAAGTACATTTTGGGGCGTGTAGTCTGCCCTCCCTCTCCTATCCTGAAAATAATAACAGCCTTTTTACGTTGCTTTCTGAGTGTGCAAAAGTCCCTTCCCTTGTCTTTGATGTTATCTTTGCAACGTCTCTGTGAATCAAGAAGTATTTTTGCAGTCTTGCTGCTGAGGCTGGGATGGAGGGACTTGTCTGAAAACGCAGAGTGAGTTCGTGGCAGAGGCCAGAGTTGCACTGGAGAAGCCGGGGTTTGCGCTCGCATCTTTCAGCCAGTGGTTCCCAGTCTGGGAGCTGTGGCTCTCCAGGGAGCTGCGAATCCTTGCAGAAAATCTGCTGCCTGATACAGTGTGGAGGATTGTAGCTCTGCTGGGGAGCCCTGGCCAATGGCCCAGAAGGTCAAGGGAGCCACCAGTCGAAACTGTTTGGGAACCGCTGCTGCTAGCCATTATGGTACAACTGCATGGCAAGCTGCTAAAGGGGGCTGCAAGAGGCCACCTTTCTTGCGTAAACGTCTCCAGGCTTTCCATGCAGTTGAGGGATTGCTGCCCAGTGTGTGGCAGCAATTAAGAAGGCCAATTCCATGCTTGGGGTCGTTAAAAAAGGGGTTGAGAATAAAACAGCCAATATTATCATGCCATTGTACAAATCGATGGTAAGGCCGCATCTGGAATATTGCCTACAGTTCTGGTTGCCGCACCTCAAAAAGGACATAGTGGAGCTGGAAAAGGTGCAGAAGAGAGCGACGAAAATGATTACGGGGCTGGGGCACCTCCCTTATGAAGAAAGACTGCAGCGTTTGGGGCTCTTCAGCCTGCTCAGCGAATGTGTAATGCTAGGAGGAAAATTGAGAGGAAATATATGGGGCACAGCTTGGCTATCACTTGTACTTGAATGAGTGAAGGAACCCTAATGCTTGCTGGTGCAGTGACGTTGCTTGTGGCATTGGAAAACCAATATTCACCGCAGCTAATGGCTGTTCTGGCAGAGAAGCCCATCAACCTCCGTATCCACGGCACATGTGTAGAATCAAGAATGCATTGCATGGCAAGACTGTCGATTTTTCCACCACCTGAATTTTGTTTCTGCCGGCCGTGGTTTGATGCAGCGTATGCTATAAACAAGTAAGTCATTTTGTGCAAACTTGGAAAAGGCTGTTAATACTGTATTAGGGCTCTTCAGAGATAATTACATAGGAAGACAAAAACATTCATGATTGAACAACTTAATCAATCAACAAACAAAACAGATCTTCTATTGGAAGCCGCTGAAGAAAATGCGCATGAGCTTTTCGCTTGGTGCGATGTGCATTACAGGGATAATCTAGTCTGTTTTTAAAAAACGAATTCATTTAATACCATTGCTAAGTAGTAGAAATGCTACACAGAGCGTTTCACCCCATTGGTATGTCTCTTTCTGTTTGTTGGCCAAGTATCTGTTTCACAGCGTTCTGAATTTAGAAAGACGGGTGGTGTTGAGGGTCTGGACGCCTCCTGGGAAGGAATTTCTTTGTTCACTTTTACTTTCTTGTATCACTGTAAATCAGCACTTTAGCTTCTCTTCCGAGCGTTCTGAAATGCAGTGCTAGATACAGGAATGTCTCTGTTGACATGCCCTTTTCTTCCTCGTTATTAAGGGCGGAATTTATGCATGGGGTGGATAGAGGGATGTTCTTTTCCTTCTCTCACAGTACCAGAACCAGGGGACATCCATTAGAATAGAGTGTTGGGAGAGTGAGAACAGATAAAAGGAAATACTTCTTTACCCAGCGGGTAATTCAGATGAAGGTGGTGGTGATGGCATCTGGCCTAGACGCCTTTAAAACGGGACTGGACAGATTTCTGGAGGAAAGTCCATCGCAGGCTACAGGCCATGATGGTTAGTGCAACCTCTACTTTTATTTAGAGTCAGGCTACCTCCGAGTCCGGATGCAGGGGAGTACCAATGAGATGCACATACCTAGTTGTCTTGTGTGTTCCCCGAGGCATCTGGTGGGCCACTGAGATCCAGGAAGCTGGACTAGGTGGGTCTTTGGCCTGATCCAGCATAGGGGCTCTTCTTCTGTTCTTAACTTCAGTGGTTGTCACACTTCAGCAAGAAGTGGTCAGCTGGGCTCCAGGGGGCTATGGGTATAGCACCCAAGCGTGGAAACAGCTGCAGGATTTGGCAGATTAGGCATTTCTGTGCTCTGTCTTCAAAAATTTCTGGCCCTCTTGACTGCAGGGGAAAATCACAGAGAAGTGCCTGGATTTTGTTTGACCTTCTGACGTAGATTTGAGCATAACTTCATTGCTCTGTTTGACACCCTGCCGATCCTCTGCAGAGGGTACGATGCCTTTCTTACGGCTGCTGCGTAACCAGTGCTGTCGCGTTCCCCTCCCTCCTTGTTGTGCCAGTCCTTGGGCCGGCTTCTGATGGATTGTGGCTTCTCGTTTCCTTACAGGTTAGTGCTGAGGCTGGTCCGGGGGGGGATGGGGACGGACTCAACCAAGTGGGGCGCTCCGTTTGCACCCGCCGTCCTTGTTGACTTGTAAATGCAGGACCCCTGCTGGAGAGTCTCCGGCTGCAGCGACAGCGCGTTGCCTTACGGGGAAAGCGAGGCTGGTGGACATCCGTGCAGGGAGCGCCAGGCCACCTGTGCTCCGTGGCCAGCCCCCCAGGCAGGGATTTCTGGGTGACTCTTCTGGATGGTGGTGCAGCCATTCCGAGCAGTTCTTGTCTGCTGCTCTATTTTTTTTCCTCCATGGCCACAGAGGGCTAGTTTTAGGGCCCAACGATGGCCCTGCCCTGTGAATTGCTTTGCCTGCCTGTTTTCTTGCACAGTGTAGTTCTGGTCTTATTTTAGTTTCATTTTTTCTGTGCTGTTAGAGAAGTCGTCTTTTTTTTTCTGGCTGGCGCTTTAGTGCCAAATTGTACGCAGTCTTGGGCCAGGCACAGCCACTCAATTATTGGTGCCAAATCTTCGGTAATCTGCGGAGGGAGGGAGGGAGGGAGGGAGGGAAGGCACTAATGGAAATGACAGCAGAAAAGTTAACAACAGTTCAAGTGTCACTTCAGTTTAATAGGTGAAACTCTCTGTTCTGGAGAGTCTCATTAAATGGAAACTAGCAGGAAAATCTAATGGGTAGGGTCCTTCCTATCAATTATAACTTTGATCATATCTATCCTGATGAATTAGAAGAGCAGGACATTGTAAAAGGTTCGTAACATTGAACAGTAAGCAGATAAAATAATTTGCATTCTGAAACCATCACACGGAATATCTGTGGGGGAGATTCCCCATGGACAGTCTCTGAGTGAATGTGGACATGGATGTGAGCGTTGAAATGGCTGCAGTTCAAAGGCACAAGAGTTGTAGCACAGGACCTGTTTGTACTTCCCCCGAAGCAAGTGGATTGTGGCCGCCAGAGTCTTGGCGGAGGAGTGGGAGGGGCCAGGTTCGGATCCCTGCTTAGCTTGCGGGGTGACCTGGGCTGGTCACTTGCTCGCAGCCCAACTCCCTTTGTGTGGATCAGGCGTCGGCAGCCTTTTCAGCAAAGGGGCTGGATGTTCGGCGTTGACGTCGTCCTAATTGCCGATCTTCGGGGTTGCCGAGCTCCCATGAAGCTTAGCTTGGTAGATGAAGCCTCCCACCCAGTTTGCTGAGTGTTGGACAGGAACGGCAGAGACAACTGATGTAGATTTTGTGAGGATAAAACAGTGCTGGAGGCGGCCATCTGGAGCGACTTTGGAGGGAGAGCAGAAGAATGACACAATAAACAAAGCTTGACCAAGAGCAAGGGGCTGTCTTATGCGTTATCACTTAGGACAGGCGTCTCCAAATCCGGCCCTCTGGAAGACTTTTATTCGGCCCTTGACAGGTGGTGGGGCAGCCCCACAGCAACCTGCTTGGGGGGGGGGGGTAAATACAGCGTAACCTCAGTATCCACTGCAGAGCTATTCCAAAGCCCCCCAATGATGGGGGGTGGGTGTCACCATTTAAATGCCCTTATATATGATGTGGTCCTCATGCCGAAACGCTTGGCGATCCCCGACTCAAGACATTTGACTTACTTTGTGGAGAAGACCATCTAGGATGGTTTTGTATTTGATCCAACTCTTGGGCTGCAATTCTGTGCACACTTTCCTGGGAGTAAGTTCCATTGAACATTGTGAAATGTCTGAGAAGATGTGCATCGGATTGAACTCGGTCTGAATTCCACATTGAATACCAGAGGTGAGTCTTCTGCATACTCCAAGTGTGTGCAGGCAGTAAGAATAAAGCCCCTGCCTCCCAGTGTCATTGCTGTTTGTCAGAGAGGGGTCCGGCTCTCTCTGTGTCTGGTCGTTGTTCTCCCCCCCCCCCCCCCGCAGTTCTTTTTCCCTTCCTCTTTCCATGGCCAACCTTATTTTCACCTGACCGTGTGCTTTGGAGGACACTCCCGTTATGCGGTCAGGAGAGTCTTTCTTTGAACATCCGAACTGTGAGGAGCAGGAACCACTGAGGGAAGTTCTCACTGCCGGCATTGCCAGCGCTGAGAGGAAAGGAAAGGAAGCCTCCTCCTTCCCGCTTAAGCACAGAGTGAGTTGACTTTGATCTTGCTGACCCACTTCTGCTTCGGCTAGAGGGCTGGAAACTCTTTTTGGGAAATAAAAAAACATTTACGGTCTTCAGTATTTGTAAGGAACTTTCTCCAGGAGAGCTCCTAATGCTGGTCTTCTAGAGCATGAAAGTCAAAGAGAAGACCAGTTATTGTTGCCAGTCCTCGCAGAGGCGTGTGTGGAGAACGTTGTGCGTGTGTAGGGGGAGCTTGGCTTGCTGCTTTCTTCACAGGAGCCCACCCTGCAGAAAAGACAAGTCTGCACAGGGAATGGGGTGGTATTGATGGTCTCCTTGGCAGCGAAACCTTCAGACCCGGCTCTTGGCAAATCTGTGAGGGCCGCAAATCTTTCTCATCCGCAACCCCTAGATGATAATACTCACTCACTTCACAGGGTTGTTGTATTTTCTTGCGGTAACCCTACATTTTAACATGCTATAGGTCTCCATAGGGGCTTTCGGTGTGCAAAGAGTTTCCAAGCCAGGCTGGTCCTGGAATGGAACTTTGCGATGCAGTTGCCTGCCCATCTCCTCTGGACTGTGGCTGGGCTGTGCAGCAACCCCTGGATGCTGATTCCAAGTGGACTTTGTGAAGAGAGGTTTACGTGAAGGGTGGCCCTTGGTGTGCACTTCCCCGGTGTGGCTGGAAGTGGGACTAGAGGAGCATCTTCAGAATTGACCAACATAAGCTTCAAAATGAAACAATTCCGAGGGTATAAGAATTCGGCAGTGGTTGGGGCACGTTTTTGTTGCTCGTGTCTGGTACTGAGCAGAAGTAGAAGTGTCAGTGCGAAGCTGGCCAATGCACAGTTTAGCCAACAGAGACACAAATACGCCCCCTGCACAGCACCATGTATTGCCGTTTGAAGTTGTCGTCCAAGCAGAGCAAGACGTTGCACGTCTCGAACGAAGAGTGGCGGCTGGTGGTTCTCCAACCCTCACCGTGTTCAGTTTCTCTCTTGTGGGAAAAAGTGTTGCCAGAGCTGGAGCATCTTTCAGCGAAAGCTGGCGAGTGATTGAGCAGAAGCGCTAAGCAGGAATGACTCCTCCAGCCACTTGCAAATCCTTGCAACTTGCTGCTCCCTCCTGTCAGGGTTCCGCGGACTGAACCTCTTCATCGGTTTCCTGTTGATGGCTTCGAGCCGGAAGCCTGGATTTCCTACTCTTGGGCAGCGTTGCCTTCGGAAGGATTCTGCGCCAAGTGAAGGAGGTTTCCTTGGTGCTGCTGCAGGAGTGAGTAACTGCAAGGGTTGCTTTACTTGTAAGCAGACCCTGCTTGGGGGCCACGAGTTGTGGTTTGTACCTTTTGTGGCTGCCAGCATTGACTTCAGTGATTGAATTCCGTGAGACTTACTTCTGAGAAGCATGGAATGGGACTGTTTTGTCTGGATAGTGTAACAGGATGTATGAACATGCGCTGCTGAAAAGCGTTATGAGCCCACTCCCCACCCCACCCCCGTGTCAACAGCAGGCAGTCAAACCAGTAAATATTTGGGTTTAGTTCCAGTTTACATTCATCAGTATTTCTTCATGGTCTGGTTCAGTGTCTGATCAGATGCTAATTCTAAAACGTAATTTGGTCATCGGTTGAGACACTTTGAATCAGTTTTGAACCAGCTTAGGTACATTTCATGCAGAATGAGCTCCCTCTTTTGCTTGCAGTGCAGCTCTACAGAATGAATACTATGGTAAATATTTTTTCTCAAATATGTAATTTTTAAGGTTGCTTGAAAAAAATTGTTTTCGTTTTTAAAAACAAAATATATAAGTAAAAAAAAATCATATATTGAAAGCGAGTGCCTGGGTACTTGACCCTCTTGTTTTGACCCAGCTATCACTTTCCGGGGTTGGTTTAGGTTCCCAAGAGGGATTTGGCTTCAGTTCTGGTTCACTGAAAGCAGCTTTCCTGAAGTGTTTTGGGGTTTTGGAGGCAGGTCCCAAAAAGATCCTTCAGAGGTGTGGCACCGACCTGCACAGGGAAAGCCTTACATTGGCCTTTGCCCACACCAGCCAAGGGTTTGAAGCCGGCATCCCAAACTGGGCAAGTATTGTCAGATCCGTCTCGGCTCTCCATTGTCCTGGCCTAGTTATGGAAGGATTCTGCTGTGTGATTTTGCTGGCCACATTGTCGGCTTTGGAGCCTTGTGCCATATTAAGTTAGTCTTGTTAAGATACAGTCACATTTTTTTCTGTTACAGACTAAGGTGGCTGCTGATGGATAATTATTTAGTTTACCTATCATGATACTTAAGGGACATCTGTTATTTTGGCGTCTTCTGATCCCTGCATGGATTCGAATAAATGACCATTATGAAATATTAATGTACTTCACAATATTTTGACAGATGTCATAACTTTGTCTTCACATTGGTATTTAGGATTCATTTAGTAAATTGTGGCCGTGATGATTCAATCCATCAGTGTCACTTATTGCAGAAGTGATAGGATGAGGTTCTCTTCAAGAACCTGAGATAAGGATTTAATTCCATATTTCTCCAATTCAGATTCCACCATAGAACATCTTATAAGGGACTGCTTAGCAAAATACAGAATCAATCAATCAACAGTATTTATATACTGCTTTTCAGCACAAAGTTCACAAAGCGGTTTGCAGGAAAATAATAACAACAAAGTTAAATGGCTCCCCTGTTTAGGAACATGTTGGGTTCTAGGGGTCTGTTAATAAATTACATGTTTGTAAGTATGGTAATGCCTCTGCTGTGTTGCTGTAGCTGACATATATGCCAATAAAGGTTTTTGTATTGTATTGTACAGTATATTGTAGCTGACAGTTTCACTCATGATGCTGTCAGTTTCACTTTGATTGTCAGATTCCCTTGGACAGCTGTCAGTGTTGTCTGTAACGCCTAACTTGTCAGATTCTGGGATTAGATGTGTTGTCAGTTTCACTGTAAAGTACCTAGGAATGCTCCTGAGTGGCTTCTGTATGCAGCAGCTTTGGCTGCAAACTTATAGTCAGGGCTGAAATTGTTTGTAAGTGGAGCATTTGTACATTAGAACATAAGAACATGAGAAGAGCCCTGCTGGATCAGCCCAAGGCCCACCTAGTCCGGCTTCCTGTATCTCACAGTGGCCCACCAGGTGCCTCAGGGAGTTCAGTAGACAACAAGATGCTTGTATCCTGTTGCCATTCCCTTGTACCTGGCATTCTGAAGAAGCCTACTATTAACGTAAGGAGGTTGCCCAACCCATCATGGCCTATAGCCCAGGATGGACTTTTCCTCCAGAAATCTGTCCAGTCCCCTTTTAAAGGCATGTAGGCCAGATGCCATCACCACCTCCCGTGGCAAGGAGTTCCATAGCTTAATTACCCACTGGGTAAAAAAGTATTTCCTTTTATCTGTTTTAACTGTCCCAATACTAAATTTCAGTGGATGCCCCTGGTTCTGGTGTTGTGAGAGGGGGAAAAGAACATCCCTCTATCGACTCTATCCCTTCCGTGCATAATTTTGTATGTCTCAATCATGTCCCCCCTCAGGCGCCTTTTTTCTAGGCTGAAGAGCCCCAAACGCTGCAGTCTTTCTTCATAAGGGAGGTGCCCCAGCCCCGTAATCATTTTTGGCACTCTCTTCCGCACCTTTTCCAGCTCCACTATGCCCTTTTTGAGATGTGGCGACCAGAACTGTACGCAGTACTCTGGATGTGGCCTTAACCATTGATTTGTACAATGGCATGATAATATTGGCTGTTTTATTCTCAATCCCTTTTTTAATTACCCCAAGCATGGAATTGGCCTTCTTAATTGCTGCCGTACACTGGGTTGACACCTTCATCAAGTTGTCTACCAGCACCCCAAGATTCTCTCCTGAGCTGTCACAGACAACTCAGAACCCATAAGCCTATAGGTGAAGATTTGATTTTCATAATCCCTTCTTGTTTTCATCACCTGGAAAAGTTTTGTGTCATCCGCACACTTGGCCACCTAGCTGCTTGTCCCTGTCTCCAGGTCATTTATGAACAAGTTGAAAAGCACGGGCCCCAAGACAGATCCCTGGGGCACTCCACTTTTCACCTCTCTCCATTCTGAAAATTGCCCATTGACCCCCACTCTCTGTTTCCTGGCCCTCAACCAATTCTGAATCCATAAGAGGACCTGCCCTCTTATTCCCTGACTGTGAAGTTTCCTCAGCAGCCTTTGGTGGGGGACTGTGTCAAACGCCTTCTGAAAATCCAGGTATATAATAGCCGCAGGTTCTCCCACATCCATATTGAACATCCCTGAATAGGTCATATCCTGTTTTCTTCAAGAAACATATGACTGTTCCTTTAACCACTTGTCCTCTTGTACACATGTGACTCCTTTTCAGGGTGCCAACATTTAATGGGTTAACTGGATCAATTAATCAGTTAAAGACTTTTGTGGATTAAGAGGTGCTTGCAGATGTTTTGCAGCAGGTATATATTATGTTTAATGCAAGTACCGTAAAGGTTTTTTTATCCAGCATGCACAGGGTTATTGTGACCAAAGAGGGCCCCCACTCACCTGGCAGGACTTGCTCTTCAGTGCTGCTAGTGAAGGTGAGGAGGACCAAGGGGCACCAATGAGGGCGGGAGGGAGGGAGGGAGGGAGGGAGGGAGGCGGCTTGGGGAGCTTGCTGAACCCATGCTTCCTTAAGCAGCCCACTCTTACTGGTTTCACGGGTTCTCTGCAGGCAGAGATGCCATTAACTGAGTTTGCCACTTAGCCAAGTTCCAGATGACACAAACGCAGCGTTTCTTCTGCGAAGTATCCTTTTAGAAGGGGCATTCCCCATTTTGCCTCCCATAGGACAGGCTCTCTCTTCCGAAACAATGGAACAATTGGCTAATAGTGGAGTCCTGTACGTGGGCATTCGGAAGCAAGACCCATTCAGTTCCATGGCACTTTTTCCCCAGAAAGTGGGTGTAGGACTGCAGCCGGGCAGCCCAGTCCTGAGGAGCAGCTCCTGGAGCAGCAGCTGTACTGACGGAGCAGCGGTCGCGTCCCGTGGCAGCCCCAGGGGTCTCCTTGCAGGAAACTTTGCTGCCCAGCCTGATGTGAGGGGTCCAGGGTCCCCTCCTCCCCTCCCCTCCCCTCCCCCCAGTTCCACCCTCGCTGCCCCCCATCACCCTGTCGGGCCTTGCTGCTGACTGGCCCGGCCCCAGCGTGGGCTGCACTTGCTCTCTGGATGACGCCCAGAGCCGGCCGTGCAAGCCGAAGGTCCACAGAGCGTTCCCAAGTCTTTGTTTTCCACACGTTCCGAGTCGGCTCCACCGGACTTCATTTCTGAGTGGACCTGCGTAGGATTGTGCTGCCAGACTGCAGCCGTAAAGGCTTGGAGCCCCAATGAGAGCAAGGAGGCCTTAAGATTTCTTCAATTGAAAGGACTCTGCCTTCGTAAGGAATCGTGGCAGCTACAGTTGCATTTCCCGTAAAGTGGTTGGAAAATTAATTTTCACTGTCTTAATACAATTAATTCAGTGGGAACTAATTCACATCTGTTTTAAATGGCTTCATTTGAATTTCTGCAAGATTTTTGTTCCGTATCTAAAAAGCTGAAATTGGCTATCCAGAAGAATAGGAGATTGGTGCTAATTGTTTGCTAGGTGGGAAGAAGAAAGGAGAGTATAAAGGCATGTGGTCTTCTGCGCACCTGGATCATGGTGAGTGGAGGCAGTTCAAAGAACGACTGGTACAGCATCTTATTAAAAGCCATGAAATTCCATCTAAATGCGAACTGTATTGAGCTCGCTAAGACATTGCGTTCTTCTAGTTGTCCTGAAATTGCATCCTTACTGCCACCATGCAGTTCTTGAATGCATTTAATGTGTATAGTTCACTGGCTGATGTTGGACCTGGTTGAACTGAATTAAGGTCTCACTGAGATGGGCCCTTTCTGTAATTGAGCGAAGTGTGTATAGCTGGCACAATTGCATGTTCTTTCCTTAACCTCCCATGTCTCCATTTCTGTCTCCTACCTCTGTTGTGTCACTTGTGTCTTATCTAGATTGTAACTCCCTGGCTAGGCACTGGCCCTCTCATTTTGTGTAAAGTCTTTGTACACTGATAGTACTATATAGGTAAACAAATGATGCCTTGGCCATTCTATCTGGGGTAGAGGGAATGAGCTACAAAATATCGGTAGCCATTTACATTGGTAACACAGATGGTAAGCATTATGTCTAGTGATTTGCATGGACGATTCAGGCCGTATCCATGGGAAAGTGGTGGGATTCTTGGAGAGCGTTATGCTCAGTCATTATGCTCATTGGCATCCTCCCCTGGCTCTTGCCACACCACATCCTTAAATGAGTGTGGCCCAGCAGTTTTACAATTTGAGCCACAACAGTGACACGTAGGAATACTGAAGCAGTTATATTCTTTGCAAAGTCCTTTCTCCAGCTGAGGTGGCTCAAGAGCTCAAAGGGTAGATTAGTTTTTCTTGTGAAACGTGTATCAACAGTTGAGTTATAAAATTAGTACAGTGCATCACATAATGTTAAGTGTTGATTTCTCTGTCCACTTATATGTCATGTCATCATCTAGAGATACAGATTTGAGGCGTGGAATGGGATGAAATCACATGCAGACATTTTGTAGTGCATTCCTGGCTTAAATTAGCCTCTCCAAGTGGCCAGCTGCAACCTTACTTTCCCAATGAAGGTTATTTAGAAAAGAAAGAAAAAAAAAGAATTGTGCACTGAGGTCATAAAAGTGTTTGCTGTAGGTATTTGCGACTGTATTTTAAAGGGTCCAATAGACAGCTCTTGTTGTGGCTTTCAGATGTCAGAGTTGAATGAATGAAATTCAATGTGTTAAGTGGTCTTAGGACAGTGGTCAGGGAACAGGGGTAAATTACCCCAAATGGGATAAAAATGAAATTCCTGGGGGTAATGGACAGATAGGAGTATGCCCCGCCCCCTTTTCCTTCATCCTTTCTTCATGATCAACGTTCTCTCTTCTCACCAATGGGACGTTCCTCTCACACTTGATGGATTTCCCTTGCTTCCAATAGGAGATTAGAAGCGGCAAGGTACTTGGCCCCCAATAGGCAGCGTTCCCCTCCCTTCCCAGGTGGCGAAGAAGGCTGTGGTTATCGATCCCGCTGCTGGTAGATGGACAAGGAAGCAACAGCAGAGAAAATGGCGGCCGTGGCTGCAACTGCGGCAGTGCCGGGTGATGGGGGAGCCGGCAAGGCCAAGCCTATTCTGGGCAGCAAGGCCGGTGCAGACCCGCTCCCGGCTGGCACTCAGGCAGCCGTGGAGTCGGCGGTGCTCGACACCAGGGAAGAGCCCGAACCAGCTCCGGGTGGGGAGGCCGGGGAGCTGCCGCCGTCGCCGCCACCCAGGAGCCCAGCAGGGATGCGAGACGTGCAGGTGGGGGGGGAGTGGGGCGGGCAGGTGAGCAAGCAGGGGGAGGGGTGGGGTGCCAGCGCAAGGAGTCAGGGACACAAAGAGAGGCAGGAGGCAAGGCAAACAGCAGAAAACAAAAACAAAATCAGAACACTGCTGCAGCCAGCCAGCCCCAATCTGAATTCATTATAGAGAGAAATCTTAAGTCCAAGCACCTAAACCTGTTGTCAAAAAGGTAAGCTAGTTGTAACCCAGAAGGGTTGAATTCTATTCTCTCAAGGTCTGCAGGTGTACCCAAACTCTTTACAACTTCATATTTACATAGCATTAATTAAGCTCATTAATTAATCAAATAAAAAGCAATGGGTTCCAATATGTAATTTTTTTCTTTTGTTCTGGCGGGGGGGAGGGTAACATCAAGTGGGTAACGGTGGCGTGTCTAAATATATTTTGGGGTAAAAGGTAAAAAAGTTCCCTGACCCCTGTCTTAGGACAAGGTCTTAGGTTAGTACCAAGGTGTGTGAAGGCCCACATCTCACCATACCACCCTCCTCTAAGGTAACTGGGGGGGGGGGCTCTTGCCAGTGTCTCTGCCATCAGTGGTTCAGTTGATGGCAGTATGGCGGGGGGCCTTCTCTGTGGTGGCCTCCTGTGTATTAAACTCACTCCTGCTTAAGATCAGATTGACATGCTCTCTCTCTCTCTCTCTCTCTCTCTCTCTCTCTCTTCCTCTTCTAGTCACAGTTGAAGTGCTGATTATTTTCTGTTGACTATGTATTGAATTTTAAGGATATTACAAAGAACAACAAATTATTTTCCATTTCATGTGGACCTTTAGTTTTGCCCAGCTATTTTTGGTTTTGTTCATTTCTCTGCTGCCATATTATTGCCTTTACTGCATTGTGTTTTATTTTATTGATACAATTGTTGTTGTTTTATTCTCTGCATACTGGCTGGAATACCTCCTTTTTCAGGGGAGAGGAGGGTCACAAATATTTTAATTAATTACAGGAGTTCAGATATAGCCATTATTTAGCTAGCTTTTGGGTCACCTTCTGTGGCAGTCAAAGGATGCTGGCATTCACCGCCTTTGATCCTTACTTCTCCTCCTTCCTGTCAGCCTTGCTTACATTTTTCCATAAAGTTTCATGGCACTGCATAAATAACATAAATAAATATTTATTAAATAATAAATAACAGAATAAATAACATTATTATAAATAATAATTTTCACAGCGTTCTGGATGATAGTATTATTGGCAAAGTGGAGTATTAAGAGAGCACTGTTAGGATTGCAGAGTTCAGTCAAAATTAATGCCAGTTTAACTGAGGTATGTAAAGAGTTTTATTTCCATAAACAAAGAGACAGATGTTAGTCATAGCGTTTGAACATTTGTTCCATTATGCAGACCTTGCCAATAGTTACTGGTATGTGAAATAAATAAACGTGTCCCTCATGATCCGTGTATGGAAAAAAAAGGGGGATTCTCCACGGTTAGGACTCACTTGGTGCAAGAAGGAATAGAAGTGCTGCAGAACCCCAGGCTGGCGGTACCTGCAGGCAGATTGGGGTGCATCAGCTGGTTACTCCCGTTGCAGATCGCTCTTGCGGGGCTTGGCTGCCAAGCTTCAGATTTAAGAGCAAAGGAAAAACAATTAGCTTTTGATGGAGCATAAGTTGCAAGAGGCACAGAATTTATATGCTATGGATAAATAATCATTTTCTTATACTTATTCACACATAAGTAATTAGCAGTAAAATATATGACAATACCATTCATACCGTATACTCAGTTGGTCTTGGTGTCCACAAGTGCTTTTTATTTTCATAAGACCTTTCTCTTTTAACGAAGAGTCAAGTCGTCAAGATTTCTGGATCTCCTACAGCAGCTACTGCGATGTCCCTTGATTTATTTTCTAGCCTTTATTTTTATTCTTGATTTTGTTGTGCTCTTTTAGGCTCAAGTGTGTGCGATGATTGATTGTGTCATCCTCCCTCAGCACTCATTAAAAAGGCACTGCTGAAAGCATCTTACCACACATCAGAAACCTAAAGCTGTCGGATTTAAATAAACACTGCTAGGAAGCCAAGCAAATCTTCAATCTGGTACACTGTAATTCTCGACTAAATCTCTATTTCTGCAACTAATTACTAGAGGCTATTCAAAATATGCTTCGTAATTCGCAGTAGCAAGCTTACTTACACCTGCTTTAATCCTCCAAGTTGTGGTTTAGTAAAACAGCAACACTCAAAACAAAAACCTGTGCTTCATTGTTACCAGAACTGGAAAGCTGTGCACATATATGAAGGGCGCTGGATAGTAGGATGAAGAAAAGCATGTATGTTTAGGTTGTACTTTTGCATTTCAGGCATGGAAACTGCAGCTAAAGCGCTCTGTGGGGCAGTATCAAGTGGACATGAAGACAAATGTGCAGTGCGAACCTAAACATGTTGACTCCAGAGTAAGGCCAGCTGATTTCCATGGGACTTAATCCTACATAAATCTTCATAGGATTATAAAATTAAGCTCTTGAATTTTTTCCAAGGAGTGTGCTGTTAAGGTGTGTCAAATTTGTTTCATACAGTGGGCCAAATAGCATTCATGAGGCCTACTGAGGGCTGAAAGTGATGTCATAAAGCAGGAGGAAGTGATGTCATTAAGCAGGTCATAATAAGAAATAAGCACTTTTTTCTCACTTAGGAACTCTTCAGCTGCAAATATTTTATTTATTTAATTTTTATCCCGCCTTTCTGCACCATGGGCACCCGAGGCGGCTTACAATATTAAAATTATAACATTTTAAAAAACCACAATTAAAACAATGTTAAAACAGTTAAAAATTTAGAATAAGCAAGCCCCATGGATCCCATAATTGCAATTTAAAATGCCAGCCATCCTGTTAACAATTGAAGGCTTGTTTAAATAAAAAAGTGTTCAGGCCCCGCCGAAATATTGCCAAAGAGGGAGCAGTTCTTAATTCTAAGGGGAGGGTATTCCACAGTCGGGGGGCCACCACCGAGAAGGCCCTGTTCCTGGCCGCCATCCCTCTCACCTTTCCTGGTGGCAGCACGGTCAGAAGGCGCCCCCCCCCCCAGATGACCTTAGAGCATGGGCAGGATTATACGGAAGGAGGCAGTCCCTCAAATACCCCGGACCCGAGCCGTAAAGGGCTTTAAAAGTCCAAACCAGCACTTTGAATCTGGCCCGGAAAGGAACTGGCAGCAGTGTAGCCGCCGAAGCAACGGCTCGACAGAGTCGAACCAATGAGCCCCGGCAACCACCCAGGCAGCCACGTTCTGCACTAATTGCAGTCTCCTGACCATCTTCAGAGGCAGCCCCACATAGAGCGCATTGCTGTAGTCTGATCTGGATGTCACAAGGGCACGGGGCACCATAGCCATATCTGAGCAACCCAGGTATGGTTGCAGCTGACGAATCAGCCGAAGCTGAGCAAAGGCTCCCCTGGCCACCGCCGCCACCTGAAAGTCCAGGAGCAGCTGTGGATCCAGGAGAACCCCCAAGGTGCGGAACTGCTCCTTCAGAGGAAGTGCAACCCCATTCAGAGCAGGACGATAGTCCGATACCTGAGCTGTGGATTTCCGGATCAGGAGCACCTCTGTCTTATCCGGATTTAATTTCGGCTTGTTCGCTCACGTCCAGCCCCCAACTCCCTCCAGACAGTGATCCAGGACCTCGACCGCCTCCTCAGAATCAGGGGGAAAGGAGAGATAGAGTTGGGTGTCATCAGCATATTGATGGCACTCTGCCCCAAACCCCCGGATGACCCCTCCCAGGGGCTTCATGTAGATGTTAAACAGCATGGGGGATAAGATGGACCCTTGCGGCACCCCAAACTTAAGAGGTTGGGATGCCGAACCAGCATCCCCCAGCACCACTTTCTGGGATCTGTCAGCCAGGAAGGAGTGGAACCACTGCAGAACAGTGCCTCCAAGCCCCAACTCAGCCAGCCGACCCAGAAGGACACCACGGTTGATGATGTTGAAAGCCACCGAGAGGTTCAGCAGAATTAACAGGGACGCACTCCCCCTGTCCATTCCCCGGCGTAGGTCATCCACCAAGGCGACCAAGGCAGTCTCCGTCCCGAACCCTGGCCTGAAGCCAGATTGGAATGGGTCCAGATAATCCGCTTCCTCCAGCACCCTCTGAAGCTGGGATGCCACCATCTGCTCAATCACCTTGCCTAGAAGTGGCCGAAGACTGGCCGAATGTTGTTTAGATTAGTGGGATCCAGGGAGGGTTTCTTTGGGAGGGGGTGAACAATCGCCTGCTTCAAAGCAGGCGGCAACACCCCCTCCCTCAGAGATGAATTCACCACCCTCCCTGTCCACTCGGCCAGCCCTTCCTGGGCGGATCTAATTAGCCATGCTGGGCAAGGGTTGAGCGGGCAAGCAGCAGGCCTCACACGCCAGAGACTCTTGTCCACATCCTCAGGTTCTGCAAGCTGAAAAGAATCCCAAATAATAGGATAGACAGGTTCCCTGTCTACCTGTCCCAGGTTTCCCTTAATAGAAGAGAAAATAAGCCAATTTTGATCATATTTTCAAGATTTGGGAAAGCCCAATTACCATGCAGGCCGCCCTTTCAGCAGTCCCCTCAGCACGGCTCAGCAGTTGGTGGTGGTGCTGGAAGAGCCCGAGGGCCAAATAAAGATAAATTCTGGGGGTCACGTTTGGCCCAGAGACCTTATGTTGGATGCCCCTGTGCTAAGCTGTCCTGACGCATGTTAAACTTGCACCATGTTGAGGATAAAAGACCTGCAGAATTATTCCTTTTTCCACAACTGATATTATTAGAAACAAATACTTGTTCCCTGTAAAATGCAAATAAGTTACATTGCACACTTACAGTTTAGTTTAAACTATATTTATACAAGTTGTCTGTGAAAACTTGATGAGTGTACTTAGCTTATCATTTTGGAATACATGATGGGTTTATGCAAAAAAAGTATTTGAAATGCTCCCCAGTCCAGCCGCTGAATCCTCCCTGAATCCCTGAATCCTGAGCAGTGCGGCCGGCAGGGTTTCTGCTGCATCCTGTGGGGGATTTTCGGCTGCTGGGGGCACCCTCAGTGTCGGGGGACATTTGTCCCCTGGTCCCGAGTAAGTCCCTGCGGCTGCTGGGGGGCAACCTGGACCTGAGCCAGTTCAACCACTGGCGCAAGTATGCATCACTCCACGCAGGTGGCTCAGACCCGGGAAGGGGCTTGGCGTGCACCGTCACTGCCACTCCTCCTTCCTCCCGGGCTCTCCCCTCTCAGCACCTCGATCCTCCCTCCTGCTGAACAGAGTGGGCTCAGCCCTCTCCCCGCCTCCCTTCAGCCCCTGCGCGGGCTCCTCTGCTCTGTCGGGTGTCCCAGGGTCCGCTGGCCCCCGGGAGGCCCCCGCAGGCTGCTGTGCCTGTCAGCAGAGGCTGCTTTATGACCGCAGTGAAGCCCCCCTGCTGGCGTAATGCTAGTTGTGCCGGATTGGGACATATTTAAAATCAGGAAGCGTTTTCTGTCTTCATTCCTCAAGAATAGGTGTGTTGCTCAGCTCTGCCGAGCGTGTGGGAATGCCTAGGGTGAGTCACTGACTGATACCTGGCAGGTAACTACGGGCAGTGCTTTGAGTCCCAACATCGAGCCCACTATCTCCTGCTTCAGCTCCGTGCCCGGGCAGCGGATGAAGACCCTGGAGTGCAGGCATGATGCATCTCTTCCATCCTGTGCAGGCAAAACCCTTTGTGTGCAACATGCTTGACCGTTTGTGCTGGCTTTTGCTTACTTGAGAGGAAGTTTATGTGGTTGGGCAAGTAGAACCATAGAATGCATTTAACTTAGTTAGCTAGAGTGAGCCTGGAAAGAAATCCCTTTGGTGGGGTGTGTGTGGGGGTGAAATTCTGACTCAAGCGAGCTGGTATCCCTCGGCTTTTGCCCCTAGAAAATGTTACATATTTTATTCATATATGGTAAAATTAATTTGTATAAGTCATCAGGCAAGATTTAATTCTGATGGAGAGTGACAAGGTATGTTAATCATGAATCTGTAAGAAGGATGTAGAAAGTGCGAGATTTGAAAGAGTGCAGTGGAAGCAAATTTCTGATTATTTGCCTGCAATTAGTTTGGCCTTTCAAATGGGCTGCTCATCTGTGCCTTGGGAGGGAAAGCTCAGACTCTAACAAGATCCTACAATTAATGGGTCTTGTCGATTTCTGATACAGGTTGCAGTCCTAAGCGTACCCACCTTATCTGGCTGTAGGCCCCACTGAATTATTTGGAGTTTCCTTCCAAATAAACTTAAGTAGCTGTGTTACTTCTGAGCATCACCATCTGTGCACCAGATGGTTGTTTGAAGCTGTACTTAACCCAACAAAACACTCATTTGCTCTCTTTATTTGAAGAGTGTGTCGGTACAATATTTGAGATGGATCCACCCAGGTGAAAATCCAGTGCAGTGAGATCCGAGACAATCTCACCTCTCAGAGATTCAGCCAGGTGAAGGGTAATACCTATTTATGGGAACATCATTCACATAACATGTTCCATTGTGTGTTTAGCGATAGGAATCTATCTGGAAGGATTAGAAGGAAAAATGGGGGGGGGTTGAACCTTGCAATATGAGTTGAATATGTGAACATGGGACCACCCATAAAGTAGACCATACTTCAAAGACCTCTTCCCTCCGCCCCATTTCCAATCCCTTTGTCACAAGTGTCTCCTTGATTTATGGGATTCTTAATGAACTGGTCTTGACAACACCCCCTGCCTCCAAACACTGTTATAGCCACATGCCAAAGATCCTTACTGTTGGAAGGAGTCTTAAAATATGGTAAAGTGGGCCCTGATCCGTGGATAATTGAAACCAGGAACACGGAATCTGCGGATCCAGGGTCCCCCCTGAACTTTCCATTTCATGAATTTTTAGGAGAGAGTTTTGTTAAAACTGGAGATAAATGAGCGAGTCAATTGTTTTTACAATCCCAAACCAAGGGTTTTTATTTCCTCTTTCTTGTTAATAAAAACAGTTTTCACTGTATTGTATCAGTATCTCCTTTTGTGAAAGTCATTGTTAAGTTGCTGCATTTTATCCTTTAGCTAAAATTTACCTCATCTCTCTCTCTCTCTCTCTCTCTCTGTTTGATCCTGGCTTTTAGAGCCTGACAACCCACCTTCTTGTGTTGGGATAACATTATCCACTCCATCTGATCGTTTTTAAATTTTTTTTTGTCCTGCCTTTCCTCCAGGTAGCTTGGGGGCTGTGTTCATGGCCCACCTGTTCTCTTTATCACAATAATACTGGCTTTGATAGGAAGAGGGCCTTCTCGGTGGTGGCCCCCAACTTTGGAATACCCTCCCATTAGAATTAAGAACTGCTCCCTCTTTGGCAACATTCCGGCGGGGGCTGAAGACCTTTTTATCTCGAAAAGCTTTTCATTGTTGACAGGCTGGCTGGTTTTTATACTCTTGCTTATATTTTATGATCCACGGGGCTTGTTGTTGTTTCAAATTTTAATTGTTTTAATATTGTTTTTAAATTATTGCTTTTTAATGTTAAATTGTGGGTTTTATTGTATTCTACTCTTTTTGTTGTAAGCCGCCTTGCGTGCCTATGGGCAGAAAGGTGGGGTATAAATTAAATAAATAAATAAATAAATAAATAATTGATGGACCAAGAATCTCTCTTGCTATGTAGGGTTCCCTGCTGTCACCTGCACACACAGAGCTGTGAAAAGACACCCCCCCCTGCCCGCTCGCAAATAGACCCTGTTTTGTTTCCACTGTGACAGCCAGAAATGATGAAGCAGAGTAATAGTTCTGGTTATGTATACTTTTGCTTTTTTAATGTTTTAATATAATTTTAACATTGAGAAACTGATGACTGTTTTAAACTTAACCCTTACACACTATTAGAGTGAAACCATCGTTATATCAAGTTCAATCACTATCAGTCAATCAATCACTAGTATTTATATACCGCTTTTCAACACAGAGTTCACAAAGCGGTTTACAGGTAAATAATAACATTAAAGTTAAATGGCTCCCTGTCCCTAAAGGGCTCACAATCTAAAAGGATGCAGAACACCACCAGCAACAGCCATGAGAAAGATACTGTGCTGGGGTGAAGAGGGACAATTGCTCTCCCCCTGCTAAATTTAAGAGGACACCACTTGAAAAAAGTGCCTCTTGCCCAGTTAGCAAGAGTTTCTCCGTACTATGTATTAATTTTGTGTTGGTCTATGACTGTAATAAAGAATTGGATCTGATCTGATCACTGTGACACTTTTCTGCATCTGGTGCTACAGTGTTTCGTTGTCCAGCCCTTCTTCCATTGCTTGAGATGTTTTTCTTCTTCTTTCAAGTTCAGTCCATTTTTCCTCCTTGGAGTTTGAAATACTTGTCAACAAGGGAGTCTCCTTTATCTCTTCACTCTGAAACACTTCAGCAAGAGAACTCGTATCTTGTCTGTATCTTTTTAATCTGCTAACCTGTGACTATTCTGCCCAGTTGTTTCCTTGAAGAAATGGGGGGGGGGGGAAAAGGAAATGCATTCCTCTGAAGTTAAAAAGCTCCAGATGTTTCCAGTGACAGAGGTGGGAGGAAACCTGTTTTAATTAGCAATTTTCATGTGGGTGAGTGATCCTTTGTTTATTTAAAATAATAGTTCACATGTAGTGTTAGCTGGAAAGACAAAAGTGTCAGACAGAATACAATTATTTGCCAAGTGTGACCATGAGATGGGCTTTCCTGAATGGAATCGCTTTACCATATGGCTTCTTTTGCCATGTTTGCTTGACATTTTGACTCCTGTTCCTTAGGACTGAGAGGCAGGAGCCATCGCAGGCTTCCACAGATTAATTCCCTGGCATTAATGCCACTCCACGATGCTGTCCGTATGGTGGCTAAAGTAGCGGAAAACCGAAGATTGCCAGTGCACAAATGCATCATGCTCTCTTCATTCTCAGAGGATGAAATGGCCAGTCTGTTCTCGGCTGCACTAAGTGCCATTTCCGGGATGGCCAAGCATGTATTGGCTTAGGTACCTCCTCAGCAGGGATTGTGTGATATACGGGCTTTATTTCTCCCTTTAAGGCTTTTTATTCTGCCCGCAACTCAGGGAGCCAGTGTGCTCCACGCCAGGACATGTCCTCAGCATCGGTTATTGCAAATCCATGACCGTGTTTTAATACCCACGTCACGCATACGGTCAGCCAGATCGAAGACTGCCATCTTCCCAAGGCCGTTCCGTGTGGTGATGGAAGTTGGTCTCTTGATGTTAAATTAATCAGCGCTTTTAAAATTTCAGATTATTTCTTCTGCATTATTTTCACAATCGCATACTCCACATATGCAAATTTGCACCTTTTTAGTATGCATTTAATTTATATGGAACAGTTACTGTGTCCTGTTCATTTCCTCAGGCTTGATACTAGTATTGGGGCAGTGTTGGGAAGACTCCTGGCCTGTAGGCTGGTTCCTTCCCACTCCATTGACATCTGTGTAGAAAAATGATGGTTCCTTCCCACACAAACAACACAATTCTCCAGGAAACAACCCTGTTGTTCATTTTTGCCTATGTGGTTCCACCCATACAACCATAAGGAGTGTCCTCGTGTGTGCAGATGAGTATTCTCACCCTCCCACTATTTTGTACCTAACTGTAAAAAAGCAATTCAAGGCTTATTAAGAAGTGATGGAGTGTACAAAAACCATCTTGTGGATAATGTTGTTGGTTTCTAGTAAAAGAACCCAGCAAAGTAGACTCTGCAAGCTTGAAGTTTGTAACTCAGGATACAGTCCATGATTTAGTAATAATGCGAACTTGACCTTTAAGGATCTTAAGTGAAATATTGTGTGTTGCAGACATGGTATTAACATACCAATTTACAATTTAATAGAATGTGCTGCTGCAGTGGGCTATGTAACCTTGGGCTCTTAGTGTGTTTAGGCTCAGGGTTAGGCCAGGGTGAGAGCACAATGTGTTTGGGTTTGTTTTTGGCATTTTTTGAGTTCATGTTGATTCCCGCCATTAACGTTCACCATCCTTGCTGCTTCGGCCTCGGCAGGAAACGGGCTGAACTCAGGACTTGTGAGAGAGGCTGACTGCAGAGATGAAGGAAGGCTTATCTGCAGTTACTATGATGTAGGGGGAAGAAAGGGAGCTCTTGGGATGCAGCTCAAAAGTCTGCATCCTTTGAGTCCGTGGTTGCTTAATCGATGGCCGGGATAGCAGAGCCTTTCCGCAGTGGTCAGTGCTAGTCATAGGAAGGTGCGTTTATGATTCACAGAACAGTGAGTTAAAAGTGGAGCCCAAAAGATTGTTGCTTGTTTACAAATAATGTTTCCCCATTAACAGTTTTCCTGTTAATGGGTGAATTATGCATTATTTTTAGTTGTTTGACCAAACATTCTTGGGCCAGTTTCAGGTAGCCAAATAGTCTGTGGTCAGATCACACAGTAGCCAAGTTCTGCACACGATATTCCCCAAGCTCAGCCACCCCACAGGAGGCGGGGAGGTAGGATGTTCACGGAGATGGTATCGGCTTGTTGGAACATAATGGAAAAGCCTTAATTTCTTCTTGAGCTGCTCTGTGGAACTTTCTTTTCACCTTTTCACCTGCCTGGCTTTACCTTCCAGTTTGCCTGTAGCTGAAGCGATCCATGGGCACGCATCTTGCGTCCTCCAGCTGCTCCTCACCAAAAGGAGCGCCAGACAGTGGTCTCCGCATGGATGGCACACATGGGCACAGCCTGTTCTCTGTTCTCCCTCTCCCCCAGACTCAGTGCTTGGAGGGAACCCAGAGAACTGACCAGGCTGCACCCAGCGGCAGGAACTATTGCAGGTCTTCTGCTGCCTTTCACGAGTCGGGGTTCTCCTTTCCTACCTCTGTTCATTAACTGCAATGAGCAGTTAATCTAATCGGCAGCTATAGGCACGTGGCTAAATTTAGCATTACAATTTTAATGTTCCTGCCCATATAGGTTAGTCTTCATTTGTAATCACAATGTGTACCAATTCCAATGAGGCTTAAAAGCTCTAACTGCCTTTAATTTTAGGATTAAACGTGGGTTGCGCAAAGTGAGCAAAAAGAAAGAGCCAAGACTAGAGAACACGGTAGCGGCAGGAAAGTCTCTTGAAGCAGGAAAGAGGACCAGCAGTGGAAGAGGAAATTAGACTTCTCCAGCCTTTGGGCAGGAAACGATAAAACAAGGCCAGTGACGGAAAATGGCACAGAGAAGCTCCCCGAGGCAGAGCCCCAGGTACAGGCATGGTCAGCCGGAAAGGCAGCTGTGGGCGAGGGTCGGAGGCTCAGAGTCAAGGTCAGCAGCTGCAGGAATCCCAGGAAAGAAGCCCTGTCAGTGTGCTGGATCACAGGGTGCTGCTGCTAGATCGGAATGCCTTTGGGGGTGCACTTGAGCTGGGCAAATACTTCAGCACCTGCGAGTGGCTCCAAGGAGAGGCAGCTGCCAGCCCGTCTTGCAGCAGGTGTCATGGCGAGGTCTGGCCGAGGAACGGAACGAAATGCCGGTCAGGCTAGATCAGGTTCAACTGAGAAACGCCTCTGAGGAGGGAGTCGGAATTTTGGGCCGCCGTCCTGCCAGGCCAAGGAGGTCCATGAAGCACGGCCGTAGGCACAGCTGAGAGGGACTGCGCAGGCTCTGGGGCTGGGCGGCTGAGCTGCTTTTCACTCTGAAGCTGGCTCGTCTCTTCAGCCACACCAAGGGCAGCAGTAGAAATGGCACCCCTCTGGGCCTGGGCATGACTTCTGTGCACGTGCCTTCCTTCCACACGCGATTCAGCTAACAACCCAATCCTAACTAGAGTCCTGCGCTGCGATCCAGGCTACGCCTGAGTTAACCGTATAAAAGAGATGTATAAACATCCTTGATAATCATCTTGACAGTAAAAAGAAATCCATCTGGATGCGCTGCTTAGAAATGGAACTGCACAGCCTAAGGCTTCGTTTGCTTGAAGAAGAGAACTCCTTGTCTTTCTCGCAGGCAAGTGGCCAGGCTTTATGGGGGCTGAGTAATGAGGTTCGGGCCTTGTTGCAGGGAGGGGGGCTCTCCTCAGCGTAAAGTAGCCACTAGGACACTCCATTCAATATTGCTCACTCGTATGGCTTGGAAGTTGTCAATTGTTTTGCTGCCTAAAGGCCGTATTACACATGGTTGGGCAGTTGAACGTTTAAAATGATTTGTGGGGTGGGGGTGGGGGAAGTGCCTAGGGCTAGCAGAGGTTAACTTCGACAGCACCACATTTGCAATGTTAGGACTGAGCAGTCCTAACTTGCGCTTGGTGCATCTACGAAATGTGGCCAGGCCGTTTTACCTTAGCCAGGGCTGGTAGTAGATAATACTATCTGTGGTAGAGGTCTGATTAACAGACCATACAGTTCATCCTTCATCTAAGCTTGGTGGTAAATGTGCCATCTGCTTGCATAAAACCAAAGAGCTTGCCAGACCTTAATTCAGGGGCTACCCATAGATTACTCAGGCACGTTGATGCTTTTGTTGTGAACTTTGTTACATGCAGTCACGTTGGCGTACTCACACAAATCACTGACGTATGCAGCGTTACTCTTGATAATGTTACAGATATTCTTCGTGAACGGAAAATGTCGAACACCTTCAATTGCCCTCACAAAAATTAGGATACTGGAAGCCTGGTTTCTGAAGGAGTCTGACTTCTCCGTCTTTGTAAAACTCTGTAATTGGATCCAGAGCAAGGCATCCCTTGTACCTTCTGGTCGTTTCAGCTGACAGAGTCTGTGCCGCGAAGGGTGGGCTTCAACTGTGTAGTTGATGCCCTGTTGAAAAGCCCCCCAATGTACTTCCTGGATCAGTGTATAGGAGAGCATTAAAAACCACTGCAGATGTACGGGGAAGGCTGCTGGAAACAAAAGCAACGTTCCACATCGTTGGGATGAATGTTTCAAGATGAGCTTAACCTCCTGATGCATTTCATGAGCGACTGCAGGGCCTTGCGTGGAGTGGTTACGGAAGGGCAAAGGCCCCTGGTGGGATGGAGCCAGCGGTGTTATGCTGCCGGAATGCTGGGCGGGACATCCGGGTGATCGACAGCCCGCCCGTTGCGTTCTGCAGCGTTACGCCGTTTGCATAACCAATTACGCCGCTTGCGTACGTTACGCAAACGGCGTAACGCTGAGGAACACGACAGGCGGGCTGTCAATCACCCGGATGTCCCGCCCAGCGTTCCAGCAGCATAACACCGCTGAATGGAGCACAAATTTTACCAGAGCTGTCAGCCAACTGGAACTATTTTAAATTAATTTGTACCTTTTAACCAACTGATTACATTTAAAATCAATTTGCATATTACTAAACCTCCATATAGACATGTGTTGTGGAACGCATTGTGAGATCATTTACAAACAAAGTTTTTTTTAAGAAGGAAAGGCCACTTTCAGTGTTTTTCATTCCCTCCAAAAGCATAAACTTACATGCCTTTAACCTTTAATGTTCTCCAATTGGTCTCCACCAATAATAATCAACCAAAGCAACATCTCAGTTTGAGAGCACTCTGCAGCACATCTGCTCACAGCGGAGTCCTGCTGAATTCAGTGAGTGGCACTTGCCACAGGTGTGCTGAATCCCCCATGCTTAGCTGCCCACAAGTCCCTGTTGCGCGTAGTGAGGTTTATGGCCCAATCCCAACATGAGACTGTGCCAGCGGAATGAGGGTTCTGCTGCTGCTGCTGTTGCAAAGCACCGTGAAGTGTTCTGTGATGGCACAAGCCCGGGAGCGCTGGGGGAGGGCCAGAACCTTCCAACTGGTGCTGGTAGTTATTGGGAGGCTTGCTGGAGCAGATAAGCTCAGTGCAGGGGCAGGGAGGGGGCAGGACGGGATGGCAATGGGGGCCGGGGGGGGGGGATCAGGCCTGGTGCTAGTCCACACTGTATCAGAACCCCACTCCCTGTCCTGCTCCCCTTCACGGCTCAGCACAGACATGCACCAGTGATGTCACTGGTTCTGGTCCGAATTGACCAGTTGCAGCTGCTGGAACTTACCCTGGGGTAAGGGGACAAATCTCCCCTTACTGCGGGGAGACTAGCAATTTCCTGCAGGATGCGGCGTAGGCATTGCATGGCTGTGCTGGGATTTTCATTGGATTGGCTGTTTATTTTTTTTTTTTACGTTTTTACATTTTTAAAATTATGGGGTCCACGGGGCTTGTTTAAATTTTAACTGTTTTTAAACATTGTTTTTAATATGTTTTAATCGTGTATATTGTGGCTGTATTGCCTTTTAAATGTTGTAAGCCGCCTTGTGTGCCTTCGGGCAGAAAGGCGGGGTAGAAATAAAATAAATAAATAAATAAATAAATAAATAAATAAATAAATAATAATAATAATAATAATAATTTTGAGCAGACAGCCCTGGAATGGCAAAGCAAACCTTCCAGTGGAAACCAGTCACACTTTGGCCTGAAGTCAACGTCTCCCTGCAAAAATAAGTAAGTGGAGAAAGAATGGCTGAAAGACTACTACTTGCGTGTTTCCGGGAACTCTTCTTCTCCCTGCTTTAATATTAATAAAAGACACGTCTGTCTAGACACATTTCACAACATCGCTCTCAGTTGATGAATTCATTAATTGTGGAGGAGAGCCAACAGATCTGAACTTTTGGGCACCTTCTTAACTCTCTGCCTGTCTTCATTGTAAAGGCTCCTTTTGTCGCTCTTAATTCCTTTCCACAATAGGTCGTCTTTTTCTTTGGCATTCAAAAGAAGAATGCTTTGCATTTGCCCCCCAGAGTCCTGGCAGCTTCTTTTATAGATGTCTGTAAATGCTGAGGGGGAGGGCCTGCTTTCCAGGGCTGTGTGTGTGTGTGTGTGTGTGTGTGCGTGCGTGCGTGCGTGCGCGCGTGTGCGGGTCTCTCAGCTTCACAGCTGCTTTTCTTCTGTGTGATTACGTAAGAGATATCGGGAGAGGCAGAAATCTTTGACTGGCTCTGGCTGTCGCAGAGAAGTCGTTTTTAGGGCTTTCAAATTATCTTGTGTCAACAAAAGAGAATTAGTTGTGGCTTTAAAAAAAATTAGTGGCGTTAAAATCTAAACTGTCTAAATTCCCAAATGGCATTGAATCATTTCATAGCATCCTGCTTTTAATGCATGATTCACAGAACACATATACACAAATCCTTTTGCCTTCCTGGAAAATTAACTTACCTGAATTGCTTCTGCTTCTTGCATAACTCACACAGTTCTCAATCCAAAGTGGTCGACTGACTCTCAAGACCTGCTTGAACCTAAGCCCACAATGTCAGCCCTATGGCTGTTGCTGCTTCCATCTCTTATTTCTATGCGAATGAATTCAGACATGGATTAAACGGGCGACTTGAATATACCAAGATTTGCAAGCTGCCATCTTTCTTTATGTCAACTGACGACCATTTCTGAAGATGCACGTTAAACCCCCAAACTCTGCTGCAACTTGGGGTGCTATAGAACAGTTGGGTCTGTGGGGAAAGCAAGTGGTAGAACAGGGTTGGCTTCAGCAAATACCTTAACCGTTTGTGGTTGGATAATGCCGGTCACAAGCTGTTTTGGAGGAGATTTTGCAAGGAGTTCCCTCCTGGCCTCTGAGCTCGCTTTAAAAATATTCCAGGATTTAAACTTAAAATGCAGAGTTTCTACATGTTAACACCTTTCACACATGCCATTTAAACTGATATTGGCATTCCTTTCTGTTGGAAGTCCAGTGTGAAATCTGTATTCAGTTAAAAGCAAACGAAAAAACCTCCTCTTGTCTTCTGTGTGGCCACACCAATGGGAACTGTTCCTGTCCAGAGCAATGTTGGAAGATTCTAGAGTTTTTGTGGTGGGAGGAAGAGAGGGTTGCATTTCTCGCTACCTCTGAAAACAGGATGCCCAGAACAGCACTGGGACTACCCTTCAAAAATGTAACATACCTATCACGTTCATGCACATTACGCACATTAAAAATGAGCCATAGAGAGAGCTGTATGCACAGACACATAAAAATGGTGTGTACATTCTACATAGGTTGTGCATACTTTGAATACAACCTTTGTCTAGCGCTTGTGTCCTGAATTAACACTATTGACAAAATTTGCACATGCCATTAAAACATTTTTCTACACTAGGAACACTTTTTTACAGTGTGGGGTGGATGGCATCCTTCAGTAGTCCTATTGAAAACGCCCATGGATGCCATATGTCTGTATTAGCATTGTGATGCATTTGAATCATTGAAAAAGAACCTTGTGGAGGGAAGTTCATTTTCTGATGGATTGAGCCCTCTGACTGGAAAACCCTCACTGTTTCCCAGTTGTAGAGGCATTGTCAGTGTCTCGGTAGACCTGGTATAATTGGTTTCACAAACAATACACACAAATTAATTGAAATCCTTATTGCGTGCTCATGGAGGATGTAAATACTGTTTGATTGCAGATTAAATTAGCTTGAAATTCAGCTTTAGATTATAGTTAACGTAACTAAAGAGAGGTCTGGCTAATTTAATTGACATAATTGTAAAGGCAGCCAAAGGAGAGAACCACACTGTGAAGGCAACGTCTGGGCCTGAGGATTGGCAGATCACAAGAATACTGTAGATTTGCAAAAAACCCATTGGAAAAAATGGTGGTGTAGACTTGCCTGCTCATGTAAGCCGCCTTGGGCATTTGCATCGGCATGGGAAAGGCGGGGTATAAATTCTTCAAATAATAACAGAGCCCTGCTGGATCAGGCCAAAGGCCCATCTAGTCCAGCTTCCTGTTTCTCACAGCGGCCCACCAGGTGCCCCAGGGAGGCACGAGACAACAAGATGCTTGCATCATGTTGCCATTCCCTTGCACCCGGCACTCTGAAGTAGCCTACTACTAATATAAGGAGGTTGCACAACCCATCATGGCCTATAGCCCACAATGGACTTTTCCTCCAGAAATCTGTCCAATCCCCTTTTAAAGGCACCTAGGCCAGATGCCATCACCTCCTGTGGCAAGGAGTTCCACAGATTAATTACCCACTGGGTAAAAAAAGTATTTCCTTTTATCTGTTTTAGCTCTCCCAACACTCAGTTTTAGCAGATGCCCCCTGGTTCTGGCGTTGTGAGAGAGGGAAAAGAAATATCTCTATTGACTCTATCCCTTCCGTGCATTATTTTGTAGGTCTCAGTCATGTCCCCCCCTCAGGCGCCTTTTTTCCAGACTGAAGAGCCCCAAACGCTGCAGTCTTTCTTCATAAGGGAGGTGCCCCAGGCCTGTAATCATTTTTGTCGCTTTCGTCTGCACCTTTTCCAGCTCCACTATGTCCGTTTTGAGATGTGGTGACCAGAACTGTATGCCATACTCCAGATGTGGCCTTACCATCGATTTGTACAATGGCATATTGACCGTTTTATTCTCAACCCCTTTTTAAATTATCCCAAGCATGGAATTGGCTTCCTTAATTGCTGCCACACACTGGGTCGACACCTTCATCGAGTTGTCCACCAGCACCCCAAGATCTCTCTCCTGAGCTGTTACAGACAGCTCAGCACCCATTAGCCTATAGGTGAAGTTTTGATTTTTTGCCCCAACATGCATCACTTTACACTTGTCTACGTTGAAACGCATCTACCATTTGGCTGCCCATTCCCCCAACTTGGAGAGGTCTTTCTGGAGCTCTTCACAATCCCCTCTGGTCTTCACCACCCGGAAAAGTTTTGTATCATCCGCAAACTTGGCCACCTCGCTATTTATGCCAGTCTCCAGGTCATTATGAACAAGTTGAAAAGCACGGGCCCCAAGACAGATCCCTGGGGCACTCCACTTTTCACCTCTCTCCATTGTGAAAATTGCCCATTGACCCCCACTCTCTGTTTCCTGGCCCTCAGCCAATTCTGAATCCATAAGAGGACCTGCCCTCTTATTCCCTGACTGTGAAGTTTCTTCAGTAGCCTTTGGTGGGGGACCGTGTCAAATGCCTTCTAAAAATCCAGATATATGATATCCACAGGTTCTCCCACATCTATGTGCCTGTTGACCTTTTCAAAGAATTCCAAAAGGTTTGTGAGGCAAGACTTACCCTTACAGAAGCCATGCTGACTTTCCTTCAGCAACACTTGTTCTTCTACATGTTTTAGGATTTTATCTTTGATGAGGCTTTCCACCATCTTACCCGGAACAGGCATTAGGCTGTCCGGCCTGTAGTTTCCAGGGTTCCCCCTCTTCCCTTTTTTAAAGATTGGCGTGACATTGGCTATCCTCCAATCCTCTGGCACTGTAGCTATTTGAAGGGACAAGTTGCATACTCTAGTTAAGAGGTCAGCAACTTTGTTCTTTAGTTCCTTAATAACTCTTGGGTGTATACCATCTGGGCCTGGTGACTTATTTATATGTAATTTATCAATTTGATCTAAAACATCTTCTCTATTTACCATTATCTGATTTAATTCCTTCATTAGGAAGGGCTGTTTGGGCTGCAGTATCTGCCCAAGTTCTTCTGCCATGAAGACGGATGCAAAGAATTCATTTAATTTCTCTGCAATCTCCAAGTCCCCTTTTATCTCCTCTTTCCCTCCCTCACCATCCAGTGGGCCAACCGCCTCTCTGGCAAGTTTCCTGCTTCTAACTTATTTGAAGAAGCTTTCATTATTCCCCTTTATGTTTCTGGCCATGCATTTCTCAAAGTCTTTCTTGGCCTCCCGTATCACCTTCTTACATGTCTTTTGCCAGAGTTTATGTTCTTTTTTATTCTCAATTGGGCAAGGCTTCCATTTCTGAAGGAAGCTTCCTTGCTCTTTACAGCTTCTCTAACTTTGTTCGTCAGCCATGCAGGCACCTTCCTGGACCTACTTGAGCCTTTCATTGTCAGAAGTGTCCGTACTTTCATATCGCTTGATATGAGTCATGAATCCCCTCTGCCTTAGGAAGGAGATGGGAAAATGTGTTGAGGTTAGAACCTCCCCCCCCGGGGGGGCTAATTGTTTCTGAAGAATATGTCAGTCCTGACAGTTCGGAGTCACAGCAAAGCAAATAGAAGGCCAGCCACAACCGGACAGGCAGGCTGACAGACGAGCAAGAGCCTCGTAGCACTTGGTCTTCTCTGTCGATACAAGTTGCGCAGATTGAGGAGTCAGGCCAGTGTGTGAAGATTTACAGGGCCAGGTTCAAGCCCATTGGCTTTCTGCGCCACCTGATTCCTGCTAAGAAACCTTAACTCCTGGAGAATTGCCAGACTGCTAAGCTGATGGGATCCCCCTTCGGCCAGCAGTTCCCAAACTGTGTTGTGACACCCTGAGGACTTGTGAGGCTCTTGCTGGGGTGTTGTGGGTGACCTGCTGCCCTGGCAGGGTTGCAGCAAGGCTGCAAACTAAACAGTGGTTGTGGAGGGAGGAGCTCCAGCATGCAAAAACCGTGTGCTGGGAAAAGGCCACCTGCCCACCCTGACCTCCTTACCACTGTTTAAAGCATCACACACAGTGTGCCCGGACCCAGAAGTGACTGGTGGTGACATCATCCCCAGTCACTTCCGGCAGCCCCGCTCTCAGTCCCCAACAGTTCTCAGTCCCCACGGCCCTCAGCTGCTGCTGCTCCCCAGAGCCTCCCAGAACATGACCAAGTCTCGGCTGGCTGGGGAGAAGGAACGAACCGAGAACGTTGTGTGTTGGCCTTATTGCTCATCATTCGAGGTGAATCCTGCATTTTTTGTACTGCGCCAACACTACTTATTTACTCTTGGTAAAGTATTTCGGTACCATATGCTAAGATAGATTCATTTATGAATATTCTTTCAGGATAACTCACTGCTGCTGTTATTTTGCGAGCAGTGGAACTGGGCGACTCACGATAGTCATCAACAATTGAATTAAAACTGGGCAGCTCATAAATAGAAGCTGCTAAGCGTTCTCCTGAAATTTGACAGACCAGGTCGGTAGCAAAGGTGATGCCGCAGACCGAGTTCTGGGGCCGTATTTGGCATATGGGACCTGCAAAAGCAAAGCCTCAAGCAAAGTGATAATGTTGGTGCCTCCATTCCTCGTTTTCTTGTCAGCTTTACTTAAAACGGCTGCAGATGATTCTTCTGGTGTTCCTTGGCCGCGGGGCTTCAGGGGGTCCAGTTTTTCTCAGTATCTCCGTGAGCATATTTGTGTTTGTTTGCATGTATGTCTCTCTCTCTCTCCATAGGTACGGGGATCAACCAGCACACACATCAGGACTCTGAGGAACTGGGCAGTGCTCCACAAATGCTGTGTTGCAGGATTCTTGGTCCTTGATGTGTCAGAAGGCTCATTCCTGTTTGTGAATAGCAGGACAGGGGGCCCTCCCCTGTCCATGGGCTTGGCACCTGCAGCTTTGAGCATCCTTGGGTGCTGTGCCCGCGGCTCAGGGGGCCTCCTGGGCATGACCGGAACCCCCTTCCAGTCTCACTCGGGAGATGTTCTGAGACGAAGGCCTCCCGGGCGTGTGGCTTCTAGTCACGTCTGGGAGGCCTTGAAGAGACTTGGAAGCTGGTGCGACCTCTGCAGGGCCCAGCGTGGCTCCGGGTGAGTCCTTGCGGCACTGTGCCTGGCCTCCCACGGATCTCATTATCCGCGGATGTCGGTGTCTGCAGGGGGTCTTGGAACTGATCCTCCAGAGAACAGTATCTCTGGTCCTACTGGCAGGTTCTAATCCCCATTTGCAGTGTCCATTTAGATCTATTGGGCATCACCAAAAGACATGCTGTGCCTGCCTGAAAGTGCCAATGCAGCTATCTAAATGATAATATAGTTAATATCTCTCCTGCTACTCATGCAGTCTGGTCTTTTGCATGATTACTTGGAAGCCAGTATCTGAGAGTCAGATGAGACATAGTATAGTCCAAAGTAGGCATGCCGGTTTGAAGCTTTTTCAAGAACCTTGCAAGTACTCGCAGAAATGTAGTCTCTCTCACCCCCTCCCCCAACTGTGCGACACTCTTTCTTTGTTGCTTTCATTATGTGCTCTTCCGGCGCATCAGTGTCAGCCAACAGGCGCAAGTCAATCAGTGTGTGTGTGTCACGGCTGCTGAAGATTAACTGTTTCTTAGAAGAAGAAATCCAAGATGTTGAGGTTGCCTGTTTTTGGCAACTCTTAATTATTAGCTTGCCAAGAATCCTGCAGTGCCTGGAAGCTGTGAGCTGCCCTTCTGAAACCATTTGCAAATGCCAAGTCATGCCGTACAGCAAGTGGCGATCGGGAGCCAAGCCGGCTTGGCATCGGCCCGACTGCCTCACTCTCGGCCCCCGATCGTTCTCGTTCGTTGTGCCTCTTGGTCAGGCCAGCCACGCCAGCTTCAGGCCCTGCTTTCAGGACACCTGTGGTCTCGCTCAAAAGTGCCGTCCGCCCAGCACTTCGAAGTGTTGTATTAAAAACTGCCTCCCAGTGCCGGAGTATCGGCTGCCCATGGGAGAGAGGCCTTCAAATGCCGTTCACCACGAATGCCTTACCAGATGCCTTCCTAGTGGCCTTGCGTGGCAGCCGGGAAGGATCCAGAGTGGTCTTTGCAGCAGTACAGTGTAGACCGTCTGATTCAGAAATGCGTTCCATGGACAAAGCGTCTCCCAGAGCGGCCCGTGCAGATGTGACGACGGGCGGTTGAGATCGGTCCAGTCGGGCAGCTGTCGTCGTCGTTCGGCAAGGGAGACCCCTGAGAAAGTGAAGCCAGGGGCCAGTGGGGCTGGTGTGGGGGCACAATTGAATGTGTGTCCTGTTGTGTTGCTCATCCGGGCTTCATTGTGGCTTGGAATGTGCAGCGCTCTCCAGGCCCATCGCTCAGCGCTGCAGACCAGGTTGTGGATGAGTAGAGCTGAATTGGGACCTGTGTTTCTAGGAAACCCTTCCACAAAATGCCCACCCCTGCTGTGACATCAGCTGCCTACAGTTGCTTGGCTTCCTTGCTGCTTAGCATTGTGGAAATTCTTCTGTGCTACAAATAGTAGGAAAGTTATTAAAAGCACTAGCTAGGTTCTCTCTCTCTCTCTCTCTCTCTCTCTCTCTCTCTCTCTCTCTCTCTCAATCAAGTGCCTCCCATCAAGAATGTAAAATCAGGGAAACCAGCCTTGACTTCGCTCCAAGTCGGATTACTGTGCAACTCATATTACTTCAGCTGTTTCCTACTTTGCTTCTTGCCTTTCACGTGCAAGTCATGAAATGTTCATGCTGATCTAATCGCTAAAGGGTATGAATGAAAGGTAGGAAAAGGCTTCTTTTCAAGCCTTTATAGTGATTAAGCTCCAGCCTAAGCATCTGCAGAAGCCGTGGTGAGGTGAGTGGGAGGAACTGTGTGCAGGCGACCAAGAGGGCCACTGACTGAACATAAGAAGAGCCCTGCTGGATCAGGCCAAAGGCCCATCTAGTCCAGCTTCCTGTATCTCACAGCGGCCCACCAGGTGCCCCAGGGAGGCATGAGACAACAAGATGCTTGCATCCTGTTGCCACTCCCTTGCACCCGGTACCAGTAGCCCTCCACCTTTGTAAGGAGGTTGCACAATCCATCATTGCCTATAGCCCACGATGGACCTTTCCTCCAGAAATCCGTCCAATCCCCTCTTAAAGGCATCCAGACCAGATGCCATCACCACCTCCTGTGGCAAAGAGTTCCACAGATTAACTACGCGCTGAGTAATCTTCTATCTGCTCTACACTTACTTTGGCTGCTGTACTCTACTTAGTCGTAGTTTTATATTGTGGTGCCTTTTTATAATTATTTTGTTGCCTTTTATTGTGTATGCTGTTTTGATATCCCTTTAATTAATTATCCCTTTAAAGGAAAGGCATTAAACGAAATTAATGTGGTTTACAGAATCCAGCATTACTGCCTTGGGTTTGGGTTCAACTTGGCCATGCCTAACATATGCATATACCTTTCCTCCAGAAATCTGTCCAATCCCCTCTTAAAGTCATCAAGACCAGATGCCAACACCACCTCCAGTGGCAAAGAGTTCCACAGATTAACCACCCGCTGGGTAAAAAAGTACTTCCTTTTATCTGTTTTAATTCTCCCAACCCTCAGCTTTAGTGGATGCCCCCTGGTTCTGGTATTGTGAGAGAGGGAAAAGAACATCCCTCTATCGACTTTATCCCTTCCATGCATAATTTTGTATGTCTCAATCATGTCCCCCCTCAGGCGCCTTTTTTCTAGACTGAAGAGCCCCAAACGCTGCAGTCTTTCTTCATAAGGGAGGTGCCCCAGCCACGTAATCATTTTTGTCGCTCTCTTCTGCACCTTTTCCAGCTCCACTATGTCCTTTTTGAGATGCGGCGACCAGAACTGGACACAATATTCCAGGTGTGGCCTTACCATCGATTTGTACAATGGCATGATAATATTGGCTGTTTTATTCTCAACCCCTTTTTTAATGACCCCAAGCATGGAATTGGCCTTCTTAATTGCTGACGCACACTGGGTCGATACCTTCATTGAATTGTCCACCAGCACCCCGAGATCTCTCTCCTGAGCTGTCACAGACAGCTCAGAACCCATTAGCCTATAGGTAAAGTTTTGGTTTTTTGCCCCAATGTGCATCACTTTACATTTGTCTATGTTGTAACGCATCTGCCATTTGGCTGCCCATTCCCCCAACTTGGAGAGATCCTTTTGGAGCTCTTCACAATCCTTTCTTGTTTTTACCACCCGGAAAAGTTTTGTATCATCCGCAAACTTGGCCACCTCGCTGCTTATCCCTGTCTCCAGGTCATTTATGAATAAGTTGAAAAGCACGGGCCCCAAGACAGATCCCTGGGGCACTCCACTTTTCACCTCTCTCCATTGTGAAAATTGCCCATTGACCCCCACTCTCTGTTTCCTGGCCCTCAACCAATTCTGGATCCATAAGAGGACCTGCCCTCTTATTCCCTGACTGTGAAGTTTCTTCAGCAGTCTTTGGTGGGGGACCGTGTCAAATGCCTTCTGAAAATCCAGGTATATGATATCCACAGGTTCACCCACATCCACATGCCTGTTGACCTTTTCAAAGAATTCCAAAAGGTTTGTGAGGCAAGACTTACCCTTGCAGAAGCCATGCTGACTTTCTTTTAGCAGTACTTGTTCCTCTACGTGTTTTAGGATTTTATCTTTGATGAGGCTTTCCACCATCTTACCCGGAACAGACGTTAGGCTGACCGGCCTGTAGTTTCCAGGGTCCCCCCTTCTCCCTTTTTTAAAGATTGGCGTGACATTGGCTATCCCCCAATCCTCTGGTACCATGGCCGTCTGAAGGGACAAGTTGCATACTCTAGTTAAGAGGTCAGCAACTTCGTTCTTTAGTTCCTTAATAACTCTTGGGTGTATACCATCTGGGCCTGGTGACTTATTTATATGTAGTTTATCAATTTGATCTAAAACATCTTCTTTATTAACCATTATCTGCTTTAATTCCTTAGTTAGGAAGGGCTGTTCGGGCTGTGGTATCTGCCCAAGTTCTTCTGCTGTGAAGACGGACGCAAAGAATTCATTTAATTTCTCTGCAATCTCCAAGTCCCCTTTTATCTCCTCTTTCCCTCCCTCACCATCCAGCGGGCCAACCGCCTCTCTGGCAGGTTTCCTGCTTCTAACATATTTGAAGAAGCTTTTATTATTTCCCTTTTATGTTGCTAGCCATGCGTTCCTCAAACGCTTTCTTGGCCTCCCGTATCACCTTCTTACTTGTCTTTTGCCAGAGTTTATGTTCTTTTTTATTCTCCTCACTGGGGCAAGACTTCCATTTACGGAAGGAAGCTTCTTTGCTCATTACAGCTTTACATAAGTAAAGGTTATGTGGGCAGCAGCTTACCCCTGCCCGGAAATAGATGGGGAAGTGCCAGCTGGCTCTGTCCCATCTTCTCCTTCAGCAGATCTAGTCAGCAGGAGTCTGGAGCCCTCTGCCGCCCCCCTCCCCAACTCCCAGAGTGGAGATGCTGTTCCACATTTCTCCGAGGACAGAACCTTCCTTCCAGGTGTGTGAGTGCAATGGGGGCACCCAGCAGTCTAGATGTGACGCCTTACCCTGTCCTCGGCCACAGCTGCTCTGCCACCCTCTGCAAAGCTTGGCTGGCTGAGCATTGCCATGCGAGGGCATCACTGAGGCTGCAGGAACTGAGAGCGGGACCCCACGGGCCAGTCCCGGCCGGTCACCCCGGCCAGCAAAGCCCTGAGCTCAGCGCTGGTCTGAGCCACCCGCCCCTCTGAGCAGCTCACCTGCTTTCAATCCTCGACCCGTAACAGGATCCAGCTCAATAGGTGGGCAATCAGAGCTGGCGGCCGTGTCCGTGGCATACACAGGCTCTTGGCCTGCCACTCAGTGAGGCTGTCAGCCGGGTATTCCTCCTGGTGCATGGAGCTCTGCAGTCCGTGCCGCTCGCTGAAAGGCTGCCCCGCAACGGAGCTTGGCTTGGATGTTGCTTTCTCACCTCGGCGAGTGGTGCGGAACGTAACACGCGGTCCCAAAGTGCTTCCTGGGTTGTGACTTCCCCTGGAGGGAAACTCCAGGGCGTCAGAGGGAAAGGACAAGAGATGCCTAGTTATGCTTTTTCATTTAATTGCAGTGGCTTCATTAAGCAATTTCAGGGAGCTCCATGAGTACAGGACCCTGAGCTTTGCAATTTACTATTTCTAACCCGCAGAAGGAAAATTCAAAACGGCGTTTGGCTGGGGGAAAAAAACGATTCTCCCCCGTAGTGACACTTCAGGTTCTCTCGGTTGTTTTGGTGAGATGACTAAGGCACGGTGTGTGCTGATAGTGGCGCCTCTTCCTTCGGCAGTGGCGGTGCCTGATTTGGCAGTTCCTGCTCCCAGCCCTTGCGTGCGCGGTGCTGACGCTCCCCAGGAAAGCGCAATCCATGTTTTATGCAGCAGCTTCTCACTGCATAATTCATTACAGATTTCTTGTTTCACAGAGACTCCAGAGAGTCTGTATGGCACGACACGAGGCAGGCAGAAATCTGAAACACGAGGCAGGACGAAAATGTGACTGGATGCCATTATGTTGAGATCCCTCCTGAGAACGGCAGGAACCGGCAAGTAGGAAGGGCAGAGATTTTAGTGGGCTGCAGAGGCACATCTGCCTCTGGAAAAATTGCATCTTTCTCATGACCTTTAGGGATCTGAAAGGTTCTTCTTCTATCACCTTTGCTATTGTCGGAGTTGAGCAGGATGATGCTGGGTTTTGCTGGGAGCAGAAAGCAAGAGTCGAGGTGGAGGGTTGTGGGCAGGAATGGCGAAGAGTCTGTAAGGACTGTCATTGCCCCCGGAAAAGGAAATCATGACATCCGCTCCCTTTGAGGAGAGCCAGTGGTCAGCTCGTGCGTGTGAGTCTTTCTGCCCCTCTCTTTCCAGTAATCAGCGTTATTGATCCGGCTTTATTGGATTGCATGTTTGGCTTCTGGAAGTGGGAGGAGACGACGTTATTGGCTCATTTCAATTTACTCATTTTGTGGTTATGACTGTACAAAATGGCATGGATCTTCCTGGTCATGTTTGCAACAGAGGTGTTACCGCAACGTGCCCTTTATTATAATTTTTAGAAATATTTAGAACAAATCTAGGGCTCATTGGTTTGAGATTTCTTCCCCTCACATTCTTTTGACACCATGGAAATGCCTCATGTGACTGATGTCATTCAGAAAACACACATTGTGTGATTAGAGTCCAAGTTCAAAATCATGCCCAGGGCATTTAGAGAAACAGATTTGCTATAGTTAGATGTTTAGGACCAGCGGACTCATTTTTGTCTAAAGTAGAATATTAATGGCCAGCCCTTTAAGAATACAGGGAGACAGAGAGACCCTGGGGGGAGAGGTCATTTTACTGTTTCCCTGCTTTCTTCCTCTGAATCTCATCCCTCCTAACAAGGTGAACAGTTTTGTTGCTTAGTAAGGTTTTTGAACTTTTCCGGGAATGCTGGTGAGCCTTCAAGGCTAATTTCTTATACTCACTGAAGATTTTGGGCGTATGTTTCTTGTGGTCCAGCCCTACTTGTCATTTTCTGGCTGCTTTTGCAGTGAGAAGACTTCAGAAAGCCATTTGTGATGTGGAATAGTGAGGGGCGGGTCTGCTGGTTGTTGTTGTTTTTTTTTTTAAAAAAGAAGCCAAATGGGCACATTTGAACTAGAACTTTGGTTCCCACCAGGGTTCCTCAACTTCATCTCCTTTGACACTACACTTTAGGTAAGGGTGGTGTGCAGCTCATTCTGTTGTGTGCATTCTGCACGTGGTGGATATCTTGCTTTCCCCCATCTTTGTGTCTTGAATATTTTGCATTTAGTGGGCCCCAGAATACAACTCTCTCTGTGCCCTGCTTATAAAACCCAGCCAGTCCCAAAAGGGAGGTCTCGGTGCATACAAATGCTCAGTATGCTGGAGGTGGAAAGCTGCAGGTGTACCAGCGCACAGTTCAGGGCTGTCTGTGATGTCTGTACTTTCGGGCCTGTGTTGGTTGCTGCCCTACATATAGCAGCGTAACTAATGGGGTGCAGGGAGTGCAACTGCACTGGGCAACGTGCTTTAGGGGGCAACAAGCTGAACTTGACACTAGTGGCCAAAATTGTGAAAACTTGGATGTGTATGAATTATAGCATCAGGTTTTATGTCATGGGAAAAGTAACTTAATGTGGAATGCCATGAAACAAGCTACATTGGAATATCTGTATTCTATCAAAAGTTAAGGTCAATTAGCCAGAAAATCTTTTAATTAATTACTTAATAAACTAAATTTGTTGTTGTTGTGGAGAAGGGAAGGCTACGACATCTTCTTTGCCCTGAGTAGCGGATGCCTTAGCTACAGCTCTGCTTACCTATCAACATTGATGGAACATAAGTGGTTATTTATCATTATAAAATCTTTCTTCTCTTTCCTGAACTGGTCTCTCATGGTAGAGATTATCTTACAGGGCATTTTCTGCTAATTTAATTTAAGTCCTTTTTTATTGGCTTTAATAAGGCAACTGTGTATGCCTCTTAATGAGCTATGATTAGATATTGATGTTTAAAGCACATTAGGGTAGTCAGGCCAACCTCCAAAATGTCCATTGATTTGTTGGGGATCTGTTTATCCTTTTATCTTCTTAACTCGCGTATTTCATTGGTGGTGGAACATTCTGCAGGTGCTGGAACATTCTGCACCATTATGCAGGTTTATTTAAGAAGACAGTATAGTCCCAGCTTATAGAACATTCTCCTGAGATGAAATTGAATCACTTGGTAGCCATTTTGTAGTTTTGCAGCTTGTTGTCTGTTTTTAAAGTAGCAGTGCATTAAATTCCAGCCAATGGATTTCTTTCAAGTGTTGAACCACTTTTTGAAAACTGGACTGCCCTTGCATAGCAGACCTTACGAGGTGGACTGTAAACTCCCTGGAGCAAGGCCAGGCAGTCATTTTAGATGCTAGCACAACTTCAGCCACGTTGCTGGCACACACTCAAGGACAATAAAGATAAGTCATGTTCGCACATGATGGGGGTTTGGTCTTCACTATGTTTCCAGTGGGCATTAGTTTACCTCACAAAATCACTGCCAGGAAGTGTTCTGTAATTCGATGCGGAGACTCCTCCAGCCTCAGCCAAAGGCCAGGACTAGAACTCATGGACACCATGAAGACAGTCACACTTGACGCTAAGGTTGCTGCTCCTTTAAAAAATTGTTCCTTTGAAGTTGTTCGCTTTTAGCTGATCTTTGAGGACCATGTGTTTATATTGCATTGTGTTTCTGTTGTTTTCCTAAGGAAGAACTGAGTATATGCAGGAAAATAAAATCCCTTGCTTTCAGTGTTGCTTTAAGAGCAAAGTTTGAAAGAAATTAGAAACATTGCTTTTTGTTCCAGTTTTGTTGTATAAAATAGATAAAAAAGAAATCTGATTTTTTTTAAAAAATTGCTAAATTGATTAGAGTATGTTTATTTGAGCTGCATTGATTGTGTGTGTTACATTTAATCCTGTGATGAATTACATGCAATTAATATAAGAAACCCTGAAAAATTAAACCAGCTGTGTGTCTGGCACAATACGAGTCTGAACAGCAGCGATTTCTGATGTGCTCCCAGGTCTGTTGCTGCAGTCCAGTTGTTCAGAACTTGAGGACCTTGTTTCACTTGGAAGGCGTGCAGCTACGATGCTGGCTCACTGCTACAGGGTTTCCAAAGCAGCAATAAACTCAAATTTTCTGCACCTGCTTTTGTGGATAGTTGCCCAGAATCCACTGCTGTAATTAATGTGAGTTCTTGTGTGTCTAATCTGCCTTGAAAAATTAGACTCCCATCCCAGAATGCACTGTGTGTACTATTAAAAGGAGCCCTTCTAGGCTGTGGAGGTGATCTGTCACCTCTTCCTTAGTCCAGTTCTGCTGGGTGCCTTCAGGTGTTCATTCTGCTATTGTTCTCTGTAAGTGTTTCAGGTGCACAAGGCCCTGAGCAGCCCATTTACATGCTGCCACCGTAAATTATAGTTTCTAACGTTGTGAAGCAAACAACCTATTGTTTTACACAGGTGATTTTCAAGCAGAAGGAATATCTGTGCTCAGTTTTAAAGTCCAAGCCCATTTGGCTGCTTTAATTTCGTTTTATTATTTAAAGCCGAATTAAGAGCACCCCAAATTCTGAGGCCCTGGGATCTCTTGACCAGCGGAAACAGAAATACGGCAATTGAACTTCATTTGGAAAAGCAGTTCCCTGGGTCGAAGGCTGTCCCGCAGTGAATTGTGCATGTAGCGTGTCCAAGACATACACAAAACTGTGTAAGTGGCCTTGCGACTCTCTGGATCTGAGTTCTGTCTTTCAGAAGCCCTAGGATTGCAATTGGAATGCATTTTATTTCCCCAAGAATGGCTTGCTAAGGTAGCTGAAAGGGCAGCCGCTGTGATAATTATTATTATTATTATTATTATTATTATTATTATTATTATTATTTATTAGATTTCTACCCCGCCTTTTAGCCCGGAGGCACACAAGGCGGCACTACAATACAAAAACACAATATAAAAGTTAACATTAAAAAGCAATTTAAAAACAATATTAAAACCATACAATAAAACAAAATTAAAACAAAACAATACAATTTAAAAACAACAAGCCCAGTGGATCATAAAATGTAAAAAATGTAACAAGCCAGCCAGCCAGCCAGCCTGTCAACAGTTAAAAGCTTTTTGGAATAAATACAATGGAGCTCTCCCAGTGCCTCGGCCTCCTCCCTCTCCCTCTCCCACCCATCTTGGTCTGCCCCTGGCCCTATAGCCTTCCCTGCCTTCTGAGGCCTCCTTCCGCCTCTCTCCCCCCCCCCACTATCTTAGCAGAAGCTGCACTGCTGACAACTGGCAGACCCCAGTTTCTCTGTGGGATGGATAAAGAGCTTCCATGGGCCATATCTGGCTTGTATGCCTCTGATTCCCCAGGCATAGACTGTTACGGGTTAGGATCAGTGGTATGAGGCAAGGGAGTGGCCACAGGATGCAGGCATCTTGTTGTCTCGTGCCTCCCTGGGGCACCTGGTGGGCCGCTGTGAGATGCAGGAAGCTGGACTAGATGGGCCTTTGGCCTGATCCAGCAATGGGGCTCTTCTTATGTTCTTAACCTTTGATGCTACTATTGAAGTCTTCAAGGGCTCCCCACTCAAAGCCTCGTTTTCTAAAGAAATTAGACCTATTGCTGGAAGAGGCAGGACCTTTCCATACCAGTCTGGCAGCTGTGGAACTTGGGCTGTGCTGCTGCACCCCTGCCAGCCTTGTGGGCCGAAACGATGGCAGCTTCCCGCCGACAACTTGCTGCTGGTGCATTAGTCATGAGTCGCAGTGGTTGTCGGCGAGTGGGCCCTTTGGAAGGCTCGGCTGCAGTGGGCTCTCGGAGGAGGCATCTGCCCTGAACCTGAAGCATCCAAGCTGGGCAGCAGCAGCACAAACGCAGCGTCGCTCCTGCGGCACAGTTTTCTTATCGGAGACAAACGGGATTAATTGTTTGCTTTCAGCAGCAAGTGGCGGCTTCTCTGTCTGCAGCGTTGTCCTTGATGAAAGCAGCGTCTTTGTTCAGCTGGAAACGTATCACTAATGGCCGTACCATTCGTGGCTTGAGGAGAAAGCAGGGAGTTTGTGACTCAAATTGTAATTCGGTCCTGCATACTGTGAGCAGAAAGTGCCACCAGCTCAGGTTCCTCCCTGACTCTGCTCCCGGAAGAGGAAGAGGAGGACAAAGAGGCAGGGCTGTGCCGTGCCATTAAGCAGCCTTGGTCTTGTTTGTAGCCTGCACACCTCCGTACAGGCCGAGAGGGACTTTCTGTGGTCATAGCCAGTAGCAGAGTCGGCTGGGAGCGTTGATGTGCCTTCCGTATCGTTCTTGTTTGCAGCAGCAAGATCGCAGAACAATCTAACTTGCCTCTAAACTTATAGATCGCAGAACAATCTAACTTGCCTCTAAACTGCATTCTTCTCCCCTCCCCCAGTAGTGGAACAAGGAAGTGTGGCGGTTGTGTTGCTTTTTAATAACTTGTATGGTGTGTTATTAAGAACACTTACATACCACTTTTCAATGTTCGTAGAAATGTTTGTAACATAATGAGAGGGGAGGGAGATATGCAGGGAGGCCCTTTAGCCGGCACATTTCTCATCCCTCACCATGCAAAGGCGTTGCACAGTTTGAGGTCTGCCTACTTGGAGCTGGTCGCATGTCGAATGTTATGCCCAGTATTGCTGTAAGGGGGGAAGTGACCAGTGGTGTCAGCCTACCGGTTCGCTGGGCGGAGTTTTTGCGGTCGCTGGGTGGGTTTCCACGGTGATCGGCAGTGTGCTCGCTGCGTTCCATTGCGTAATGGCGAAAGCCTGCCTGCTGAGAAAAGGCTTCTATTCTCCTTGGAGTTCACGTGGGGCATCCTTGCAAAATTTGCACACAGAAGATTGCATTTGCAGCCTGCTTTTTACAAAATCCACCCCTTCTCGCATAACCCAAGTCCTCCTCCCATGGACAAATTTATTACAAATTTAAGGCAAGAAAAAAGAAACACACCCACATCTTGCAAATAAAAAAACCAGCTTCTTAGTGAAGCCTGCCCCATTGAATGAGTGCCAGACGTGGTCTTTTCTGGGGGAAAAAAAATCACAGAAACAGCCACTAATCAGCTTTCCATTAAATATGCACATGAGTCAAGGAGTGGATCACCAGGGCAGGAAGCTGACGAGAGGAGCTTAAGCAGGCCAGAAGCGGCTGCCTGTGCATGTTTAATGCTCTTCTGAGAATCTGCTTCCCTCCTTTAGCGAAATGTGAAGCTCCGACTGCCCTGGCAAAAATGCAGGCAGCAAATGCGCCAAGGTGTGTGTGCAGACACCCTTCATCCTCACAATAACTCTGCGAGTTGGAACAAGCCAAGAGAACTGGACAGGCTCAAGGAGATTGGAGCCCAGCGCCCTCTGGATTTAGTGCCCTTGGGTGGAAGAGGAGCTTGCCTTCTGCGCTGTTAAAGGAAGGGGGGCTTTGTCCCAAATGGAATAAGTAAAGGCAGCACTTCCCAAACCGTGATCACTGCTCCCTGGGGAGCCGCAGAGACCAGCCAGGGGAGCTGTGGAACCCTCACGACCCCCGTCCCCCTGCGGTGAATAAGATTGTAATCCTGATGGGGAGCTGTGACCCTTGGCTCAGTAGGCCGAGGGACCTGCCCCTCCAAAAAGCTGGAATGAGGTCATCTGAAGGTCACCTCCTCCTTCTCCCCCCCCCAGCCAATTCTGCTCAAGGTGCCCAGTCTATTCCTTTTGTGGTGAGATCACTCAGCCCAAATTACAGGTAGTTTCAGGGCCTCCCATGAGGAATTTTTTTTTTTCAAAAATGCAATGCGCAGAAGGTGGCAGCTGAGAGAATAGGAAGTCTTGGGGTCTCATGAACTGTGGAATTCTGTCTGCTGGAGAAGCTCAGAATGTGATATTGGAAGAGTTCAGCAGCCAAAAAATTTCAGTGTCTTCGTTTTGTGTTGAAGGATGTTTCTAGCGCTCATGGCAATAAACTTGGGTTTAAAGATGATACTGGTGATCTCATAAAATATGTGTAGTACAAGCAGGATTCCAGTGGCTACAGAGAGACAGAATCTCAGTGCCCAGTAGGTCTTTGGATATCCTTCTCATTGTTGGATGAATTTATGCCCCAGTTTTCTCTTGATAAAAGCACAGTGGACTCTCATTTTAATGAACTAGTGGGGGTGGGGGAAGGGTGTCTGTTAAGGCTGAAAACCTTTTAAATCTAAAGCACTTATATTGCAACATATATTGCTAGTTTATAAAGAAGGAAACACCTTCCATTATTTCTGAAGTCTGTTTAATCAAGGCCTGTTAAATGGAAGGTTCTCTCTGCTACAAGCAACAGCAGTTATAATGTGTATTACTTGTGTCACAAAATAACAGTTCTTACTGGAAGCATTTCCTAAATAAAAAGGAAGAACAACTGCAGCATGAATTGCCCTAAACATTTGTGCTGTTGTGTCTCCTGCCACACTGGTGCAACTTGACTGCACCACAGAGGCATCCTGTAGTGTCCTGTTTGGTACTGCTGCATTGATGCAGGTGTGTATTAGGACTGCCAGCACAGCATGCTTTCGAGATACTTTGTGTTCCATTAAAGACCTTCTCAAAGTGCATTGAACCAAATAGACCCCGGGGGGGGGGGGTTGGCATTGCACGTTTCGTAGGAATACCTTTCAGAATGCCTCGTGTTTCCCTTGAGCAGATGCATTCCGTTCTTGTTTAGCTCACTGCTTTTATCAAGGTTTATGAAATATGGCAGCGGGCATTATAAAAATGGATGTAAATGTGTGATTTTTGGTTCTCATCCACATTAACAGCTGCACTCAGTCTAATTCCAGTTTCCTACAGTTGTAAAAAAAATTAGGAGAGGTGAACTTGCCAGTCACAAGGGAGTGGCCACAGGATGCAGGGGTCTTGTGGTCTCGTGTGCTCCCTGAGGCATTTAGTGGGCCACTGTGTGATACAGGAAGCTGGACTAGATGGGCCTTTGGCCTGATCCAGTGAGGCTTATTCTTATGTTTTTATGACATAATTCACTGGTGATGGCCAAGACGAGGGAGGCTGGGCAAGAGATGCAGCTCAGGCTGTACCCCAGTGTTGACCATAAGCAGAGGTGTTCGAAAACAGTGTTATATTTACTTAAAAGTAAGCCCATTGTGATTTAAGATTGTGAGCCCTTTGGGACAGGAAGCCTATTATTATTATTATTATTATTATTATTATTATTATTATTATTATTATTATTATTATTAT
>JAJKFI010000057.1:5617681-5651904 GCA_029204185.1 Lerista edwardsae | reverse complement strand
ATTATTATTATTATTATTATTATTATTATTATTATTATTATTATTATCCTGTTAACTGCTTTGTGAACTTCGTGTTGAAAAGCGGTATATAAGTACCTGTTGATTGATTGATTGATTGATTGATTGATTGATTGATTGATTGTGTTCACTAAGATGTGGGCTGTAATCCTGTCTTACCCACTGGAGACAAACACCTTTCTCTAAATCCATAGAAATACCGAGCGCGCATGAACTTCGACCAGCCCATCTACTCAGATCTGCTTGGGTTGGTCATTGTAAGGTGCGGGAGTATGTATGCTTTGAGCAGAAGCTCCATGTAGTCTGGCCCTGAACTGCAGCCCTGGGATTCTCTCTCCTTGGCATGCCGGCAGACTGCCTGCCTGCCTGCCTGTGGCTTGAAGGTGCATTACCAGCCCACGAACATCCTTAGTCGAGTACCTGCAAGGACCCATCCCTGCCCGCCAGGCCAAAGCACAGTTGATGCTCCCTTTTTTCCTTTTTTGGAGGGTCTTGAAAAAACCGCTCTGTCCCAGTCTGAAGAAGAGTAATATGTGTACCCCAAAGCCTGCTTGTCTCCTCTTGGTATCATTGGCAGCTCCAAGTTGGCCCCATAAAAGAGATCATAACTATATACTTCGTGACATGCTTTGTGCGGGGCTGGAGCTGCAACCGTGTCTTGAAAAAACATCATGCTTCATGCATCGTTAGCGCAACTGAATGCAAAATGGCTGCTCACATATGTCAAGATAAGCTCTTGACAGTGTCTGCATAATTGACGCTTGTCTCCTTTATGGTGTGGCTCAAGTCTAAAATCCTTTTCAAATGCTAAATTATTATTCCCTGCCGCTTTTCTGTTCCCATACTGTGGTTTGCAAATTGCCTCGAGAATTCCTTGTTCTCAAGTTACAAACTGGTATGCATTTTTTTAAAAGGTTCAAAAATAAAATCTACAAAACAGTTAGATATTTTTCACATTCAAAGATAAATTAAACGCCTTGTTGGAGAAAAATTGAGATCTCATGACTCCAATTAATTTTCCATTAATCATTGTCTGTGTTGCAATCAAGCTGAATTGTCATCTATGTTACTCTCCCTGTTCAATTAAAAGAAAATTACTTTACCTCTCATTTTAATGGCAGCAATAATCTTGTATTGTACTGTCCTCTGTATTGATTTGAGACACACCTTGGTGTTTTATAGTTGTGTTTTTTGGAACACCATTACATTATTTTATGCACAGTGCTGATGTTGATGCATTTTGTTCTCACTGCCATAAGGGTGTAGACTGTAACGTTCTGCCTTTGCTAGTGAGCACTAGTTGCAAGAACACAATGCAAGCTTAGGCTGCCTTCTTAATACTTGTCTTAAAGCTCAGGTCATAAGAACATAAGAAGACCCCCACTGTGGCCCACCAGATGCCTCAGGGAGCACACAAGACATCTAGATACTTGCATCACATTTCCACTCCCCTGCATCTGGCATTCTGAGGTACCCTACTACTAACGTAAGGAGGTTGTACAACCCATCGTGGCCTGTGGCCTGCGATGGACTTTTCCTCCAGAAATCTGTCCAGTCCCCTTTTAATGGCACCTAGGCCAGATGCCATCACCACCTCTTGTGGCAAGGAGTTCCACAGCTTAATTACCTGCTGGGTAAAATGCAACAACTCTGCACTGGCAGCACATGCATTCCGCGGTGCTTCAGAAGAGTCTTGGGGGCGGGGGCAGATTTGGCCCGGGCTGCTCTCTCTCCTTGGGCCTGATCTGCCTGTGCGGATCAGCCGAGCCTGGCACTAGTGATACTGCTGGCACAGGTCTGAACTGACCCACTGCAGCTGCTGGGAGCTACCCCGAGGGGACCTCCAGCCCTCAGAACTCCCCCTAAGGGTGCAGCAGGGCTTGTGCCTTGGCATTGCCACATGGGGATGTATCCACTGCAAGGCCACCCCAGTGATCTACGCCGGATGAAGACCTTGCACTGCGGCCATAAACAGCTCCCAGAGAGAAACCTGGTGGTGCTCCAAGGAAGACCTTTTAGTTACTGCTAAAAATTTGGCCTTTCCTAGCTAATCAAACGAGGGCAACGTACATTCTGATTTGAAATGTAACACGGTTGTTTTAGTAGAACGTCATTCCAAGCAGCGGCGTCATGCAGCCGGAACACTGGGCAGGAGGAACGAGTGAGCGGCAGCCCGCCCGTTGTGTTCCGGTCCGTTTCGCCGTCTTCCCCGCTCCCAGGGGAAACGGACCGGAACGCAACGGGCGGGCTGCCACTTACCCGTTCCTCCTGCCCAGCGTTCCAGCTGCATGACACCGCTGATTCCAAGTAATAAAACGAGTTAATATGGATTTAAGAAGGTTTTTTGTAATGAAGATGCCCGTCTGTACACCCCACATATACGAAATGTGCTATGTGCTGACTCTTCAGATATGTGAAACTTCACTGGGTAATGGAATCAGTACATCAGTTTATGATGTTCAGGGATGTATTAATTTAATATCTCTTTATGTTAGCTCTGCATAGCCTGGTTTAAATGAGTTAGAATGGCTGAAGATGGAAAAGATTATTGGAGATGATGGCTTGAAGTGTGTTAAAAGCTGCTGTGGTTTTCATATTGATGGCGGCAGTTCCTTGTGAACTTCCCAATGCCCCTCCCTCCTGCTCTGTGTGTCATGTTGGCCTGCTGGAAAAAGAAAGATTATTGTTTGAACGGCTACAGGATAGTTTTTCCCAGGGCCTGCCTTTCGGTTAGATGTTAATTAATCTCACCACATGGAAAGAAGCAATTATGTGAAGGCCCTATCATATGGTCATGGAAACAAAAAGAAAGTCGTATTAACTTGAGTTCAGGATTTAAACTGGTCAGTTCACACTTGTATGAAAGATGGAGGGACTATGCTTCGTGTTCTGACCCGGTGTATTCGTGACCTTGGGGAAAAGGCACTGTGTGTCAGATACAACTCCTACAAATAGAAAAGCACCCCAAAGTAGCCAGCTTGAGCAGATCTCCAAGACATGGACCCTAGTGGACCCTTATAGGGGTTGGGGAGAATCCCATGGCCAATTGTGGCTTATTTCTGTAAGGAACCTGTCTTGATTGGGTGGGGCATTGGCTGGCTTCTTTACAGGTTCCTCCTCTGGCCGGGTTGGCGGTGGCATGCAGGCCAAATCCAGTCTGAGATTCAGAGCGCAATCCTAACCTGGAGTTAGGCCGGCATAAGCTAAACCAGCAAAGTTTGGCTGGCACAAGGGCCACCGCAAAGCGTGTTTGGACCACTCTCAGAGTCAGGGGGGATGGCGCACATCTGTGTGCTGCCTCTCTGACTCTGGGAGTGGTCCAAACATACTTTACGGTGTCCCTTTGCTGGCCTAACTGTGCTGGCCTAACTCCAGTTTAGGATTGTGCCCTCAAGGCCTAACATCATGCAATGCTGTGTTGAAGTGCCCCCTCCCAATATCTAAACACATGACTTAGAAGGAAGTCCCATTATTTCAGCCCATTTAATTTCATGTCCATTTGTTTAGGACCATGTCCTGCAGCTGCAGTTGCACATGTGCCACTTAGATTAAATACGGGGGGGGGGGGGGGGAATAAATTAACGAGACTTCACTTAGTGAGCTTTGTAAGTGGTGGTTGGAATAGCATAAGTGGTCGTCGTACAGGTTTTAAGTTATGCATCTTAGTTGTACATTTTTAAAGGAAGCAATTAAAGCAATCTGAACTTGCATCCCATCTTGAAATAATGGTGACATCGATGTATCTTTCTCAGTGCTGAAAATTGAAGCCTTATTACAGCCTTAATACCTACGAGAGAGGCTGGGGAAAATAATGAATCGTATTAGGGAGGAATAATTATAAGACGGCAGTCGGAGAAGAAACAAAAGGAGTTCAGCCCCACAATACGTGTATTGAGTATATCTAAAATGGCAACGGATCTAAGTTGGTGGTTTGATTTTTTTGAAGCCTGTGAAATGTACGTGTTGTGCTTCTTCTCTGCCTTAAGTGCTCTTTTCTATATGGGCACTGAGTGTGGAATGGGCTGCACCATTGAGCCAGCCAGCTGCCCTAATTTTTTTGTGGAAATTAAATAGAGCGAGTGATTGCCATTTTTATTTGTGCTGTTTTAGCATTGCAAGATTAAGTGGGGGTGGGCAGCATCCTGGCTCTGGACTTTGCATGGACTGCTTTGGGTTGGGAGGCATTCAGTGACCCATAGATGTTGTGTCCTCCTCATGACGTGTGATGTTTCCGTTCTGACCGACAACACACAGAGCCTCCTTTGAGATGTGGGCAGATGAGAGGAAACAGCTGGTTTGGCTCCATCAGACTCTGGTCAGATGTACTTTTTAAAAAGTGAGTCTGAAAGCATAGAATTTTTAAAAACAGTGATTGTACCCCACAAGCCTTGCTGTTATTTAAAGATCTAGTTGCAGAGGTTGGATCTTCTGCAGCCTGACCTACCCTGAGATCACTGTAGAGATTTAAGGTTTTAACATCAGGGATAAAGGATGTCTTTTTTTAAAAAAATGGTTGCTTCTTAATTGTAGTGACTTGCTTCAATTCGCCATCTGGAGCATCGAAAGGTGTCGTTATAAGCCTGCTTACGATGCTGTCCACTAAAACGACGACAGCATTTTACATCGTCATGGAAAATTCAAACAACAGCAGGACAAGTAGATGGATTTTGGGGGCAACTTCTAGACAGTAGTGCATGTAAATACTACATGTATGTTCTGATCCAGTTGCTTCAAATGTTTAAATGCCCTTGAAGAAAGTTTGTTCTCCTTTCTAGGCTGCAAGCCAGTCCGTGGATTGAACTGAAATGTTTAGGCACTTAACTAACTCTTTTTCCTTCTTGACTTTGTGATGGGGTGGGGGGAATGAAATGCACATAGTTGGGAAACCTGGACTTGCATCTGTGAACAGGTGTTGGGGGAGTGATCGAGATAGTAAAGGTGGTGAAATTGGACAACTTGGAATTTTTCTGCGCTGTGAAGAAATCCATCGAAAGCATTGGCCTCCTTACTTAGAACTGAGTCAAACCAGCAACTTAGGCATAGTAACAGCTGTGCTTTTGTGCTGCTACTCACCCACTAATGTGTTTGAGGGCACAATCCTAGCCTGGAGATAGGCCAACACAGTTAGGCCAGCACACCATAAAGTATGTTCAGACCACTCTCTGAGTCAGAGAGGCCAGCACAGAGACATGCACCGTCCTCCTTGACTCCAAAAGTGGTCCAAATGTGCTTTACAGTGGCCCTGGTACTGGCCAAACTTTGTGCCAGCCTAACTCCAGGTTGGGATTGAGCCCTTCCTGATTTGAGAACTGTGGCAAATTGGCCTTCTGACCACCACTTAAAGGTCTCCTTCACAGAGGGGTACATTCAGCAGACCTATCAGGAGGACGTGTGCAGGAGGTGTGGACTGATGGTTGAGCTGCTGGTACTGCCTGAAGCTAAGCAGGAAAATCTGTGGTTTGCTATTGGATGGGAGACGAATGCCAGGCTGTGACAAGCTGCGGTACCTGTGGTGGCAGAACAGAGTCGCTGTGGAGCTGATTAGCTCACCGCAAGTGAGAGTTGCGGGGGAGTGTGTGAGGAGGCCAGCTGGCAAAGAAGGGAATATGACCTTGAGGACCTGTCCAGGCTTGACCTGCAATTGCCTGCTGAGGCTGGATGGCAGCAGCCAAAGGAGAGAACCACACTGGGAAGGCAACGTCTGGGCCTGAGGACTGGCAGATCACAAGAATACTGTAGATTTATGAAAACCCCATTGGAAAAAAATGGTGGTTTAGACTAGCCTGCTCATGTAAGCCGCCTTGGGCATTTGCTTCGGCATGGGAAAGGCGGGGTAGAAATTCGTCAAATAAATAAATAAATATCAGCAGCAGTCATAGGAACAACCTCTGGTATGGTGCCAGTGGGTGTACGTAGTATGACAATGCGCACAGAGGTCATGTGGTTTGGACAGTCCTCCCATCTGCTCTGTCACTTCAGTGGCCATAATAACCACCTTGGTGACCAGTTTGCAACACCTCTGTGACTTGCTGGCGGGTTTCAAGTAGCCCTGATGGTTTCCAGAGAGCCTTGGCCAGTTTCTAAATAGGTGGACTGCAAAGCTGTTCTGAAAGAGGGCGGGACCAGTGTCAAAAGGTGTCGCATTTTGTTCCATCAGCATGTTACAATTTGCCTCTGTGAACATAAAGTGCACCTTTTCCCTGGGGGAATAACCTTTTGCTTTTGAGAAAGGGACTTGAGGAGTGTTCTCTTCACTCTGCAACCCAAAAAACACAATTGTACAGCAGGACCAGTTTCTTCAGCCACAAAGAGTTCAGAAACAGAGCTTGTTACTCCAACAAGGTCAAAGAGTTGAGTGAAATCAACGGGTTCTTGCCACTGTACTTTCTTCTCTACCCTCTCTAATCACTATTATTTAAGCTAATGACAGTAAAAGGTCAAGCACTGTCAATATATCACATTATCAAAATTACATGCTTCTACTGTGGAATAACTGCTACTTTGTGGTTCTGTAGCCATAGTTGATAACATGGATTCGGATCTCAGTTCTACCCATCAGCTTGAATTTTAAGGAGTACAGAGGGAGGTGCAGGCTGTTGGAGGAATTCTTCTTTGGCAGTTAAAATGTGTTCAAGATTAACTAAACTATCAAACCCCTCCTGGTTTTAGAAACAGACAGTATCTGAATGCCAGGTGCAAGGGAGAGGCAGCAGGATGCAGACATCTTTTTGTCCTGTGTGCTCCCTGAGGCATCTGGTGGGCCACTGTGAGATACAGGAAGCTGGACCAGATGGGCCCTTGGCCTGATTCAGTAGGGCTCTTCTTACGGACCAACAGTTGGGGACAGTAGTTGGAATGACAGTTGGAAGGTTGAGAAGAGGGAAAAAGGGACAGTGGCTCTGAGGGAAAACTGTTGATGAGAGGCCGAGTCTCCACAGACAAAGGAAGATGAGACGCATTGGCTGGGCAACATCTGAAGAGCACCACCTCCTGAGGAATGAACTTCAGTACTTCACCTTTGAACCTTGGCAAGCCTGGCTCACTGTGATAAAGTTGAGCGCACCAAAGTTTCAAGTAACTGGACTATTTAAGTGTGAACTTAATTGGCCAACGGCACGTCACCAGGGAAGACCTGTGGTGTGTGTGTTCAGAATCCCTTTCACGTGACATGGTGGCCGTGACGGGATCGTGTAGTGGTGCTTTTTCCTATTAATTTCAGTTGATGTTGAAGTATAGGGCACAGTAAAGTTCGTGGAGAGGTACAGGAGTAGAGATGGAGGCTCCCGAAGCGTTAAACGTGTCGCCATATGACACCAGAGGTCCTATGAGACCAGGATGCCAGGTGCTAGGGAGAGACAGCAGGATGCAGACATCATGTGGTCTTGTGTGCTCTCTGAGGCACCTGGTGGCACACTGTGAGATCCAGGAACTTGGACTAGACGGGCTCGTGGCCTGATCCAGTGGGGCTGTTCTTTTGTTGACATTTTTGAATTATGTGTATTTTATAAGCCGAGCGAGAAACGGTCACAGGCTGCCTCAGAGTGATTAAATATTCTGTCAAGTCCTGGAAATGCTCACTGCCAGCTGAAGCGATCCACTGCAGGAAGGCTGGGGCAGCTGCATTGGGGAACAGAGCTGGATGTGCTGAGCCAGACCTCCCCAACTCTGCCAGCAGGGAGCCCAGGGAACCTCGGAGGTCTGCTGGTGTCGTTTTTCTCTCCAATTCAATTTGATCTGGAACTCCAACTGCATTCCAGACTGCAGGGCAGCACTGTGCCAAGGGAGCGGAGGTGGCTTTGCACGTCAGCGGAGACTGCAGGATCGCAGCTGGTTGCAGCCTCACCACCTCCATGCTGCCTCTCCAAAGGAGGCTGAACATTAATGCTCATGTGTGTGTTTTCAGAGCACATTCGACTGCCCCAATGACTCAGTGCCAAGTTTTCTAATAGTTGCAAACTTGGTATTTTCGCTTCTGTGTTGACTCTTGCTGATGATGTCGGCTTTGACTTCATCTCTTACGAGGGCTCAGGAAAATCTGAGAAATCAAAAATGTTCCGTTCAACCAAATGAGGCTGAGAATGGATTCAGTCCTGCGGCTGTAAAAGGAAGCCACTGCAGACATACCGGATGTGAAGCGTCTCCAACGGAGGCCTGCCCAGCCCCTCAGAGTACAGGTGCTGCCCCCCCCCAGGCTGCCACGGACTGACTTCATTGGGGAGTTTCCTTCCCCTTTCTTGCTCGGCCCAGCGAATTGCATCTATTGATTAGCCTCCACCCAGGAGCTCTCCCCCAACGGGTCCCCCAAAGGCTCTTCATACAACTTTACGTTGTTTTAATAGACCTGCCCAATGGGCTGCCCTCTTTCCAGCTGCCAGCTCTGGCTCGGACCCTCCAGGCTTCATCACCAGTCCCTGCTCCCTCATGCCTTTACCTGCAGACCATTCCCAGCACCTGGCTGCATGTGGCTGCACCTGGCTCCAGCCTGACCGTTCCACCACTGACTTGACTACACCTATATGCTATTTTGCTCAACCAGCTTCATTCCCGAGTGTGATCTTGGCCTCCTCCCACTCTGGATTCTGATTCTGCACAAATGTCATGCTGCCAAAGCTGCTTACCTGTGTCTCTTTGCAGGTAGGCTGGAACAGGGGGAGGCAGCATGATCTGGTGATGCTCGTTGACTCCTTCGGATGGAGCAGACACTGCCTGGGCAGAAAATGGCCCGGGATCTCTTCTCATGTGATGTGCATTTTCGGGAGGTTGAGTTTCCATTGCTTGGGTACAAAGAAACCGAAAGGAGCTTGTGTGTGTGTGTGTGTGTGTGTGTGTGTGTGTGTGTGTGTGTGTGTCACAGGGAGAGAGAGTCTGGGAAGGCCGGATTTATGCAGCTGTTGTCCAGTATTTGTTTCCAGTTTTCATGGCAATTCACTCTGGTCTGTAGTGCAGTGGAAAATACTGCAAAGGGAACCCATTCCTTCCTTCCTTCCTTCATGGCATATTTATTGGTCAAAAAACTCTCTGAAACAATAGTGATTTGCCACAGCACATGGCCGCTGCCAGAGCTCTGGAATCTTCTTCAAAATAAGCTGATGAGCAGCCCATTGGGCAGGTCTGTGAAAATAAGCAGACGCTGGACTGTAAGCGGAGTGGAGATATTGCAAGAAGGTGTGATTAGCCCTTGTGTGTGTGTGTGAGAGAGAGAAAGAGAGAGAGCACAGTCAAATAATTTAAAACTATGGCCTTTGTTCAGATGTCACAAAATCATGGTTTTATCATATTTATTGGGACAGTTGTGAGTTTCAGGCTCGTAGGGAAGAAGGGAGCAAAGTTTTCCACTCCCATTGGTGGTTTAGATCAAGCTGGAATATGAAACTGGAATTGAATCCAGTGTCTCTCAGGCTAATAGCAGCCTTGGGGAGGCAGTTGGTCTGGGAATAGACGGGGGCAAAGGGTTGGACGCTGCCCGGTGCAGCCCCGATCCAGATTTTGCCCCCTTGTAGTTTCCGAGAGAGAACAGGAAATGGGGAGTCCCAGTTGTGATACTCACATAATGTCTAATTTGACCCATGTCAAAATCTTTTGGTGGTGGTTGTTTTTTAAACCACAAGACCTGGGTTTTCCTCTGTTCGTAAAGCAGGACTTCATAATGCTGACGCCTAATTTTTGCAGCTGTAGAAAATACCACAGTAATGCAAGTCATTTTCAGAGGGCCGACTTCTGAAAACGGAACACAAGAGCAGGAATGGTGATTGTTTCCATTCTTTTCATGGTGTGTTTTTGTGATTACAGTATTTGTCCAGCGTGTAGCTTTTGTTTCCTCAAGAGGAGAAGAGTGGAATTACTTCACCGTTGTTGAGTCAGTGCAAAAGTTAGCAAGCAGGCTCTCATGTTTGAATGGTTGTTTGTGAGAGTTGAACAGTCCCTGGTGAAATCACCTGTGTGCCCGTTTGCTCATGAATGTGCCTTCCTTTAAGGTAAAGCTGTTTGGGCCTCCTCTGGCATCTTTACGTCATCCTGATCGCATGTATTACGGTGACTCTTCAGAATCGTGTGTGCAGGCAGAGGTTTTGCAGCCACTGGGTGCCGTGAAAGGCAAATGTAGTCTCTGAGCATGTGGAACTTGGATGACTTTTGCTTCATTCCCTTTCTGGCAAAGCCTTAGTGCTGTGTTTCCCTCCTCTGCCTGGCCCAGTTGCCCTGCCAGGCTGCTCTGTAGCCAACTCAGGAAGCAGCAGCCCCAGCCTCTCCTTGTCCCTTAGGCCGGTGGCTGAGTCTGCCTTGGAAATCCCTGTCGGGATCAGGCGTGCTGCACTTGGCCTGCTGTGGCTTGTGGCTGTGAAGAGGCTTGAAGTGACATCATTAAGCAGGAATTGGCGTCAGTGTGATGTAATCAGATGACACTCCTGAAATGCGAACTGGCGTTCTTGGACTGCAGCAATTACACTGCCATGAAACATCCCTGACAAAAAGCTAGATTAGCACAAAAACACTGAAGAAATAATAATAATAATTAATAAACCTCACTTGAAAATGGCCTGTTAGCCTTCACCAGAGGAATATAGCAAGAGGAAGGCCTGCTGTTTCCAGGATTGCTGCTCCCAACCTTTTGCCACCCACCAGACATCAGGTCGTGTCCCAACCCACAGTTTGAGAAACACGGCAGTAGGTCATGGATGAAGTGTTTTAATATGCATTTATTTGTTGCTTGCGTGTGCTAATCCTTTTTGCCCAAATGAGTGCCTGTATTCTTGAGATGTTTATTTTTTCGCATGCTTCCAGTTAATATAAATCTCGCTGTTTTTGAATTCTTCATATACTGTTTAACTGCAGAACAGCTCCACCCCTGCCCCCACAAACACACACGTGAAGGTGTAAAAACAGGCGTTATGGAGGTCATCTTATATGCATTTGGTTTGGCCCAGATTCAGTTGTCGTTGCAGAAGAACTCCGCTTAACCAATCAATCAATCACTAGTATTTATATACCGCTTTTCAACAGGAAGTTCACAAAGCGGTTTACAGGCAAATAATAACATTAAAGTTAAATGGCTCCCTGTCCCAAAAGGGCTCACAATCTAAAAGAATGGAGAACACCACCAGCAACAGCCACGAGAAAGACACTGTGCAGGGGTGAAGAGGGACAATTGCTCTCCCCCTGCTAAATATAAGAGGACACCACTTGAAAAAGTGCCTCTTGCCCAGTTAGCAAGTTAAATACTGTCCTTGATGTTCACAGTGTGCCTGGTGCACACTTATCTGTGGCATCATCATGAAGGAATAAAAATAAATCTTGTTCACCTGGTCCTGTTAATGGCCAAACCTCTTCACTCTCAACATTATTTGAAACTTGAACTCCTGGTGCTCTGAATCTGTGCCAAGAAGCTAAGGCCATTGTTTGGTTGGAAATAGCAACGCATTGGCCAAAAGGTCAGCCTGCAGACTTCAGTGCTATTTAGATTCTATTCATTAATTTCCTAAAGGAAGATGCGGCCTGTGAAGACCGTCTGGCACCATGCAGAAGTTCCATGAACACACACACACACACAAATGTAAAAATAAAAAAAATTGTTGTGCTAGTTGCAACTCAATAATAGATCTTTTTTTCAACGAAGGTCGTTGTGACACTTTAAAACATAATAATCCCAGATTTCATGGCTTGAATAACAGAAAGATGCAGTTCCTGGGACAGTGCAGAGTTAGCAGTATGTCTAAATGCAAAATGTTGCATGTCAAATGGCAGATTTTAAACATCTTTTGTCTGCAATCATGTACCAATAAGCTTGCCTAAACGATCATTCAGCCATATTATAGGTTAGCAAAAGCTGCCTATTGCTCTTCCATAATTATCTGGAGGAAACCAGAAAGCTGTGCCTGCCGGCAGCTCAAGTAATGAATCTCTGGCCGATGTCACTGGTGCCTGGGGGAATGGTGTCTCCCCAGCAACTGCTGCCGTCCTTCCTCTCAGGCCTCACACTCCAGGAAAACAAAAAGCCGCTCCACACGGCAGTTCTGAGATGCACTAGAAGTTAGCTACTGGGGTGAGGAAAGAGCTTCTCCTAAACAAGTGATTCCCAACGTTTTTTGCACCGGGACCCCTTTATGAGAACCTGTCGCGACCCCTCCCCCCCCCCAACATCCAGAGCTGGAAGTGATGTCATTAAGTAGGAAGTTAAGTCTTTGCTTAAAATAAATCACACTTTTTGAAAGAAAGAACTCCACATCTTAGAATGTCCTGAATACTTTGCATCTAAGTGACGTTTGAGTTTTGAGTTCAGTGACTGATTCAGCACTGGGAACAACATTGCACAGAACTTATTGTGGCTTCTCTGTGCCATTGCGGATCAAGGTGGTAAAGCCAAATTTTAGGTAGGCTTCTGAGTATTTACGTTCCTCTTCTCCATGTGTTGAGACTCTGCTAGGCATGAACATGGAAGGCATGACATGCCTGCTCAGAAAGAGACCCAGGGGAGACTTCCACCACACTTGCAGACACCAAGATGAGCCCATAGCAAGGCTAATTTCCCTCCCAGCCTCAAGTGTTGAGAAATAGAAATAGAAATTTATTGTCATTGTACTCAAGGTATGAGAACAATGAAATGAGGTGCTCTTCCCATCATACAACTTCATATCATACAACTGGACAACACCAAAAAAACAACAACATATACAAATAACAATTAAAACAACACTAAAAACCATGAGGTATACATTTGTTAAGACCACCAGATTCAAAGCTCTGCATTTAGCCTGATCACAGCACTTGGGTAAAAACTATATTTAAATCTGCTTGTTCTAGCTTTCAACACTCTATATCTTCTTCCCGACGGTAAGATTTCAAACAACGAATGTCCTGGATGTGAAGAATCTCTCAAGATCTTTTGTATCTTCCTACTACATCCCATGTTATACAAATCCTCCAATGAGGGAAGAGGGCAACCAATGATCTTTTGTGCCCTCTTTATCACTCTTTGGAGTGCCTTCTTCTCCACGTTACGTTGAAGTGGCAATTTAATGGGGTCCATTGAAGGCTACAGGCCACACTGGGTGGTGCAGCTTTCTTATTTTAGAAGCAGACTACCTCAGAATGCCAGGTGCAAGGGAGTTGCAACAGGATGCAGGCATCTTATTGTCTTGTGTGCTCCCAGAGGCATGTGGTGGGCCGCCGTGTGATACAGGAAGCTGGACTAGATGGGCCTTGGCCTGATCCGAACCTGGCTCTTCTTAGGTTCTTAACAGAGGAAATTAGAACATTATAAAACCAAACACTTGTATCATGCCTATAATAGATAGCATTGACATGTTAATTACATTTGCATACACCGTATGTGATGTTCACCTTTAACTTAATTCTGCGAAGCAAAAGGAATTCAAAATAAAATATTTTCCTTATTTTTTTTATGTGACTCATTTTAAAAAGTCAGTCTAAAAATAGCTACGTTGCCAGCAGAGCTGTAGAAAACAAGCAGCCCTGCTGCCGTGTGATCGGTTTGATCTATGATGAGGCAGGAACGGATTTTCATTTTTCTGAGTCATCTCTGCAGGCCGGATCCTGCTCATCCCAAATCCTCCTACTCTAGTTCAGTAAACGTATTCTGGAAGCGCTGCATTTTCTTGGGGTAGTCAGTTGCATTCATCAGTTTGGGCATCGATATACGTATAATTTTTCCCCAGCCTGTGTTGCGAGGCCACGGCTTACAGAGCTTCTGGACTTGCATGTTTTATTTTGAAAAACATCTGCTCTTCCTCTCCAGAAGGCATGAGAGTGGCTGGCAGTAAGATCAGCAGAATAAACAAAAGTATAACATTAACATTTACATTTTTGTCTCTTTTTGGGGGGGGGGAAGGGAACCCTGAAATTCAAAATTCAACAAAAGCAGCTGGGTCGGCACTGCAGTCTAAGGACAAGGTTCCGCAGCCGTTCTTTTGGTGTCTGAATGCACATGAAGCTGGGTCCTGCCTGGCTCCATGGGAAGGGAATGCCAGTGTGTTGGCACCAAGATTGAGAAGGTGTTTCTGGTGTGGTGTTTCGCTTAGTGTTCCTGGTGTGGCTCCTGTAGGCCCCTTGGGGAAGCAAAGGCTTCAGCCCCGCATCAGTCCACGAGGAGCTGCACACTGAGCTTCTAGTCCAGAGGTGCCCAGTCTGGGGGTCAGCACCCACAAGGGGTCGCAAGGCGATTTTCAGGAGGTCACGGAGAGCTGAGTGCCACCATCTTGGAAAAGGCCTCTAGCTACCGTCTGCCACCGTCTGAAAAGGCAGAGCCTGGACAGAAATGGGTGCTGGGTAAGAATGTGAGGTGAGGGGCCTTCAGGTGCGGGGAGAGGAACGGAGCAGAGAAAACTTGCCCTCTCGTGATCATTCCAGTCTGCGGTCTTAGGTGGGTCCCGACAGGCTGTCGTACTTGAAACGGGGGTCTTGGTGCCAAAAAGGGTGGCAGCCCCTGTTCTGGGTCTGCTGAGGGGGGGGGCTCATGTAATTACTGTTTCCAGTGCCCAGGTGAGAGCGGGCACCGAGTCTCCGAGTCCCAGTTTCAAAGGTCAGGGAAGTGATGTCACAATGCACTTTTGTTGTAACCAAACCCAGCTCTTTAATCCTGTCCCCGCAATGTTGTATTTGTGCCAAACAAGGCTGATCTAGGGGTGCCCCCCCCTGCAGGCATTAACGGTGCAGAACCGGCTGGAAAATTTGCCTCACTGAAGTGAATGAGAAACAAGCAAGTGCCTGGCAGTTCTCTGGCACAGCCCCTGTTCGCTCCAGAGAGGCTTCCGCAAGAGAACTTCTGGGTTGATGGTTTTGCCCCGGGGGTTGAACCCGCCTGCCTCTGTCTATGCCGAGCTTGCTTTGTGGTCAGGCAAAATAGAAGCGTCCTCTGTTTTATTGTCTCAAATTTATAATTAGGAGAGAGTTTTGGAAGCGGGGGAGAAGGGTTACATCTTTTAGAATAGAATGGACCCCGTCTCTCTTATTAAATGCAAACCATTGATTTAAAGGTCAGGATTTTAAAAGACGAAATACTTCGTTGGTGATTGTCTTTAGAAAATTCCTTGCGAGGAAACAACTGAGCTCTTCTTGACAAGACATGCGGGGAGATGCAAATGGGTGTCGCGTTTTTCCAGGGCACGTACTTGAGTGGCTGCATTCAGGGCCTCTGAAGGGGAAGCATCTGTGTTCCAGCGCATGGTCAAACCACCGACTGTTGGGGAGGGAGGAAGGGCTTTGTGCTGATCTGCATGTAGGCAACTGCAGTCGGAAAATAGCATGGCTTCATTTCTGCAGCAGAGCACTGCTTACCGCTTGGCCATTGTGCCCCAGCCCTGCTGCCCACTAAGAGAGAGCAGCACAATATCTGGAGAAGAAAGCGTAGGCTGAGTTCCAGGAAACATTTAAGCACAAGAATTGCTCCCTTTCATTAAAACTTCGCAAGCCAATGGTTTGCACTGGTTTCTGAAAGGATTAGTAACCAGTCAAATTACTGAACTGGTCCAGTTGACTGTAACTCTGCTGCTCAGTATTTTCCTAAGCATGTCGCTAGAGCTTGACCCAAGCTGTCGTTTGAGCTTCCAAACATACTGCTGGCAAAACAGTGGCGTTGAGTTGCTTTTGCTTTCCACCTCCCCCAACTTTCACCTTCACAGGTTCATGCCTTCAGAGGCAGAACGAGGGCCACATGTACGTTTCTCAGGAGAGAGAGCTTGCCCGACTACCGTTTTTCAGACTGGCTTCAGACTATGCTTTCAAGCCATCTGAGTGTCCCTACACTGCAGTTTACCACCAAAATTCACAGTATACATAATAAAACAAATGAACAAGCAATACTGATGGCGCGTGTGCAGTTTTCACTTCTATTAAGGGCATGTTATAAGGCTTCATTTGTCTGGCAAGCTGCCCGGGCAGTTTGGTTCCCAGGCGAATGTGCATTTCCCAGAGACCACTGAGCAGCTATCAGAAGGTAATGGATTTTTGGTTGCTGACAAATTTGAGGCTGGCTTTGAATCCAAGAGATGAGAATGCTCTATATTGTGTAACCTGATCCCTTCCCCTTTCCAGAGCCACCTCGTGTGAGTGACATGGATCCCCTTTCATGGCGCAGACGCGTGCGTTTCTGAAAAGGACCAGTTATTTTACCAATTGTATCTTTTTGAATCTCTGCTTTTGAGATGTCTTTTTAAATAAGTGCGGAATGACCTTGAGGCTGGGAGTAGCATATTAACAGGACAGCAATTCCATGAGTAAGGTGGTCATCATTGTGGCAAGAATGTTTAATAAGAAGTAGAAGAAGAATCTCCAAAAAGATGTTCTGTCAAAGCATCACCCTTCTGGTCTCCGGAGCATCACACAAATGCTTGCTGGAGGAATGACGAGGTACAAATGTTTAAAGATGCACAGCTAAACGGAGTCCTCTACCTCGCTCCTGTGTTGTAGTAGTAAAGGAAGCTTTTTAGCGAGATAAACAAAGAACTATTTTTGGAAAATGGTATAATTAATCTACAGGGGAATGTTGAGCACTGGTTCCTGGCATGAGCTCGATTCTCTTTTGTGCTGTCAGCTTCAGCTCCATCCGAAATGTGGGTGTTTTAATTTCGGCTCTCTTGCTGGCTATGTGTTGGTGGTGCACACTTTGTGAAGCGACAAGCCTAGTATAGGAATCCAGCAGCTGTGTGAAGGTAGCCTTGCACAGGTTTTGCACACACTGGCTTCCCAGGCAGACACATGGAGAAGAGAAGAGGCAGAGAGGATGAGTATGGCCCTGGGAGAGGATGGCAGGCGGGTTTGCGAGGCATGCCGTACTTTGCCGGTGGGAGTGCCTGAGGAAGGGCTGCAGCTCAGGGACACGCACAAAGGGAAGGACTTTGCCTGCACATGACCAAAAATACTGCACTTCCCCGCGTGGTTTGTCCTGGCTGTCTTCTACAGTTGTAAAGTTGTATGATTGAAACATACAAGATTATGCATGGAAGGGATGGAGTCGATAAAGGGATGTTCTTTTCCCTCTCTCAAAACACCAGAACCAGGGGGCATCCGCTAAAACTGAGGGTTGGGAGAGTTGAAACAGATAAAAGGAAGTACTTCTTTACCCAGCGGGTAGTTAATCTGTGGAACTCTTTGCCACAGGAGGTGGTGATGGCATCTGGTCTTGATGCCTTTAAGAGGGGATTGGACGGATTTCTGGAGAAAAGGTCCATCGTGGGCTATAGGCAATGATGGATTGTGCAACCTCCTTACAAAGGTGGTGGGCTACTGGTATCGGGTGCAAGGGAGTGGCAACAAGATGCAAGCGTCTTGTGGTCTCATGCCTCCCTGGGGCACCTGGTGGGCCGCTGTGAGATACAGGAAGCTGGACTAGGTGGGCCCTTTTTGGCCTGATCCAGCAGGGCTCTTCTTAGGTTCTTAGGTTCTTAAAGCAGTGAGTGTTTTGTCACAGTAAACACAGGAATCTTGGTAGCTCAGACGTTTGTATGCTGACCTGAGTGGGGAAAGATGGTCTCAGACCTTGTATCCAAGCAGCTGTTTGGAGCGGCATAACCAGCATCTCTGCTCCCACCCAGGCGAGGGCTCTGATTTCTGCCAAAAGGAGCAAAGCCTGGTAGATCAGCGAGTGGGCATGAATGGCACGGGTGCCGGCGTGCAGCTGCCAAGCGCTTTCTGTTCTGAAGGTCTAGCACACCCAGGCAGCTGCCTACATGAGCTATCGGCAATTTGTTCCTCCCTCTTCCCTGATGAGGATCCCACCTGGCAAGACCAGGCCCTGTTTGTGTTCTTGGTATTCTCAACAGGGTGATTAAGAACTCCTGTGCCAAGAAAACTCGGACAAGGCACTAACTCCAGGGAGCCGTGGAGACCCTCCCTTGGTTGGTTCCTCCTTCCTCAACACAGTGAGAGCTAGAAACTTACTTTGGGGAATAAAAGCAAAGGAGCAACTCTCTGCAGTTTGTACTGTGTCCTAGATTGCACATGGAATTACACAATTACATGGGTGTAATGGCAAGAAGCAAACACCCCTGCGTATAAACAGTATCAACAAATGCAAATCTTTTTTTAAAAAATTACCCAACTAGATAATACCTTCTGTTCTCCAGAAGTTGTCAATGAATGCATGTGGAGGTTTGGGGGAGGGGACTGTGCTGGGTCTCCTACTCTGACACACCTGTAGGCACCATCTACCTGCACTTTTCTGCAAAGGCCAATGCAGAATCCAATGTGTCTCATTGGATGAGATCGGGATGGCCAGGGTTCTGTACCACTTGAAAAAGCCTGTGTATTCATTCATTCATTCATCTGCCTTTCTCCCCAAAGGGCACTCAAGGCAGCTAGCAAGATTTATTGTTGACCTTCGCACACAAGAGGGTTTATCTGTCTTTATTACCCTCATTTTGGTCTTCAGCCTTCCAGATCATTTCAGCCAGTGTTTTTCAGTATCATAGCATTGTTTTGTAAATTGTTTTTTTTCCTACCTTTTCATTCTCAACCTTTTTCAGTTGGAAATAAAGAAATCCTGCTGTGAACTAACTTGGGCCATCAAGTTGCGCATGCAACACACACAAATGTGTGATCTTATTACTTGCCCTCTGCTCTCCTGGCAGCTTCTCTTGCTTTGAATTACCTTTGGCGAGTTCCCCGGGCACAGAGTCTGGAAGTCCTGGAAGTTTGTTGGCTGTCCACAGACATTCCCAAAGTGCCAGCGATGTTTGTGCTGTGTTGCAGGGGCACAAGTAATGAAGAGCTGGAAGCGTCTCAGGCAGAAAAACACACTCTTCTAATAAGTAGAATTTGAAGAAAGAGATCCCGTTTTCTGGTGCTGTGCAAGGAAAGCAGTGCTGTGTCTTGCTGCAGCCTTTTCTCTACCAAATAGCTTTAACTCAGAAATGTATTTTCCACATTTGCATACTGCCTTGCCTCACAGAAGCTGAGAAGACTGTGTGTGTGGTTCCTCCCCCTTTTGTAATTCTCACAACAACCTTGTGGCATACATTAAGCTGAAATGGTGATTGGCTCAAGGTTACGCTATTAACTTCATGTGACTGCAGTTTCACTTATCTGTGGGGCACAAATTCCCCATCCCGCAAATGATTTGTCTGTCTGATTGTGCCCTCCTGTTGCTGTTCAGCTCATCAAGGGCTTCCTGTGTAACATAACATAACATTTATAAGATGAGCGCAGTTTGAGTTTGTGGCCTTATCACATCTCCTCAGGTGCAGTGGCGGACCTGGGGGGGGGCAAGGGTGCAAATGCCTTGAGGCTGTTCAAAAATTAGATGGCTGCTAATTGCCCTATACTACAGACAGCTCAGCTCCTGCAGTTTGCAATCGTATGCAAGCATAGGGAGAAAAATATTTGATCATCTTTTTTTTTTGTTATTACTTGTAAAGAGATAAAACATTATTTCTTTCTAGATCATCCCTTTTTAGTATCATAAATTTAGGTGGGTCCCAATAGTGTCATTTTGCTAAAAAGTTTGGAATCTCCAAATCTGTCCCAGTTGGGTTCAGGTTTTACATGTGCTTTGGATCTTCTTGTGCGCTCTGTTCCCTGCCTCTCCTTTTCAGCCTGGGTTCCAGCAGATCCCGGCACAGAGAACCTCAGTATTTTGCCTGGGGAAAGGGAGTGACTGACACCTGACACCAGGTTCTCACCACAGTGTCTGGCCAGGCCCAGGTTCAGTGGAGCAGCCTTGCAGGCTGCAGCGCTGGGTCTCCTTCTTGGCGTGTCAGGTTACTGGGGCCTGGCCCCTGCCCTGAGCCGCATTGTCCTCGCAGTGTTTTCCTCCCTTCTGCCGGGCCTGCCCCAGACTTTGTCGAAGCTTGTTGCTGTCTCCTATAATTATGCAGCAGCAGCAGCAGCAGCAGCAGCAGCAGCTCTCCTGATGCACTGCAAGACAGGAAAGACACCCGGAAGCCCCTTTGGGAAAAGCGGATGCTGGGAAGCGGCACTCATTCCTGGAAATCCTCCTCTGATTACAGCCTTGCCCGCCCCGAGTTCTTCTCACTGACAGTCATTTAGCAAGAGTCTCTGTAAAATGCACATCCTCGGGGGCCTTGCAGTGCACTTGGCGCAAGAACAAAGTGGAAGGCGAGCCGCATTCAGGAATAGCCACGCCAAAATGAGTGGCTGCGGGGAAATCCCTTCGCACTGCAGGCCTCTCCCGTGTTTACTCAGAAGTAATTTCCATGTGTCCAATGGGATTTATTCCCAAGTAAGTGCCTTTAAAGTTGCACTCTAGAGCGCAGTCCTAACCTGGAGTTAGGTTAGGGCCCCCGTAAAGCGTGTTTGGACCACGCTCCGAGTCAGGGAGGATGGTGCACGTCTGGCCTAACCGTGCCGGACCAGCTCCAGGTTAGGGTTGCGCTTTTAGTCTCAGAAACGGTAAGACCTGCTGATTTCGATCTGCATCCACAATGAATAGGGTTGGAGTTGTTGATTTGTGTCGAGGGTTTGATGCTGAGCAGGGGTAGCGCTGACCCTCAGGCAGGCTGCTGTGCCTGTGCCGTTAACAACAGCCTGCTGTGCAGAAAGTCAGACCCCTTCCCCGTCTCCTTATCTCTGTTCATGCCAAGTGTGATGTGATAAGTAGCTGCCAGGCTGCTGTCAGAGGCGCAGGGGAAGGGCCGTTTAAAGGGGGGCATTAGCTGGATGGCGAGAGTGCAGAGTAAGATGGCGAGGCAGGCCAGTTGTTTCTTCAGGGGACTCCTGGTGAGCGCAGTAGACATAGCAAGATACACCCCCATTTTTCTACCTGTCCAACTTGCCACATCACTAGTAGGCAGCAATTGCCACCTTTTCTCCCCCATCCCATTGGACTGGTCAAATTGGGCGTCAGTTGGGCTGCCTTGTAGATTCTGCAGCCTGGCTTGGCAGTGTGAGAGGCAGTTCGTATTGAAAGGATGCCGCCTATAGAACAGGATGCCGCCTATAGAAAGGTTTTCAAGCACTCCTCTTGTCTGTGCAGGTGCTAGTTAATGCCTTAGCAGTTGCCGCTAATGGTGCTATTTGTTTCAGCGTAAATAAAGGATGCTTCAGTTCTTCAGTGGCAGCCTTTTTTTCTTCCGTAGATTTGTTTGGGCAATTCTCTGGAGACGTGCATTTCTCTTTATCTCTGCTCTGCATCCTACAGGCAGGCTTATAAATAACCTCTCACTTCTATGCAGCAAACATAGATTTCCTCTAGCTGACCAGGGAGGAAAAAGGAGACAGTTTTTGGGGTCCTCCCCTTCAGGGCCTCAGTGTTCCCCAACTGATTGGCGTATGCAAGCCTGGATGGGCGATTGTGCCCGGGCCACCTGGGTGGCTGAATAACCGCTAGGCCTGGGGTCTTCCGTAACTGCAGAAGCGGCGCTAGGTGGGGGCGGCGCAGTCGGTACGGCAGGCTCAGCAACTCGCTGTGCGAGCTGCCCCACCCACCCCCTCGCCATTGGAGCCATTTGGGGCAGCCCTGGCAGCGCGTTTCCCCGATGGCTCCCAGGGGGAGGGGCTGCTCTCACAGGGCCCTGCGGGGTCGGCCGTACTTCCTGGCCCGTCTTCTGCCTGGCTGGAAGGAGAGGAGAGGCGAAGGAAATGGGCCAGGAGCAGAGGGCGGCCCCTGTAGCGGGGACAGGGTTGGACGTCTGATGGGCTCCATTGAAGACCAAGGGGCAGGTTGGCCAAAGCCAAAGTCTCCAGTGGGATTGCCTCATCCTGCGCTCGTAGTCCTGGCCACTGTTCAGGCCTGAGCATCAAAACGACGTTGGTTGGTTGGTTTATTTGTACACCCCTCCTTTCCCATGCCGAAGCAAATGCCCAAGGCGGTTTACAGAGATCAAAGTACAATGCAACCACAATAAGTAAAACATTAAGAAAAAAAGAACACTAAACAGGAACACAGAGAATGTTTAAGGAAGAAGCTGGACCCAGCTCTCCTCATCAGGCCCTTTGGCGGGTGGGCAAACAATCGACCAGGGGGATAAACGAACTAAGACAGTATCCCAGAGGGCAGGCAGCCGACCCTCCTCCAAAGACCAGGCAGAACAGGTGTGATTTGAGCCCTCTCGGAAAGGCCATGCGGGAGTGTAGTGTGGTGGTCCTCATTCTTCTGGTAGGGAATTCCGTATCTGTTACAGAGAAGGCTCGTCCCGGAGACGCCATCCCTTTAAGTTGGGACAGGGGGCACTTGGAGGCGAGCCCCTTTAGAGGAGAAGAACGTAAGACGAGCCCTGCTGGATCCGACCAAGGGCCCATCCAGTCTAGCAGCACTGCCGGGACCTCGTGAGGTGGTGTCCCAGCCCACTCCTGGCTCCTGCGTCACCTGTTGCTTTAGCCCACCACTGGCCTCTCCTCCACCACGTCGCTCCCGTGACTGACTGTGAAGGGGGCTGTGGGCCTTCTGCTCAGGACCCGGAAGCGCTCTTTTATTTATTTATTTTATTTGAAGGGTTGATGCCCCACCTTCCCCATGCCGAAGCAAATGCCCCAGGCGGCTAAGAGAGAACAAAGAAGTACAACGTAATCACAATTAAGTAAGACACATTTAAAAAAACTTAAAAACCTTAAACATTTAACACGGACACAGAGAACGTTCAAAAGTAGAGCGCGACCCAGAGCTCTGCATCAGGCCCTTTGGAGGGTGGGAGGACATTGACTTCAGTTCCGTTATAATCTCTTCGACAGCCTCAGCACTGTTAGAAGTAGCACATGCAAGAAAAGTTTGCAAGATTTATATTGGTTGCACAGTCCAATTATTTTTGACACAATATTTTGCTTATCTTGAGGCGTTATAATGGTAATTTTTTAAAGTAATGCACAGCATTCAACTTTTTTTTGCAAGAAACGTTGTTTCCAGAAACATTTTAACCCACTCCTGTAATGTTTCATTTTAACACGCCTCTGTGCCACAATTGCTTAGCGTTCTAAGTTAAAGGGAAAAAACCCGCACAGTATTGTGACGCCTTTGAAGTGCGCTGGTTTCCATTAACTGGTCAACGTTTGCCAGCTTAGCATCCTCTGAAAATCCACCACAGATCCTCAGCCACACTTGCTTGATTTCCTCTTTTGAGTGTGGACGGGAAAGATGGCCTCCCGCAGCAGCTACAGGCCCTTGTTGCAAGCGCAGGACACAAACACCACCACACACGGACTCAGCAGGGGAGGGTGTGATCAGCTGACCAGGCAGCCCTGCCTGGGGCCACTAAGTAGCTGGTGCAGATCTGAGTAGCCCCATAGAGCTGTCTGGGATGCTACTCGGGGTAGGGGGGAAATATCCCCTTAACGCGAGGAGGCTTCCAGCCAGCCAGCTCCCAACCAGCGCTGGATTTGTTGACTGACAAATGAGCTTTCAAACCACTTTTAAAAACTTCAAGTCACAGGTACTCCCTTCCCACAAGTGAGGGGGGGTCTGCCTGTGGCGCCCCCTCCATGAACATACATTCCGCACGCGCAGCCTTTGACCCGTTGGGGTTCCGCCCCTCCCTGCCTCACACTGGCCGTGGAGTGTCCCGTGTGCGGAGCGTGTCGGCCACCCCAAGCACTCCCCCCCCCCCCCCCACTGCGGTGCGTCTCTGGAGGTGGGCTGGTTCTCCATGGAGCGCTTCGGACTCAGGCCCGACGTCGAACTTGACTGCCCCGACTGTCCGTGGAGCGCCAGGGCTGAGGGCAGCGGCTGCCTCCTGGCTTGAGCACCGCGTGGCCCATTCAGAGAGGCCCTTTTCTCCCGCCGTGCCCAGGACCTGCAGTCATTTTTCAAGCAGGCTTCCAAAATGGGCAAGGATCTCTTCCACCCCCTCTCGTGCTGCCAGCATCCTAAGTGACATTTAATGCTCAGCCTCCACTGCCTGGCTCAGAAGTGCCAATTTCAATCGGTTAGTTTACTTAACGGCAGCAATCGCTTCTTCACACCTTGGGAGCATTCGTAGCAGCAGGGGGAGTGCAGCCTTCTCTGAGCTGCATCGCGAACCCTGGGGTCTGGCCTCACCTGCAGACCCCCAGAGCCCTCGGGTGGTGGAGGCTGTTCCCTCCTGACCTCTGGCAAACCCCCAGCGGTCCAGGAGGCTTCACCCGTGCCCAGTTCAGGTTCTAAGTACCCCCCTTGGTAGCTAAGCGCCAGTGGCTAGACTGGAATAGCTGACTTCAGTTCCCAGAAGAAAAGGCACATCGCTTGGTAAACCATATTAAGGTTTATTGAAACTAATGGTTGCACCACAAAGGCCCAAAAGGCCCAAGAAATGCACAGCTTGAAAGGACGTGAACATCCCAATGCAGAATAATGAAGCTGTCGGCCTGTCTCTCACTAGCCCTGTCTCTCACCTGGGCGCCTCGGCCCACCGGATACCTGGGTGGCCAGGTGTCCACGACGGTCCATTGAGCAGACTGGCTGATCCAGCAGAGGGTGCAGCTCACAGAACGATTCCAGCAGGGCCCCCCCTTCTCCTGGGCCTTTCTCTGTGCTCCTGGGAGGTGCTGGGTCACTGCTCCTGCCCCCTCCCACCCTGCGGTTCGAAGCTGTTGCTCACTGCCCGTGAGCTGCCCGCGGCCCAGCAAGGGGCTCCGCTCTGGGAGGAGATCACCTGGGCTCTTGGCCTTTGAGTCCAGACAATCCGTCCCTAAAGGAGCCTGGTTCCCACCAGCTGTGGGGAGTGAGGGGTGGTGGCGGCTGGGCCTTCAGTTGCAGAATGGAGTCAGACCAAGGCCTGCCTTCGTGACAGCCCCCCCTTCCCAGAGCTCATAATTCCTTTTCGGATTGTTTTCCTCATCTAAAATGTGCAATTTGCCCATCATATCCAGATGGTTGATGGTGGGACCGCAGACCTCACAAAGGGCCTAGTGGTCGTGCTGTCGGGTCAGATGCACTGGAATGATCTGGGTCTACTCCGAGGCTAAGAGCTGCCCTGTCTGTTGGAGAGAATGGGAAATAACCGTTTATGGAAGGAAGGCAGGAGACGCTCGTCTCCACACCTCCATCCTCAGAACACTGTGAGGTACGTTCTGCTGACAGGGAGTGACTCGTTCAAGGTCCTGCTCTGTCCAATTCCCCCCCCCCCCAATTTGTGCTGCCGGAATTTGTGTCCTGGCAGTGCAGTGTGCTTTACTGTGTCGCAAAACGCAACACGCTGTAATGTAAGGTGGCCTACAGTCAGAAACGTAATAGTTAAAATAACAGATGCCCACTTGAGCTGTAGTGGATTTAAACAGCAATCTCCAGAGATGGGATCCTCATTCCCTTGGGGATGTTTTATCCACTCTCCAGTTTCATCCCTCTGCCCTGGTTAGGACCGGAGTGTGTGTGGAAGGCCAGCTGCAAGTAGGCAGTCCCTGGAGTGACTGGAAAGTCCGCCCAGAGCAGCTTTTTTGGCTGGAAGACTCGAGAATCAAGGATGTTTTTGCATTTCCGGCCTGCTTCCTTGGATGAACGATTGCATGTGAATTGTGAGCCGGAATGCTGCCCTCTTTGGAGTTTGTGTCCACTCTTGTTTTCCGTCCTCATTTTTCTCCACGTTGGGTCAGTCTGACCGCATGACTGTCACTGTCATTATAAACAAATTTTCGCCGAGCGACATCCCAGCTGCGTCACAGATGCTGAGGATATGGCGGGGTTTCCTTAGGTCCAGGTGACGGTGTTTAGTACTTGCACGGAGCCGAGTGTTTTGCATGAAGAAAAGGAACGGATAAGGAGTGACATTTTGAGCACAGAGCGGCATTTTTAACGTCAGCTGGCTGACAACAGCATTGCAAAATCGTCCTCTCCTCCTTTTCATCCGCCTTGAATCTCGTAAACAGCGTTACTCTAGTGCCAGGATCAGCACCAGCTCAAGGAATTCTCAGCACCTCTTGTCCATTTTTGATGCTGACCAAAACTTGCCCCCACTCGGTGTGGTCGTGCCCCCTCTCCCCCGTTTTCTCTGGCTCTCCCTCCTGCATCACCTTCCTCGACTCTTTGCTGACTGCTTCAAACCCCTCCACGTGGCCCTTTGACTCTGCCACGGCGCAGAGGGCCACGTGGAAGGTAAGGATGGGTTGAGCGGAGTGACCTGACTTTGGTCACTGTTTGTGCACTAAATGTGGGAAGGGGAGCAGCGGCAACCCCCAGGGGTTGGGCCCAAGGGGTCCGAGATTGGCGGCAGGTCCTCTGCTGAGGTTATTCATTTCTCCCACCTCAAATTCCCGTCCTTGTGGCAAGTCCTTGTTGGCCATTGATAATCCGGTGCTCTTGAAGAATAAGGAGGAAAGGGTCTGCTTCCACCTTGGAGAAAGGCTGCGTATTGGGAGGTGGGATTGTCTGAGAGGCAGTCAGAGAGAAGATTGGAGACAACTGTTCTTTTCAGCCCTGAGGGAAGGATCAGAAGTAATGTGGTTAATTTGCAGCTGCACAAATTGCAGGTGAAGGTTAGGAGACACTTACTAACTGCGGCGCCCAGAATGCGGATCCCGTTCCCTGAGGAAATGGGAGGATGCTCCAGCCAAGGGTGCTCGTGGGACATCCGACTGTGGCACTTCCTGCCGCTCCAGGCGGGCTCCTCCGCGTTGGTTCCCCTCTATTGTTCTGAAACCTCCATCTCTAGTGAGCATCTTCTTACACCAGCCGAACAAAGGCTTGATGGGATTATTGAACTAATGTGTGTGTAGTACCTAGGAACCATTTTCTAGAAATGCAAATCGCTTTTATCATGGTGCTGGCTCAGATTACAGTAGTATGGCAGTGAGCAGCCCATCTCATGCTGTGTGCCCAGTTGGTGGGCTATGCTGGCACCCACCACCCACCCACCTGCAACCCCCATTGTTGGGGGCAGTGTCTGTGGTGGACTAAATCCAGAGCGGCACATCACGGCCACCGCTTGGTGGATGCCAAGAGCAGCCGCCCGACGCTGCCTCTGCAGAGTCTGGCCACAAGGAGTGCAAGACGTGGGGCTCCTCCCTCCCCTGCACCGTCTCGTGGGCTGCTGTTTGCAGGAGAGACTTGCAGCACCGTGAGAGCACCGCATCCCGTGTCGGCATTGCTGAACGTGGCCAGAGGGGGGGGCGGAGGAAACCTGGGGCTTCTGCTTTCAGCAGTGCCATTGCCTGGCTCTGGCTTGCAGAGAGACTTCGAGTCGTGGGCTAGAGCAGCGAGTGGCCCAGAGGCGGGCCCGGGGCATTTGGGGCACGGCGGTTGACACTGGCGTTTCCTGGATTAGGGTTTTCCTGTAGTCAGGCACTCATTGTTTGGGTAGCAACTCAGAGTAAGGAGGAAAGGGTGATCTTTCCTCAGGAGAGTTGTGGTGGAGGGAACCTGGAGGGAGCCGGGAGCAACGAAGTTCCTCTTTTACGAGCCACCAACTGGCAACTTTGCAACGAGCAGAGGTGGAAGGCAGTGAGGTGCACACTGGCAAGAGGATTGTAGAAGGGGATCTCTCTCTCTCTCTCTCAGGAACCCCCCCCCGCCCCAGTCCAGTCTTTGGCACCCCCACTTAAAGAACTGGGCAGCAGGGGAAGGCAAAAACCTTGACCTGAGAACGCTGGAGAGCTGCTGCTGGCCTGGGGTCCGTTCCATGTGTTCGTAAAGCTTCCCAGTAGTGCTCCCAATGGGATTTGGCCCCTCGTGTCACCCCCCTGCTTGGCAAAGAATTAGTGATAGCGATATTGAAATTTGGCCTTCCCTTCGCAGTCCGCCCTTCCTTCGGCCTGTGATCTTTGATGGAACAACATTCTGAGTCAATTGGGAACAGGCTGCTGGGAGAGGGAAACGCAAGAGGCACGGTCCAAACTGCGTTCAGCCTTCGCGATTTCAGTGGCTGGCCAATGGCTGCAACACCAAACAGAAAACTAACAACGCGTCTCTTTCCTAAGAAATGGTTGTAGCAGGAATAGGTGCTGCTGACCTTGAATTACAGGCCTGGGTTCCTTCTCCCTCCACGTAGTATTATCACTCTATTGACAGAGTTTTAAAAAATATTTTATGGTGGTGCTGCTCACTTATTAATTTTTCATTTGTAGTTTGCCATTGAAGCAGTTAACGGTATTTTAGGCAGCTGTGCAAGAGACGTTCCTTATCCCGAAAAGAGCGCAATTTGACGAATGCAGCTGATTCCCAAAGGCCCGCTGGGCACAGGCACGTAATTAAAATGCATTCTGCATAATTGATATGCACCCCCAGAAGAGCAAAAGAGGAGATTAAGGCTGCAGGGAGTGCAAACCACCGAGCTGCTGCTCTGCCACTCCGGCTGGTTCTGGCATCCGCTCCCAGCAATGCTTTTTTAAACGAAGGTCATGGAGGTGCTCTTGCATGCCGGGTGCTCTGTGGATTGCGGTTTGGGTGCTGCTGCACATTCGGGAGACTTCCCGTCTCAGCCTAGTGGGAGTTAATTGAGTCAGAGTCTGCGATGGAGGCACGAGCAGCGCACCGCCCCCGGAACAGACGGTGCTCGGCAGGCCACTGAGCCTCGGGGCCCTCTCGGAAGGCAGGAGGCAAATGCCTGCGTGCGGCGAAGGAGCATGTGGAGAGTGTCAGGAGAGCAGGAGGAGGGCAGAAGCTTCCGATCCAAACCCATTTTGCAGACTGATGGGAAGAGACAGTCGCGGCAGCGTGGTTGGAGAGTGGCAGGGCTGGCTGCAGAAGAAGGAAGGCGCTCTCTCTCTCTCTCTCTCTCTCTCTCTCTCTCTCTCTCTGTGTGTGTGTGTGTGTGTGTGTGTGTGTGTGTGTGTGTGTGTGTAATCCCTGAGAGATCAACTGTTGAATGTCGGAAATTGTAAAGGTTTTGGCATGTGGGGGGTGGGGGCATTAACAGAGTGTAACAGTCAGCCAGGCTTTGGGTTTTGTCTTTGAAGATCCACAGGCTTGACTTGATCTGGCCCAGCTGAGCCCATCCTGATTTGGTGGGCTGGTCGTCTTCTTCAGGTGCATCTGATGATGGGGCCTGGGTTCCACAAAAGCTTCTGCAGCCATACATTCATTTATCTTCAGGGTGCCACAGGACTGCTGGATGCTTCTGGTATCTGACAGCTGTTTCACATACTTACGTTTCTGGATGCAGAACCCTTCCCAGGAGCCTCCTCTGTACAAGTCATCCATGTGACCTGAGAACTGCAAGGTGCTGAGCATGCGTCAACACATCAGATGGTGTCCTTCTGACAACATGTTGTGTGTGGTTATTGATATAGAGAGGACCTGCTCTTTCAGATGAATTCTGTCTCACACAAGAGGTTCCTACCTTCAAATATAGGCAGAGTACAGTTGTATCCTGTGCGGTTTGGTTCTTGCGAGACCCCGCTGATAACAGAAACCATGTTAATAAAAGTAGTTACACCAAAACACACGTTAGTTAGGCAGTCAATTAAACTGCTACTTTCAGCTTGCTCCGAGAAAAGTGATGCCCTTCCTGTGCCCTCTTTTGCCGTAGAATGGAACACAAAGCTGATTTATCGTTTTTGCATTCCATTCTTCAGCGAGAGAGTCTCAGAGCAACCTGAAAACAGCAGTTCTAATAGTCTGACTCCCTAGAAAACCGGTTCTTAGAATGAGAACATGTGTTTTCCCCCTTCTCCAGCAATCAGCAGAGTCCTTCTTATCTGCAGTGGCCATCAATGTTGTGTCAAATCAGCGTATAAGAAAGTTGGACCTGTATGCTTTGGTTCTCTAGTTACTTTCTACCGACAGCAAAGATAGCTGTGGAGGGGTGTTGAGAAGGAACATGACCAACACCTGTTTTCATCTTGGGGGAAATCCTGTGGTGGAGGAATGTGTGAACGTGCTGGAAGAATGGATTTAGGTTTTTTGCTTTGTGTTTTTTTTGGCATGTGATTTATTTATTTGAAAAATGTAGACCCCGCCTTTCCCATGCCAAAGCAAATGCCCAAGGCGGCTTACATGGGCAGGCTAGTCTAAACCGCCATTTTTCAATGGGGTTCTTACAAATATACAGCATTCTGTGATTCACCAAATCCTCAGTCCCAGATGTAGCCTTCACAGTGTGGTCTCTCCTCTGGCTGCATTGTAATGTGATGTCTGAGTGCTGAAGTAATGCGAATAGGGATAGACTTTTTATTTGGTGGAAACTGTGTAAATTCTGGAAGCTTCTCTGGTGTTTCCAGAGAATGCAGAGGTAAATTCTATTTAGACTTCACCGACCTTCCATTTGCTCATTCATTACATCTGCAGGGTTTTTCTTCCCTCTCTAGAGAGGTCTCCTCTAAAAAAAACGGGTGAGAAATATTGTGAGCTTCTTTATAACCCAGACTTTTTCCACAGAAAATCTATAGTACTGACAGATTGCTCTGCTCCCCCACAGGACCACCAGGCACCACTAAATATTTTAAAACATGAAATGGAACTTATTATAAATAAATGACAAATATTTTCTGGTTTAATGTGGCTTTTCCCAATCACAACTTATGTGGCTTTTTGCAATTGCACAGCATAAAATAATTAGCTGGGGGCACATCTGAACTCCCTTTCTTTTCTCTCACGCGAACACACAGATGCAATTTTACTGCAGTTATTAGACGCCCGTCTCACCAGCAGTTGCATTGCAGGAACTTCTCAGGAGATGAGGCCCAGGCAGTGGCGTGCTTCCAAAGATGTTGGCTGTTGGGTCACATTCTGCAAACACTTCCACTCGTGTTTAAGTCTTTTCATGTGTGGGTCCTGATAGACTAAGGTCAGCTAGCGCATGATTTTTTTTTTTAAACGAAGTTGTTTGCACAGGAATGCTGTTGGAGCGAGACAGACACGGCCATCTTACTTCGGTGGAACTGGAGATAAACTGTTCTGGAATTTTTAAAATAGCAAAGTAGGCAGGAGGAGACCCACAGCTGGACTCTTCTTACTGGCTGGAAATAAGGATGTTTGGGGACTCAACGTGCTTGTTACGTCTGCTTTGGTGGGAGCAGATGTGTCCTGCTCAAGCTGCATGTTTGAAACGAGCAGATGCTACAGCAACAGCATAAGGTTGCAGTCCTTTATCCTCCTGATAGTACTGACTTTGTTCAAGGTTGCTGACCTCTGAACCCAGGAGAGCCCCCAAACGATGGCTTGCAATGGAGTATGTGAGCTTTGGAGGTGCCCAAGAGATGCACCAGGCAGGGTGAAAAATGGTTGATTTCTCAGTTCCAGAGAGAGAGAGAGAGGGAGAGTGAAAGAGAGTGCCCAAGGTCATATAAGGGCCTGATCCTGTGGGTGCCCGTCAGTGCTAGAACAGTGTACTGTCGGTGGAAAGCCCTCTCCGTGGTGCTGCAGAGGCAGCAATGCCACGCCCAGTGGGCTCTCCAGCATGAATGACCAACAGGCAGAAGCTGCACGTTGGCAGTGGGGGTGGGCAGGAAGGGGGAGGGACGGGGCATTTTGGGGAAGGAACTAGGGCACGGCAGGGCTGGCGGGTGGCAGTCGTGTGCTCCAGGTCCTCTCCCCCATTCTTTGGCCCATCTGCCCCCAGTTCACCTTGGACCTCTGCTGGCTAGATATCTGGCATAGGTCCAAGGGGGTGCATAGGCCACCAGGGGCCTACTCAGAAGCAAGGGAAAAATACTTGGCGTCACCTCTTGCAGGCCTCCTGATTGCCCCCCCCCATAGAATGCCACATACACCTCCATGTTAGGGTGTGGCAGGGACTAGGACTGGGCCTCCAGGTGATGAGAAGATGCCTGGCGCCTCAAAGACAAGCCCAGTTATTGCAAGGCCTGGACTTCCACGGGCTGCAGCCTCCACCGTATCGGTATTGTGTAGGATGTGGTCTACTGAGGGCTGTGGCATAACTTAGGGGGTTTAGGGGATCAGTTGTCCCAGGCAACAGGCTTTGGGGGGGGCACAAGCTGAGCTTGACACGTGGCAGAAGGCGGCTTCCTTGGTTCAGGTCTGCGCGATGCTGAGTTCAGGTCTGCAGGCCTGCCGTGACGCCACTGGACCCCTGCTCACGCGGGACACAGGCAGCCTTTTCCACTGAGAGGGGGGCGGGGGGTGCCCTGGGTGTGAAGCCCTAAGCAGGCTGCCTTAGTTTCATGGGACAAAATGCACGTCCTTGCGCTGTGCCTCTGCTGTGGCTGTCGGTACGGAACCGGCTGTGCCCTTGAGGCTTCTGCAAAGCACTGATCTCATTCCTTGCCATCATTCCTTGCTGTAAAATGATGCTGGCCCTCTCCCTACCTGTCAAAGGTGCTGTGAGGTAGATTATGGCTGCCGGGGCTTGGAGGCACCCAGACGTGTTATTGCATCTGTGTAAAAGTCCCAGGAACCCAGGTGAGCCCAGCAGGGTGCAGCCGAGGAAAAATAAGCAATTCATCAGGGATGCCGTCATCTCCTGCTAGCGACAAATTCCTTCTGGGTTTTTCCCAGAGGTGGCAAATGTTCCTAGAAATGTGATAATTGAAACACAGCAAAACGAGCAGGTCTCAGCCTTCGGGGATCCTCTGCTGGGAGCGAAGTTTAGAAGGAGGACCGGGGCCACACTGAGCAGGAAAGGAGAGCAGCCCGCTCTGGTCTGTTCTTTGGCCATCTGGCAGGTGTGGGCACTGCCTGCCAGCTCCACTTCCGGGCCCAGTGTCAGCCTAGACCTCCGGGCCCAGTGACGAGCCACTCGGGCTGTAGCTGGGCAGGAAGTGGCAAGAAGCCGTTGGCATTTCAGGTTGAACGGACAGATGGAAAACGCAGCCTATCCATCCATCCAACTCCCCACCAGACAATTTCAGCTGCAGCTTCTGAGCAGAGTTTTGCTGGGGTTGACCTTTGCTCTTTTAACACAGCATACCAGTGGGCGTGCACATGCACACACACACACACCACCTTCCTCGCAAATTAACAGAGTTAATGACGATGTATGCCGAGAATCTGGAAGGCCTGTAATTAAAAAGTGCCCACCGCGACACTCCCAAACCTTCGCAACCTCATTTTAATTCCAGGTTGGCATTTCGGGGAAATGCCTTTCCTGCATACAATGTTCGCAACTGCCGCAGAGTTGAGGACTGATCCCAAACTCGGGCTCTCCTCTGTGGTTCATTCACGCCGTGCAGGCAGCAGCTTGAGAGCCTGACCTGTGTCCCTGGGGAGGCTCCCTGCAGCCGAACGTTGCGGATTGTGCCTTTGAATGCTTTTGTGTTCCTTCTGTCTCAACTGAGGGAGCCGCTTCCGCCCCCGTCCTCAAGTTGAGAGGGAAGGGGCCTGTGAGAGGAGGGCTTTGGGGGCTCGGAGGGGGTCCTGACCTCAGCTCCAGCGGGCACTGTGAACGACGAGGGGTTGCCCGAGCTGCCACTTCTGTGCAGGGGGTTAATGCAGAGGGTGGTTGCCGAGCAGCGACTGGCTCTTGCTGTGGTTTTGGGGTCGTTCCGTGAGTGGAGGTCCCTTGCCTCGTTCTGCCAAGTGCTGGGAATTTGCCCACAGAGATGGCAGCGCAGCAGCATAGCAAGAGGGGGGGGACACAGGTGTGAGTATTGCAGGTGCCACAACGTGCCTTCTGACTGGCGTCTGGGCCATCCTGGGCAGTGACGGTGAGCGAGAGGGGGCATTGTTACACACAGTGCATTGTGGCTCCTGCAGTACGTACCGCTCACTCCCTGTAGCTACACCGTTGTTGCAGCAGATCAGAAATCTGGACTGACAGAGCGAGGCCGGACAGTGAGAAGCCGCCTTACCGCAAAGTTCCAGGCACGCCAGTCAGGGCCCAGCAGAGGAGCATCAGGGTTTCTGCACAACGATGCTCTTGCACAAGCCTTGCGGGCAGGCCCACAGAGAGGGGGTTTCACAGGGGACCGAGCAAGGCCTGCAGCTTCTCAAAAAACCAGGACTATTTCTGTGTTCGCCAGTGCTCAGAACGGCCACTGCGTCCATATCCTCAGCGCGATGGCAGTGGCAGACGAATGCTGCAGACCAGGAGGAAACCTGACTGGTTAAGGCTGATGGCTGGGAGACTGGCCTTCACTGTGGTGCGAGGCCCAGTTCAGCAGCTGCCCAGTTCCCTGGGCCTTCTTAGGATTCTGAGGCGCTGGTCTTCCTGCAACTGGGCACCCTCCATCCCAGTCACTTGCACCGCGACGTCCGTGGCAGCCGCTTTCCAGGGTCGAGTGCTGGTGGAAGGGCCGCCTGTGGGCCATGCCTTGATTTGCGGGGAAGAAGAGCAGATTCTGAGCGCCGAGTGCGTCACCCTTTGGGCAGCTTTTAATTACCGTTTTTGGGTGCTGGCAGCATCAAGTGTTCTGGATAAGCCAGATGGGCAGAATTCTGTAATGGGTGACAGATTATTATTATTATTATTATTATTATTATTATTATTATTATTATTATTATT
>JAJKFI010000057.1:5576338-5617671 GCA_029204185.1 Lerista edwardsae | reverse complement strand
TTATTATTATTATTATTATTATTATTATTATTATTATTATTATTATTTTAGTGCCATTTTCAGATAGTCAATCTGTGGGCTTCCCATCCTGGCTTCTTGCAATCTTTAGGACGAGGGAATAATTATCAGCCTCTTTGGTTCCAAAAAATGCTGCATTCGTTTCTGTTAGAGGCTACATTTCCAAAACCAGTAGTAAGGTGTTATGAATTCACTCCTGTTTTTAGCTCCTAATTCTTTATGTGCAGGAGGGGCTTTTGGAAGAACAAATGCAAGGAAGATGCAACTGTGCCCTCTCCCACCCACCTGCTCTCGGAGATGCTACCGTCCGTGCTCCAGCTCAGGACTCTGCCACCACAGCTTGCCGGGCGCGGAGCTCTGGCATGGTCTGCATTTCCTTTCACGCAAGTGCCACTGAGCTCAGTGCAGGTGCCACGCTGCGCCCGTTGGATGATGGTTTGGTATCAGACTAACAGTAGTACAAGCCTAGGCTTGTCTACTCAGGAGTAAATCCCATTGTGCTAAGTGGGACTTACTCCCAGGAAAGTGGAGGTAGGATTACTGACTGAAGACGTTACTGAAATGTGTGCTTCCCCTGAGCTTGACTTGTGTGTATGGGAAATACATGCAGGCCTGCTTTCTGCTTACTCCTGCAGACTGGCAGCAGGAAGTGTTGTGTGTCAGGGAATTACCCTGGGTATTAAATTGGCCCCAAAGTCTGAAGCTTAATTAGATGCAATTGTATGTACATTTTTCTTTGTGAAAGATAAATCAGTTCTGACCCAATACTTGTAATAAGGCTGATTACTATATCTGGGAAGTGTGCCAAAGCATACAGTCATTGATAGAAAATGTTTGCTATTTCAATATACTCTGTGATGCACGTGGAAAATAAGTTGAGCGTGTTGCAGGAGTTCTGCATGGAAATAGTGGAAGAGACATGAGATATTTGAGTACCGAAGTTCTTGTCCAAGTAGGAAACTGTCCAATATGTACCAATATATCTTTTTTTCACGGTCTGTGCAGGGAGCAGCAAGTGGCACCTGCAGCCTCTACATCTTTCATACATGCACAGCAAAATACACAAGTGTGCTCTGACCCAAATAGCAAACAATGTGTGGGATGTACTCGGATTTCCTAAACGAAGGAAATGTGTGTAGTAGCGAGACTGTAGTAGAAACCTGAGTTCTGATCCTGCTAAACCATGTGCTCCCGTCTTGGCTTTGGGCAAGACGCTGCATCACAGACTGATTGACCTCTCATGACTGTTGTGAGCATAAAACGACATGATCCGCGGCGCAAGAGAGGGCTGTGCCTGTTGAAGCTTTCCAGAATAATAGCAGGAGGAAAAATAAGTCAATACAGCTGTGTCTGTGTTGTAATTTTTCTTAGTGCACAAAGCACTCCACATGTGCTGTATTGTCTTGAGGTAGTCCTGCCTAGGTAGGTGTGGTCCTACCTGCGCACAACAACCATGTTGGGTGTATGTCTAGGTAGGGCCATGCCCAGATTGCAGCTGGGAACGGTTGGAGACTGCAGTCCAATACAAATGTACACGGGAGGAAGTACCATTGGACTCAGTGGGCTTACGTCTAAGTAGGCATGCGTAGGATTGTGCTCCGAGGCTGAGAGAGAATGGCTTCCCCAAGGCTGCCTCGGCAGAGGCGAGATTTGAACTGGGAAGGCCCCGATTCGCAGCTCACTCTCCCAGCCACTGCGGAGTACAGTGTATTGATGTATTTCTATTGTATTTTAGTTATTCTGTAAGATTTTTTTCAGTTTTTAAAAAAGGTGCGTACAAATTTTGGAGAAATCCCTGAATCCCAGGTTCTGTCTGAAAGTTCGGTCTGTTTTTGCTGTTATGGCTCTGGAGACAATGGGAATGTTTTAGCTGTTTGCCCAATTCTTTGTTGTCTTTATTTGAATTTCTTTTGCTAGCCCCCTGCATGCTGGTGGTAGAAATGTGGACTGTAAATAAGAAGAAAATCCATAGAGCAGCATCGGGAAAAGACTCGGCAGCACGGAATTGTGGGCTGTTTTTGTCTCCCCAAGAGCAACAGTGTGCACGGGCTGTTGGAGGGGGTGCCAGGCAGCCTTCCTTTTCCGTCAGGATCTTATCCAAGTTGCCACCAGGACTATCTGGGTTATTTGTCCACAGGACCTGCCGTGGAGTCAGGCCGTGGCAGGCAGGAGACGTGGGCATTTGCCCTCTTCTGAGCCACGGCCTGTTTGCATACCTGGGCAGAGGCTCTGCAGACTCCAGACTCTTTGTTGCCCCTTATAAACACTGAAGCAGGAAGCAGAGGGGCAACGGGCCTTGCGTGCTCTGAATTCTGCATGGAGCGCATTAGCGTGCGCTGGGCCTGTTGTTGGCACGTCCCTTTTGGCCCAGGGTTGTTCCAGGGAGTGCTGCGGGCGCTTGGAGAGGGGTGACTGCCACTGCCGAGTGCTTGTGCAGAGCTGAGTGGCCTGAAATCAGACCTGGGCACAGTAGCTCAGACTGCAGTCCTGAACCCCCTTGCTAGAGAGTCAGTCCCCATGAGCTAGGGGGAGCAGGGCCAAATGGTGTGAGTTTACTTGGCCTTGAGGAGCTTTCTTTAAGGGCAATTAGCAAGAACGGGGAGGGGCCCCTGTCTGGGTGGGAATGAACCAGGGCAGCGCTCGGACCGAAGCCAACTTTGGTCTGCGCCTCCACAGTTCTGGCCTCTGTTTGCCCGGGAGGCAGCAAGTCCACCAGGGCCACTCACATGATCAAAGCCGTGGCTGATTTGGCCCTTCGCTGTGCTTAGGGAGCACTCTAAGAAACCAGTCCTCAGCAAGCTGCAGTTTCTCGGCCCAGGACCCCAATTTGCAACACAGGGAGTCATAATACTGACCCGAGTTTCCAGGCACACAGCAATGATTGCAGGGATGAATATTTCAGATGCATTGAAGGCTCTTAAAGCATGATGAGTGTGCTCGTTGCAGCTCTGATTGCTCCAGTGGCAGCTGCTGGATGTGAGCCAGAGTTCTGACTGGGTTCTCCAGTGGCAGCCCGAAGGAGCCAGTTGTCTCTTTCCAATGGCGCTGGGCAGTGATGGGCTTGTGGGCCGATGCCTCCGCACGGGAGCTGGCAGCAGCCAGCCATTCTCACAGCAACTTCACACACCTCCCCCCCCCGCCCGGAATTGTGTGCTCTGCCCTGTGTCCCGTTGCCTTGTGGGGCAGTCCTAGTGGCGGTTCCATGGGGCTCGGTGGGCTGTTGGTCCAGATGGGTGCATTTCGAGGTGTGTGCCAAGCCCAGCTCCTAGGATTCAGCCGCCACACGCTGGTTGGTTTGTGTGCAGGTGCGGACTGTGGGCAGCATCTTCCCACTGCCTAAATGCAAAGCGCCCTTTGGCCTTATGTGAATTCCTCTTCTGGGGTGGAGTAAAAAAATTCAGCTTGACTTTCTCTGTTTGGAACTGGATAACATTTGTTTTAAAAAGCCACGTTCTTCCATTTGAATGGAGATAATTCAAAACGGCATCTTGAGTATGTAATTATATGTAATTATATAGCACCCAGCATTATTTTAACATGAAGTGGGTGCCACAATCTTCCAAAATGCCTTTTCAGGAATGTCACCTCTCCTGTGGAACTCTCTTCCACTTGAGACCTCTCTGAGTAAGTCTCTGCCTGTCTTTAAAGGGCAGGTGAAAATCTTCCTTTTTAGACAGGCTTTTGGGCTGTGAATTTTATGTTTTTTTACACAGCTGTTGAAGATACTGTCTTCATTTTATCATTCTCTTCTTTCTAGTTATCTGTGTTTTATGGTATAGTTTGTGGCAGAGATGGAATGCCGTGTCTTTGGAAGGGAGGTTGTGAACTTTTTAAATAAATAAGTGAAGTGCTTTTAAAAAAAGAATCTAAATACAGAATGTTTGCATTTGTCCTTTAAAAAGGAGAAAGAGCAGCGTGGAATAGTTTTCACCTTACATAAGCCCATGTTCCTGTTTTGTTGCCAGCTTCATAGAAGACTATCAACACATATCCATTCATTTTTAGTATAAAATATACTGTCAAAACCTGGTGGGGGGAATAATTTTAAAAGGGAAAAAAAAGGAATCTAATCAAGGTAGTGCATTTTTCTGACATGTCTTGAAATCACAGGGAATGTTACGACAGGAAACACCTCAGAGTAATAAACAGGCTGAAGGTTTTCTGTCTTTTACTATCTGTATCCACCCCTGGCAGAGCTGACAAATTATCTGAAAGATGCTTTTCACATTTGCCTCAATCAGGAGATGGAGGCAGTGCGGATAAGACCTGCCTGTGTGCCTGGGGGGGGGGCTGTGCTTATTGAGGTGGTCTTAATTCCTGGTGGAGGGTAAGTGGTGCAAAGTGCTCTGCTTTCTGGCTGGTGGTGATGCTCAGGCTTCTAGAAGGACATTGCATCTCATCCGAGAGTGAAACGAGAATGACTGTAGACAGAGAAGCCATTGAGCTTTGAAGCACCCTTTGTGAAGCACCTGCTGAAGGATTATGCACAACCCGTGACTCTCGACGGGGAGGCAGGCCTCTCTAAGGCGGCAGAATGAATCAGCTGGGAGGGGAGATGGGGCAGCCGTTCTGACCATCTCCGCACTCTTGTGTGTTGGGGCCTAGAAGTAGAAAGGGGTGTGTTTGTGTATATGCATGCATGCATGTGTGTGTTGCTGATCTTGCTGATTTGAATGGGGGATACTTTTTTAATATAATAGAATTAAGCCTGTATCCCATCTCTCCTCCAAGGAGTTTACAACAACCCTGTGAGGCAGTCTTGGCTGCAGGAGGTTGTCGGGGTCTCAGCCCAACTCTTGTGCCAGATGGACTTGCCCGGTGGCAGTTAGATGGCCACTCAGACTCCCTGCCCTGGGACATTTCCTTGCCTTGCGCCCTCCCTCGCGCGTTGCAGAGCATGCTGGGTAATCGTCATCCTTCCACTTTGCTTTTCAGTCCTGCGCCAGAGTGAGTGCCTTTCGTTGCTAGCTTCCATTAATCTTGGTAAAGCTGAGGCAGTTTTTCCTTTTGACTTTCACCCCAGTCCTAAGTTCTTCCCCTTCCAAGGAGCTTTTGAGCTGAAGAGCTCAGTGGCAGCAGAAGCTCCTCCGTCATCATGAGAACTGCGCGCACTTGCTGGAGCGGCACAGAGCTGGCTCTGCTTTGATGTGGACCAGGCAGCTCCGCCCCCTCTGTGAGGGGCCTCCTGGGCTGCACTGACACAGAGCTGTTGCAGGAAAGTGGATTGCACTGAGCCCGAAGGAAGTGATCGCCTGGCAGCGTACGTGGGAGGGATGCGAGTGGCGCAGCCGCCCTGCAGATGTTCTGCTATCAAGCATTGTGAGGAATTTGCACATGCGAGGCGAGTGGGGGCGGGACTGCTTGATTCTGCGCACTCGATTAGTCAGCCCTGGATTTTGTGCATCTGCGCTTGACTAGACGCTCCCTGGAGCAGACGGGAAGCCTCTGTGGCAAGTAGAAGCCGTGCGCTATGGTTGCATTAGGGGGTGTAGCCGCCTGTGTTTACGAAAAATGGATCGGCACATAAAATGTGAAGGAGAGGCTGGCACAACCGAAATGTTTGCTTGATCCAGATGGCTTTAAGAGGGAAATGTGGTCACGGCACATTAGCTTTGTCTCCATGGTAATGCTAGTTTGGCAGGTTTTGATGTTTAGATCTGCAGCGCAGTGCTCAGGACTGTGGGATCTGCATCTCTGGGCTTCTCTGTTGGGCTTGAAAGTTGCCGCCTCTCTATGCAGCCCTGTGCTAAAAGGAGCTCATTTGCCTGAAGAAGGAAGCTGAGGATGGGCTGGGGAGGCTGCAAATGAGATTTGCAAACCAGATTTTTACTCAAATGGTGCTCATGAGCCAGTTTTTCCATTCCGTTCTCTGCACAGCCACTTGAGGGGCTGCACACCTGCGCTGGTGACGACCTGTGCACATGGACCACTGAAAGCGGTGGAGGGCTTGCACAGCCGTTCTTCAGGCTACATGGCGGGGGGGATTCTGTCCCAGCCTGGGGAAGGAGGCTGAGCCCCACCTCCACTTTATTTCCCAGAGCACCATGTTGTGAATTCAGAGCCCGGGTTCTCTGGATGTCAAGAGGGAAGCTTCCCTTCCTGGCCCTCTGCCCCCATCACTCCTTGAGTCCCAGTCGAGCAAGAGTGCTGCTCCGCAGGGCTTCAGCTCTGCCCAGCTCTGCCTCAGCCATACCGTGGGCAACTGGCCAGTTGCTGTACACGGACAGAGATGGTGAGAGGTCAGTGTGTTGCCGAAACAGATGCACACTTGCCTTTTGTGTTCGGTGCACATGTGCAAATGGCTTAATGCCTGACCTTGGCGTTACATTTAATTATTAGGTCGTTGCATCACATTACCAGCGTGGGAACCAAAGTATTTGAAGTCCGTGGACTGGTATATAAAAACTGGACTGGCTGGTGCAGTAATCACAGATGGCAGGGATACTACCCTGCATTACCATGATCCTGCGCATGTCTACTTGCAAGTAAGTCTCCCTGTGCTCAGTGGGGCTTGTTTGCTTTTATGCCAATGTAATTAGAAGCAGAGTGGGTTCAGAGAGGAGCCACGAGGAGCATCAGGGAGCTGGAAAACAAGTCCTTCGAGGGAAGGTTGATGGAACTTGGTGTGTTTAGCCTGGAAAAGAGAAGGTTGAGAGGGGATATAATAGCACTCTCCAAAGACCTGAAGGGACGTCACATGGAAGAAGGAACAAGTTTCTTTTCCGCTGTCTCTGAGAGTAGAACGAGGTCCAGTGGGTACAAACTGCAAGGGAGGAGATTCCGGTTGGACATCAGGAAGAAATTGTTGACTGTAAGGGCGGTTCGACAATGGAACAGATTGCCACTGGAGAGAGGTGGTGGATTCTCCCTCACTGGAGACCTTCAAGCAGAGGCTCAGCCAGCGATGTGTGGTGTGTGGGTGGCAGGTGAGGCAGGACCCCCCCCACGGGTGTTCTTTGGAAAGTGCCGCCACTGCTGTGATCCCGCAAACACTTGGAACCCACGGGGTCTGAGCAGCTGTAAGTGTTTGCGGGATCACAGCCACCCAGCAGCAGTGGCGGCACTTTTCAGAGAGCTCTGGGGCGGTCCTGCCTCACCTGCCGTCCCCGCACCCCTGGCCCAACAGGCACCTGCTGGAGGTGCGCCAGGAGGACTTCCTGCTCCCGGCAGGCAGGGGGCGGGCCAGGGGGCCTTTTCGGCTGCCTTGCAGTCCTCCCTGGGGCACCTGGTGGGCCGCTGTGAGGTACAGGAAGCTGGACTAGATGGGCCTTTGGCCTGATCCAGCAGGGCGCTTCTTATGTTCTCATGTTCCTGTGGCTCTTGTAGGCTCGGCTCTCTTCCTTGGGTCGCCACAGCAAAGGGTCCTGAGCCCCCGTCTCTCCTATCCAAACCGCTTTGGTGGTCCTTTAGTGATTAGCCTGTGTCGGCTCCTGGGAGCTCCTGTGCAGGGCTGTTTTGGCCGAGTGTCGGCCTCTTGCTTGTCGGTTGGTCTGCCGGTCAGTCCGGCGTGGCAGTCCTGAATATGCCAAGGCTTTCCTTGCTGGCTGCATCTGTGCACAGCTCCTTCCTGAAAGGTGCTGTTGGGGTGATGCTCCAGCCTTTCACTTTCGGGCTCCTGGACCTTTAACTCTTGTGCAGAAGAAGGAGTTGTAGCAGGTGCAGCTTGTCACGGCTCTTGCAGGTGACAAGCTGCACCTGCTGAAACCCCCCCCCACACACACACACACACACCACGGTCAGAGGTCCAGGAGCCCTGGATAAGAAATGCCGCCCCTGCGCTCGGTGTTCCCTGCACATCACTGGGCACCGGGCTGGGCACAGTCTTTGCCACATGCCAGTCAGGCTTCATAACCCTGCTTGGGGCAAACGGGCAGCTCATACTTAAGCCTCGAATTCTCACGAATTGGGTTACAAAATCTGTGCGGGACTGCTGGTGTCAGATGATCCCAGCTGGCTCATTTCTGTGTGCTGAAGCAGTTACAGGCACTTAAGTAACCAGCAACACAGCGGTTGTGGTTTCCCACTCTGCACAACAAGAATGACTTTGGCCTGCCTTTTTTCTTCCGTGAAAAAGTGGATGAAACGGCTGGTCCCAGAGCGCGCAGAATCTTCTGGCGTGATTATTTTGGTTTCTATGACAACCAGCGTCCTTTCCGTCTGGATCTGTCAGATGACGCCAGCAGCGCTGCGTGTCGGTTGGGAGCGGAGCTCGTTCGTCGCAGGGCATCTCCGATACCCAGCCACAGTGAGCCGCCTTCCACATCCGGTTGATTTCACTGGAAGAGAATTAAGAACGTGCACTGAATTTGCTTCAGTTGAAATAAGGGAAACTTGGGCACCAGCCCCGTTCCCAGCGACTTTGGAGTAAGGGCCTCTGACCTCGGTGGGGCTTGCTCCCCAGCAAACATGCCTGGCTTCACGTGGCGTGTTGCAGCGCCTGCAGTACTGACCGTGCTGCCGCTCCCCCCCCCCCCCCGCGGCTGTGCTACTGTAGGGACTCCCCCCACCGCCCCTTCCCGCGAGGCCGTCTGCCGGCTGTGCTTCGGGACCGGAAGATCCCCAGCCGGGCAGCTCAGCCCCGCGCTGCTCTTCCCGGGTGCAGCAGACCTCAGCCCCTTCCGATCAGCTCCTGGCCCCCCCCCCAGTGGGAAGCCAGCGGCCTCGTGGCGCTGCTGGTGACCTCTCAGGAACGCCCCTGGTGCACTTGACCCTGCCGTGCAACGGGGAGGATTGTGTCTCCAGCGGGAGCCTGACCCTCGTCCTGGCTTCACGTCTGAGGTCGGCCACCTCTGCCTTCCACGACTCTCACTGGTTTCTGGAGAAGGAACCTGCAGTTGCTCACACACGACTCAGAACCGGCCAGGCAGGTTTTCTGGAAGGTCAGCGTCCCCAGCCAGATTGCGAAAGGTACGAGTTGCGTGCTGCTCTCCTTTCCGACAGGCTTGAGAACGCCGTAGCTTCTGTCAAAAGAAAAGGGATCTCTCTCTCTCTCTCTCTCTCAGGTGGGGAGGACTGGATTGCACACTTCTTACGTGTACATTTTTCCAGATTGCTTTGCGCTCGTCTCGTCGTTAAGATTCAGTTCCTGTTAACTGTTTTGCAGGCAGCGTTTAGGTGGCTGAGGAGCAGCAGAGGGGAGGCACAGCCAGAGGCCTGGGGGACCAGGCAGGGGAGTGTCGAGGCAGGAGCGAAATCGCCCAGAGCAGGAGCAGTTCTCCTTCTAACCCGAGAAACCGGCACTCTCAGCTGGGGAGCCACCACTGCTCTGTGGGCGGCACTCCCCGGGGAAGGTCCTGGGATGCCCGTCACAGTCCAGTTTTCTCTATCAGGGATGTCTGTACAGAACTCTGGATGCGCACGCACTATGCCAGGATTGGGGCCGTGCCGGGAGCCCCGCCCCTCAGTGCCTCCGGGCTGTGGAGAGCTCCTCCTGTTGTGGAAGCCTCCTTGTGTGCGGCTGGCTGTGTGCAAATCCCCCTGGCCGTGCTCTGTTCAGCGTAGGGATGTGGGCCCAGGGGTGGCAGGTGTGCAGGTGTGGCTGTGGCTGGCTGCTCCTGCTCCCACTTGCTGCGTACACCTGTGGAGGGGTCTTTTGGAGCATCTCTGCTGTGTGGGCTTGTTGGGACCTGACTTGTTGGGAAGACTCTTGGTATGGCTGGTTGTCTTTGCTGCTGCTGCTGCTGCTGGAGTTCCTGTAGATTTTGACTGTTACGGGATCAGGTCATTTTTCTATCTAGCTTCAGTAATGCGATGACGGTGATGGTGATAGAGCAGCCCCCTGTGGCCTGTTATTCTTAAGAAAGGGGGTCTCCTCGCAGGTCTCCTGGCAGTTCTGTCCTTCTCACCAGAACTGGTTGATGTGCAGAGGCTGAATGCGCACCCCTGTGGCCAAGTGGTAATTGAGAGGGTGCTGTGGAATGTCGACCCTGTTCGACGCTGTATTGCCAGTGGGAGGCTGCCGGAACACCTGAGTGACATTGACCTTGGAGACAAGGCAGAACATAACATAAGAACATAAGAAGAGCCCTGCTGGATCAGGCCAAAGGCCCATCTAGTCCAGCTTCCTGTATCTCACAGCGGCCCACCAGGCGCCCCTGGGAGGCATGAAACAACAAGATGCCTGCATCCTCTTGCCACTCCCTTGCACCTGGTACTCTGGAGTAGCCTGCTCTTATTGTAAGGAGGTTGCCTATAGCCCACGATGAACCTTTCCTCTAGAAATCCGTTCAATCCCCTCTTAAAGGCATCAAGACCAGATGCCATCACCACCTCCTGTGGCAGAGAGTTCCACAGACTAACCACCTGCTGGGTAAAAAAGTACTTCCTTTTATCTGTTTTAACTCTCCCAACCCTCAGCTTTAGTGGATGCCCCCTGGTTCTGGTGTTTTGAGAGAGGGAAAAGAACATCCCTCTATCGACTCTATCCCTTCCATGCATTACTTTGTATGTCTCAATCATGTCCCCCCTCAGGTGCCTTTTTTCTAGGCTGAACAGCCCCAAACGATGCAGTCTTTCTTCATAAGGGAGGTGCCCCAGCCCCGTAACCATTTTTGTCGCTCTCTTCTGCACCTTTTCCAACTCCACTATGTCCTTTTTGAGATGCGGCAACCAGAACTGGACACAATATTCCAGGTGTGGCCTTACCATCGATTTGTACAATGGCATGATAATATTGGCTGTTTTATTCTCAACCCCTTTTTTAATGACCCCAAGCATGGAATTGGCCTTCTTAATTGCTGATGCACACTGGGTCGATACCTTCATTGAATTGTCCACCAGCACCCCGAGATCTCTCTCCTGAGCTGTCACAGACAGCTCAGAACCCATTAGCCTGTAGGTAAAGTTTTGGTTTTTTGCCCCAACGTGCATCACTTTACATTTGTCTATGTTGAAACGCATCTGCCATTTGGCTGCCCATTCCCCCAACTTGGAGAGATCCTTCTGGAGCTCTTCATAATCGTTTCTGGTTTTTACCACCCGGAAAAGTTTTGTGTCATCCGCAAACTTGTTAAGGTTAAGGCAGAGGTTAAGGTGGGGGAAGTAGTGAGGTTAGGGTAGGGCTACTGGGTCATGGAAACCTTTGAGAAGGAGACATTTGCAAGAGGTACCATCCCCGGCATCTGTGCGCTGCCCAGCTGGTGTACTGTGGTATTAGGGGTGAAAACGGGTAGATATTCGACCACATGGTGGACGTGGCTTTGTCATATTCACTGCGTTTACTTCCAGGGCAGACAATGTGTATTCAGGCCACTTCCACTGCACTGAGCATGGGCTGGTCTGGATCAGTGTGCAGTGAAGGCCACATGCATGCGCAGCTCCCCTCCGAGTGCAGGCATGCAGAGAGTACCAGTTGCTCTAGTCACGTGATTGAAATGCAGCACACTGAGGCATGATGTGGGCATTCGTCCTGTGCTCCAGGTGGCGATGCAGGCGGAGAGCCTGTGTGCCCAGAGGTCATCGCCTGCGGGTGTCCGGTCAGGCTGCAGTTGTGGCAACTGACCCTGTGCCTGGCTGGCTTCCTTCACTCTCAGTATCGTCTTGACGGCATCCTCTGATGCAGGAGAGGGGCCGGGGCAGGACGAAAGAGCTGCCCCCCCTTTACCCCACTGCTCGCGCAGTCCTTGAGTTGGGCTTCCACACCAACAAGATGCCAAGCTTTGGTCAACGCCTGGCTGGTGCGTGTCTGTGTCTGAGTCGTGCCCTGTGTGTTTGTACCTTCGTCTCATCTGATGCACTCGTCAAGCCCCTTGTTTAGCATCTGGGAGAAGTGGGGTGTCATGGGTTCCGCCAAAGTCAAGTCAAGCACGTCTTATGAACTTGGCTTTGTGTGACTGCAGTGGAAACTCCAGAAGGGTTTATAGTTGGTATGAGCTTGCAGTAGCAAATGGTAACGTGCAGTAGTATTTTAGAGAGTAACTGGGCTGAGGAGGCAAAACGCTTCTTACAGCTTCTGAGGTGTTACGCGCCTCCCCCACCTTCCTTGCCCTGTGCACATTGCGCAGCATAGGCGTGCACTGACCTGTCCGGAGAAATAGTGCCACAGGATGCCCAGCAGAATCCGTCCAGTCTGCTTTCAGGAGGGAGAGCAGGATTCTGCTTTAGCTTCCAGCCACATGAACTTGCAGCCGAGGTTGTCCTGCGTGACAAGGTTGCACGAGACTCTGAAAGCACGAGGGAGGCCAGGGCTGAGCTGCCGCTTTCTATCCGAGTAGCTGCCGACACTTTTGGCCCTGCCGACACTTCCTATCTAATCGCACCCAGGGACAAGATGCAGTGCAGCCGAACGTCACCTGCAGCAGCCAGTTGCCAGAGCGTTTGTCGCGATGTCTTGATGCCTGCTATCTATTTGCCTGGCAGACACGTTCAGCTGCCGCTAACAGCAGTTATCGTACATGCCGAGACCTGGCTTGGTTTGAAAATTTTGGCCTTTGTAACGAAGCATTAGTCCGTGAGCCTGCTGGGAGCACCATTAATAATCCACACACTGCGTTTTCTCATTTCAGTCTGGGGCTGCAGTGGTTATTCCCCCAATGTTCGACAAGAAAGCTATTCAGTTAGCTCTATTCTTCACTGGTAAGAAAAGGATAAAGGAGCGCCAAAGAGATTAGGATGGAGAGACATCTTGGAGTAAATATACTGGAAATAGATCCTCATATGTAGGTCACTCTGCATACATTTAGCAGGGATACTATTGCATGTGAAAACCAACATGTTATTTTACTACGTGGAAGACTTTCAATGCCAGGATATCATTATTCAGTAAATGTTGCAATATCCGGATCGTTTGATGATCCAGAAACACTTATTAACCAGTTCAGCCAGCTCCCCAGCTCCCCTGCCTGCTTTTTAGCTGGTGTCTGACTCATGACTCGGGAAAACTGACAAAATCCCGGAGGAAATTGACATGGTTGACAGCACCCTCAGTGAAACTGGCACCGTCTAAGCTGGACCACCCTGCCGATAAGTCAGCTCATAGTTTAAGCCGCACCAGATATTGAAGTAGCCATAACAAGGGAGTACCCACGACTTATCTGAAACACAGATAATTGCCCCCAGTCGAACAAAATCCCAGTAGCCAAATACACGATGCTCTCAGTCTGGAGCGGGGCTGGAGAGGTGGCTCTGGGCATGTGTACAGAAGGAGATATAATAGACCAGTTTTGTGCAAGAGGGAGAACCAGGACGTGGGTTTCTGCATTTTTTAATGCCGGAAATCCGAACTTCAGTGTTGGAAACAACCAGTTGCCTTGGAATCTATTTATTTCCCTTCAAGGTCTTAAATTCAGCTTTGTAGCTTAGTCATAAAGCTGACAATAAACCTTTTCAACTCCGAGAACTGTAATTTGGGAGTGTTCTAGATAATTTTTGATCCACCTTAATTACCTTGCTGGGTCTTTGATTGTGCCGACTTTCTGTGTCTGGCAGTCAGGTGTGCCTGCTGGAAGCTGCCTTTGCCTTTGGGGCCAGAGGAGGAAAGGTAAGATGCTGGAGTCTTGTTTTGGTCCTGCATCTGCATCCTGACTCAGGGTTAGTTTTACGGTCACTTCAAGCAGGTGAGTAGTTTCTTTCTTGCGAGTACCATGTAGCTTTGGGAGTTAAGGGGCCACCTGCCCAACACACCTCATTCAGACATGCTTCACACCAGCAAAACATAGGAAGAAGCTTGCGGGATCGGACCAGAGGCCCTTCCAGGCCAGTATCCTGCTTCCCACCTTTACATGACCCCCGAACTGCCTCTGGGAAGCCCACAGACAGACAGACAGAGGAATGAACTAGATAACCTGGCCTGGTGCAGGACTGGCCTCTCTGCTCTCCTGCTGCCGGAGAAGGCGACTGAGCCGCAAAGCTGGGATGCTGCTGGGAGGGGTTGTCTTGCTGCTGAAGCCCCCGCAGCGTGTTCTGCCGTTGGCTGGCTCGGTGCCTGGCCATTCCCGCAGCTGTCCTGGAAGTGAAGGGTTAGACGCAGGATCCCTTCCAGCAAGAGGCCACTCTCGACCCTCACCTGGGGACAGGCACATCTTTTCTACTGTATTGAAATGATGGTCGTCATTCACAGAGCTCTTCCTGAGTGTGCAGAATATTTCAGATGGGCTACCTTGATGTTGTCCTTGCAACAACCCTGAAAGGTCACTTTTGTTCTCCCTGTATGTGCGGAGGGCCCAATCCTGTCCAGCTTTCCAGCCACAATGCAGCCCCAAGGTGAGGGAGCAAATGTTATCTGGAGAAGGGCTCCAGGACTGTCCCCCCCCCCCCGCAGGAAGTGGATGGCACATGACCCATTGGGACGGCTGCATCGGTGCGGGAAATGTGGGTAGGATTGGACCCTGAGAGGCAGTGCCTTGTCTAAGGCTACCCAGCAAGAATTTCATGACAGGTGTAAGATTCAGGCCATGATGGAAGTGGTGATTCACAGCTTCCTTTCCTAGCCTCTCGGCAAAACCAGGCCCTCCTTGTCAGTGCAGCACGCCCCGCTGAGCAAAGGGCTTCCGAACTCAGAAGGGCTGGCAGTCCAGCATCACAGAGAACATCCGTTTTAGGTGATCTACGTGCTGAAAATGGAAACACGGTGTTTTCACCTATGGCACGAGCAAATACATCCTGCCGGTGCAGTAGAAATGGTGGCACTCTGAAATGAAGCAGTGAAAGGCCAGCACATTGAAAGGCTAGTTTTTCTTAGTAGTTGAGAAGGGGAGGAGCTGGGAAAGTTATTGTATCGATTCGTTTAATCATCTTTCTACCCCTAAGGGGACCGAGGTCAGGCTGCAAGGAGAGGGCTGTGGGGACACCCACCATGGACATGGGAAGGCAGCCACCGGCTCTCCTGCCCTGCGTGCCGCTCTGCTTGGGAGTTTGGGAGCGTCCTTGTGCTTGCAGAAACAATAGGAGACTCGTCCTGTGTGATGAGTGGAAAAACAGCCTTTATTATGCCCAGCAGGTTTCCAGAAAATAATCTTTCTCCTGGACACTCGTGAGACAAAGCGCCACCAATTCAGAATCGTTTTGCGTCACAGAATGCAGAACACACATAACATATTTTAGTGCCCTTTTGAGATTCTCTCTTCTCTTACTTCTGCACTTGGGCCTTCCCACTTTTCTCCCCAGGCTGGCTGCAACGTGCAACCGGGTTCCTGGGCCGTCAGAGGCAAAGCAGCAGAACACAAAAACTTGGCAACGTCAGATTGCCACAGACATGGCGGCTCAGGGCAAATGCCAGCATCTGTGCGGATCCTTCCTTGGCAGAACATCTGGCCCTGATGTCATCCTGGGCGTGCGCGGAAAGTGTGCGTGTGGCATTCCGTGAACCTGACCTCTTGAATGACCTGGACTTCTCAGCTGCCGTACGGGTAGCATCGAGCCACCAATAGCGTTCCTTCAGGGTCCACAGATCCTTGCATGCTAGAACTGCACATGCAGGCAGAGCGCCGTGGCTTAAACAAGACGCCAGGCGCATGGGATGTCTTGAGAGAAAAGATTTTACGCGCACCTGTTGTCATGTTTAAATTGGGCCTCTGAGAGCGCATCCTAATCTGGAGTTAGGCTGGCCAGCCTAACTCCAGGTTAGGATTGCACTCTCACATATGTAGGAAAGCCAAATAATTTCAAAACTTCTATTGAAATTTCCCAGAGATGGGTTTCGATTCTCCAGCACCAAGCAACAGCCAGGACTCTGCCCGATCTTTAGCAGGGCTTCACAGAACCCTTGTGAGAGAAGGAAGAGGGCGAGACTCAACCAGATCGTTTTATCAGCAAAAGTAAATGGAAGGTGATGAAAGGCTGCTATGCGTGTCCGGGAGACCTCACACTGGATTTCAGCTTGCAGAATTATTGAGACGGGCTTGCAATGAGTTTCCATGTTGAGCCGCCTTCGGGCTGTTTTCCATATGTGGGAAAGTATTTGTGGGGCTGGCATCAAAGCCGATCCACAGCCGAGGGGCGGGAGAGGACTACATACAGTAGGCTAGGAGAAGAATCGCCCGTTGCCGTGAAGCACAACAGGGTGGGGGGCGAGAGGATGCTCGCGGCCTTGGTGTTCCGCCTTGCAAGTGCTGCCTGCGTTTTGTTGAACATCAAAGATTAATTGTGTCAGTGTTTCTTTGGAGGAGGTGGAAGTGGCCGGCCAATTAAGAGGAGAGATTTTTCCCACCACGCAGGAGCCGTGAGAAGCTCTGCTTGCAACGTAAGGCGCTTCTGCTTCATTTGCAGCACCTCAGTGCTACTGTGCTGTCATTACGCGAAGGTTCTGCAGGGCAGATTTTTAAAGTCTTTTTTCCAATAAAATATATGACATGTCTAGCACATTCAGGGCCCAATCCGGTCCAACTTTCCAGCGCTGATGCAGCTGGGCCATCTGGGCGTGCGCTGCCCCCTGCATTGGGGGGGGGCAGTCATGGAGGCCAAGGAAATGTTGGTCCTCTTACCTTGAGGCTGCATTGCATCTGCATTGGCGCTGGAAAGGTGGGTGGGCAGGACTGGGCCTCAGTCTTGTTGCCTTGCTCTTCCTATTTCTCCTTACCAGGAGAAACCCCCAAGTTCCTAAGTAAAGTGCTGAGTCCTGCTCCCCTTTCTGCCCACTCCATCTTTCCACTGAAGTACCATCTACTGTTAGAGGATGCAGGGTGCCTGCAGAGCGGAAGATGCGTTGGCACGTGCTGAAGGCAGTTTCTGCGCATCTGGGACAGGCCTCCCGTAAATGCATAGCGACCTCCCGTTGACAGGCTTCTTGTTCTCCAGGTAGGCCTGATCTCCTCTTGCGAAAACCCCTCCGCACAGAGCTCTGGAGACGGCACGACTTCAGAATGCAGAGGGGGATTCGGCATGTCTAAACTTGGCTTCCCATGGAAACCTGACACCGCAGAGCAACGTTCTCGCCTTCCCTGCTCCCTGCCTATTAATTATCTGCTTGCAGGGGATGGCTTCAGTAAAGCAGTGCTCAAGCCAGTCGCTAGTCCTGCAGAAGTCCTGTCCGGCACTGCATGGGTGGGGACAATCTCCTTCCTGGTCCATCTCCAAATTATGCAGAATGCAATGGCAGACCAAAGTGGTAGAATTCTGCACCGTATTAATTTGGATTGCAGATGTTTGACTGCTTGCCAAGAAGAAATTTCATCTGTGTAGAAGATGAGCTCACCTGAGTCTCAGGTTGACTAATATAACTGTCTCTCTAAGTTCTGCTTATGAAATGATAAAAGGAAGTTTATTTATATGGGCTGGCTTTCAACAATAGAAAACACACACACGCACACCCCACACACTAGGAATATATAAGTACAAACCAGATTTCCTTAATGCATTAGCTTTTCACACACACACCCTTTGCAGGGAGTTTCCATTCATTCACTCAGTTGCTACAATAGGTTTCTACCCAGCTCCTACTCCCCAAAGGGCATTCATGGTAAAAACCATTAAAAATCTACTCAAATGGCAGCATTAAAAAAGAGAAACACTTTAGAAGACCAAACGTGGGGGGGGGGGGGAATAATCAAAACTAGCAGCAATCAATAATCTAACTTACATACCCCCCCCCCCCCCCACAATATCCAATACTGAAAAACAGGCCTGGACTTAAGAGTATTCTAAATGGGGGAGAATTCCAAAATGGTGCATTGGAAGTGTTACCGTTTGTCCTGCCTCTTAATTCTGCTGCACTTGTAGACCAGTTTTGCGTTTCAGCGTCTTCCTGTCGGAGGCGGTTTTCTGTGGGAGCTGTACTCCAGCTCTCTGTATCCTGGGCTTTTTTCTGCCAGTTGCGCCAAGTGAAACAGCACAAATAAAAGCCATTTTCCTTCCTGCGAGTGTCAAAGGCTTTTCGCTGTCATCTCTGTGCTCTCTTCCCTGCCTTCAGTGCTCAGCCTCTGAACAGCCTCAAAGCTCTTTCAGGTTCAGAGCAGTTTTTCTTTCATTCACACCACGGCAAAGTCAGGGAAGTCAGTAAGACTTTACTACCTGACAGCCAGGACACCTGAGGAGATGAGAATTCCCCTTCCTCCCGTCTTTTTCAGCTCTGCGCCATAAAAATGTTTTAAGTACCTGTCATTAAAGCAGGACACTCACTCTTGCTCCCACCCTCCAGCGTGCCAAGTACCTTTCTAAGTGGCAAATGATAATTCATGCCCCAGATGGAAATCCCCTGTAGGGTTTTGCCAGGCAGTGGATTAAACTGCAGGACCTCCCGGAGAGCATTTTAATTAATGGCCAAAGGTAGCTTGCTTCTCACGTGGTCTGATGTGGTGGGCCGGCAGCACAGTTCATCAGCACAGTTCTCGGCTAGTGACGGCGAACCTTTTGGGCTTGGTGTGTCAAAACTTTGGAAAATGCGTAACCTGACTTTGCTGGTGTGTCAGTCAACCCCCTTTCCCAAACAAAAGAGAAACATTTATATTCATTTATATAAACCAAAAATACAGTCCAACCATGTGTGATGCTTTGTATTGTATAAAGAAACATCAAATAATTACAAAAACGAAAAATGAGTAAAGCAAACTCAGGTGTTGGTGGACGCTGGTGTGTCACCCCAAATGTTGTGGAGTGTCACCTTTGACACACGGGTCGTAGGTTCGCCATCACTGTCTTAGGCGGTCCCAAGAGTTCTCGGTATTGACATCTGGCATTTCCCTCACTCTGTGCAGAAGGAAGCATCACTTCACCTCATTGCGTCGTTTGGGGGGAAGGTGGAGCAGAGGGTGACCGTTTTGTTCAGTGATGCTTGTAGGGTTATTTTTACCTCCAGGTGGTTGAGGTAATAGTAGGACTTTCCTGAACTTTAAAGCTCCTATTTATGCATACAATTTTAGTGGTGAAAATAATGACCCCCTCTTGATCTTTTCATTATGACAAGAAGGCTGACAGGAGAAAACGAGGCCAGCGTTCACTTTGTTGCAAGTAAATAAATAGGCGTCAGCGTGAGAGCTTTTTACTTGTTAGGTTGACAGCTGTATAGAGATGGCAACGGGGGGATGAAAGGCCGTCTTTCAGCCCCCTGAATTGCCCCTCCTCTTTGTTCAGGTCTGGGGTTGTTGGTTTTTTTAAGTTAAATCATGCAGTCTATTAGATATTTTTCCATTTTTGCAGACGTTGTTTATAATTCAAATTCCCCCAAAATGAATATTTTAAAACAGCTGCCACACTCATTCTAAACGCTTTTCTGAAAAACCTAATTGGATGGATGATTTCCTCCCCCAGCTTTGTTTCCTGAGGCATTTTGCATAGTTACAGATGCTCACAAGATGAAACATTGATAATTGTGTAGATTAAAACTAGTGAATTAAATGATCTCTACAAATATATGAACTCATTGCTGATTTGGTTCCTGAGATGCCTGGCTAGAACTTGGATTTTGACCAACATACCTGTATTTTAGGGTGCAGTCCTAACCTGGAGTTAGGCTGGCACAGTTAGGCCAGCACAGTTTGGCCGGCAAAAGAGACACCGTAAAGTGCGTTTGGACCACTCTCAGAGTCAGAGAGGATGGCGTATGTCTGTGTGTTGGCCTCTCTGCCTCCGAGAGTGGTCCAAACGTACTTTACAGTGTCCCTTTCGCTGGCCTAACTCCAGGATAGGATTGCAGCCTCAACACCGTATATAATAAAATATGTTTCCTGTGTTGAACAAGCTTCTCTTAGGGGTGTATCATCTAAATCGAATGGAGTTTAGAGAAATGCCTGACGCCAATTCACTGAGCGAGCACAGGGCACCTTGGAGAGGGGCAGCCGTGGGCAGTCTTGTTCCCCTTCTATTCAGGGAAAGTTCTGAGTTGGGCCTCTCCGCTTTGCTGGAAGCAGTTGGCTGCCCCGAAGGGGGGCGGGGGAGGAGGAGGAGGATAGGGCTGGGCTGTTGGAGATCATTTTTCCCCACTCCTATTTCTGATAATTCCCTTCATGGCTATTGCATATACATATGTTGCGCCCTAGTCCTAAATCTGTTTACTTGTAGTCTCATTGATTGCAACAGAACTTCTTTCCAAGCAAGTGTGATTGAGTTTACAGCAAATAGCACGTTATAGATAGATGCTGCTGCTGCTTACAGTCTGTGAAAAGGAGGACAAGATTGATGACTGCTTGTGGAAAGAACGATGCTTTAAGAATTGAACTAGGTTCCAGAAAGGCAGGAAGTAGCGGGCTTCTGGTGCTGATATTTTTACAACTGCACCATAGTCAACAGAAAACAGCCGTTTCAATGGGATGGAACTTAAAACTACGTCTACAAGGGAAGTTATGCATGGAAAAACGTATATTGGGCAGTTGAGATAGAGAAAAGCATTTTATTGCAAATAATCCTTGAAAGAAGAGTACACTTTACATTTTAACCTTTTATCAAAGGAGAATTGCAGAATGCCCCCCCCCCCAAAAAAGTGTTGCTTTGCTTTAGGTAAAGTTGGTCTGATAAATTAATAATGGGAGTGTACAGAAGAGAGAGAAAGAGAGAAATTTTACGTTTATGCTATATGTTCCATTTTCCAGGAAAGTACCCCCCCCCCTGTAAATTAAGAGCTGCCTGTTACAGGAACATCAGAGACCACCTGCAGCTCACAGGAGTTGACTGCCCATCTCTGATGCCAACGCTAAAAAATGTCAAGAGGGGGGAAAAACGTGCTCAGGAATGTGTTCGGTGCTGAAAGCTTTAGAAAGCATTTCACATTCTTTTATCATCAAGCAATTTCAGGGAATTTCATTCCACATCTGTTGAGCTTCGACTGTGCTGGATGAAAAATCTCTCTTTCATGGCTGAAGGAGCAAATTAAAAAAAATCGATCATAAGTTAATGGAAGACTGTGGAGCTGAGCCGCGAGTCCCCGGGGCTTTCAGAGTGAAGTCGTGTCCCCCCCCCAGCGGCTCTGCTCGCAGCCCCAGGCGTCCAAACGGTGTTTGCTTTGGCACAACCAACACCAGCACTTGTCTTATCGCTGGCTGATTGCCTGGTCCGCGCATTGTTCTCTTGAAGACACTAAAATAGTTCAAGTACGGAACAAAACATAAGTAGGACCCCGAATTAAACGATGTTATCAAGAGTTCCTCTTTAGGTTCAAATTAAGACGTCGGCGTTGAGCTTCTTGTAAAACAATCCAGAAACGCTCTCCGCAGCAGTTCTGCCCTGCGTGAGTCACCTGGCCAGACTCCTCTCATGCCAGAGAAAGGCAGACAGTAGCACAGGATGAGGCGGAGGATGCTGGAGGGCAGCCCTGCTTGTGCCCTCGGCATGCTCCGCCGCCTGGTTCTAGCTCTGTGGTCTGGGTGGGGGGAAGTGGTGTCATCTAAATGATTTAACAACAGGTACTCACTTTTGATTGGCACGTGTCGGGACCCGCCCACCGGAAGTGACGTCATAAGCCGGAAGTGATGTCGTGGCAGGAAGTGACATGAAAAAAGCCCTTTTTGAGGCCTCAGATGATTTTAAACTGACCCAACAGTTGCAACAGTATTCCACAGCACCCCCAGAACATGTTAAGGAGGCCTGGCATCATGTTAAAGTGACCCAACCGTTCCAAAACCCCAGAGCAGCTCATTTTTCAGTGGCAAGGCAAGGCAAGGCTCCGCTCGCTGCCTTCCTGGCTCTGAGAATGTGCAGGCAACTCAAATGTGCAGGAAATTCAAACGTTGCAGGGGGCGGAGTCGATGAGTGGGTGGGTGAATGGGCAGGGCCAGCTGTAATCCTAGAAACCGGTACTCGCGTACCCCTGCGCACCCCCTGCATGTCATCACTGGTGGGGGGCACCACCGCATGCTGTGTTCTGTGCCCTTCATTTGCCTCTCACTCCTCCTGCCCTCCCTCCTCTTGTTCGCTGGACCGCACTAGGTGAGGCAGCAGACCTGACATGGTCTCCCGCATGTGTGTGTCTTCCTTTTCAAAAGCTCTTGCCCAGATCTAGGCGGCAGCGTCGGCCGTGTGTGTGGGGGAGGGGTTGCGCTGGGGGCTTCAACCCTTTGCTCCTCTTTGTTGTCCTGATAAAAACGTAAGGAAATCCTGAGCTGCTTTTGCCCATGGAGGAGCCTCTGCCCCAAGTGACACCTTCAGAGGCAGAGAGCTGCTTAGGGGGCAGCCTCTGGCACTCGCCTGGCATCGGGTCTGCACGGCGGTTCTGGTCCGTCTGGGGCCTCCTGTGGCTGCCCCCTAAAAAGAGAGGCGCCCAGGAGGGAGCAGCGAGCGCAGCCTTGTGCCTGGCTTGGCCCTCAGTGGCAGGAATCACCAGCACCTCCTGTTGTAGAAAAGTGGCGTATAAATACTATCGATTGATTGGTCGCTTACATTATCTTAAATGGCGCTTTCTGACAAGATTAGATGTAGCCTGCTAGGAGAAGGCGGCAAACGTATGTTTTGACCCAACAGGCAGAGACAGGAAGTTGGAAGAGCAGCAAATATTTTTTTCCAGGGGTGTGTTGCCCATCTGAATATGCTGGATGTGCCCGAAAATTGTATACACAAAGGTCTTGAGGTCGTATTTGTGTCAGTAGCTTGGAAAATCGCGATACTGGAGCAAATGTCTTGGGTTGCGTGTAGTTTGTCACTTGAATAATTGACCCTGGTGGCAGCCAAGCAGGCAGAACTGCAGAGGGTGTCGAGGTCACCGTTCCCGCAGCCGGAACCACAATGAGGGGGGGGGGAGCACCGGGATTAAGACGGGACGACGTTGACAAATGGCTTTGCACGGGCTCTCTTTGTGTTACTTCATTGCACGATGATGGTGTGTTTTCCTTTCTGCGGGGAGGAGCCCTGTGGAAGCAAACGTGCACTCTTGCTGTGGACCAGGAAAAGATTGCTGAAGAAACACTGTCTGGAAAGGCAGGATTGTGATGGCTGTGTCTTGCGTAGCAGATCAGCTGTACCGTTGCCCAAGCATTTCTTCCAGAAAGGTGTCGCGTCCTTCAGGAGGGGCCAACTCTCTTCCCTTTGAAATTCAGGGGTCAGAAGAGGAAAGGCGGGTCTCTCTCAACCAAAGGCCCTTGAGGGCTGCCTTACCTGTAGCCACAGGCCTCTCCTCTTACGGAAGGACACACCTGCCAAAAAGGGTACAGGCAGAGGTTCCTGCTGGCTGAAGCAGAGCTCGGTTGGCTCTGTTCAGAGCATGGCACGACAGAGAAATGTAACGCTCAGATGGTTCCATGTTTCTGGCACAAGTTTGTATTCTGGTTTGGAGTACATGAGTCCATATCAAAATTATGGGCAAAACTACACATCAAAATTATGGGCATGAGCTTGCAGGAAACACTTGCAAGAGAACAGTGATTAGCGATTAGAGCAAGCTAATCTTGATTGATTACCATCCTGTTCAGCAAGATATATACACACCTGTGTTGACCAATTGAAGTTCAACAGTTGAAAAGCAATTTTTTTTAAATTAAGACCTATATAATTTTATCAGTAGCAGCCTTTAAGTGGTTTTCTAGGGGAAAAAAAAATCCCGATTTCTCAACCAGGGATCCTGAGCGCCTACAGCCAACGCTGTGTAATGGTTCTGAAGACCCTAAGACAAAGCAAGTTTTTATTTGTGCAGGTTGGTAAGAGGTCTTGGGCCCTCTCTGAGGACCAGCTCGTCAGCCAACAGGGCTCTCAGGTCAGCTCAGAAAACCAGCCAATGGGGAGGCTGCTCCAGGGGGCTGAGTAGCAGGTGGATTTTGGAGGAGGAGGGGCTACGCCTCACTTGCTTTGTCCTCTCCTCTTGCTCTTCCTAAGGCAATTGGGGGGGGGGGGTTCTGTGGCTCTGGGGGGGATGCTTGTCTCCTTCCCCCGCAGGATGGGCATTGTGTCTCCTTGTCGGCAATTTTCTGGCGCAGACGCTAGGGCCCTCCTGCCCTAGCCTCTTTTCTGCCCTCCTGCCCAGCCAGGAATCGGCGCAGTGCCAGGGGTGGGTAAGACCACTTGCCAGTGTCATGTTGGCACCTCTAGGCACGCGGGGCCAGCCCTGGACCTGTGTCGGCAGTGAGGGCTTACCACTGGCGCTGAAGGTGCCTTCAGACGTCTTTTATGACAGAAGCGCGCTGAGCCCGATAGGATCAGGCCCTGCGTGTTCCAGCAAGGTGGAACCTCAGCCTTGATGGCAACCCGGAAGTCAAGTTGTGGGATCTGCAGTCAAACAGGACAGGTGGCCCTGTACGAAATGGGCCCAGGTTGGCCTTGGGGAAAGACCCCTCCCCCGAGCAAAAGCAAGTGCCTGTTGGTGTTCAGCTGTGTGGCGTGCTGTAGTTTCCATTGTAAAGGAAGGAGTGATGTTCAGCATCTATTCGAACATGGTTGGGTGCGGAAGTCCGCGGCTCCTCTTCCTGGTTCTCTTCTCCGCTGCCACAGGCTTGTCAAGCAGGCTGTGTTTGGGTCCTTAATTACTTTCCGAGACTGTGTCACGTGGGTGGAAATGTCGTCTCACAGCACAGCACAGCCCTTCAGGAAGCCAAAGTTATTGAAAAATTCCACACACACAGCCTTTAATATTGAATGAGGCATGACGGCAAGGTGGCTGATCCTGGGGAGAAGTCAATAACAAGTCCCAGGGCTCTTCCTGCCTTTGTCTTGGCAACATTCGGAACCTGCTGAACACAGGAATGTCAACCATTGTCTGAGACCTAAGTAGGTTAGCGAACAAAATACAGCCAGGGAAGACAGCCTGGCAAGGCTATTTTGTGATTTATTGAGGAAAAGAGCTTAGTTCTGGTTGCGCAATAGGAAGGTTCCTCTGGACACCACTGGCAGAGAGTTTCCTAATGGCTGTTCCTGGGTCTTAATGCCGGTGTCTGCAGACGTGAAACTGCCTGGAGCATCAGAGGGAAAGGAGTCCTCACTGTATGCTCAGCGCTGTGAGGATTGGGCACAAGCATTTCCAAGGCCTGAGTTTTCACCGAAATTGTGTTCTTGTCTGGCTAATCCGTGTCTTGGGTCACTGCAGTCCACTACAGTTTGTTCCTAGGTTTGCAGACCTTAAGGATCACTTCAGGTTTCTGTAGTTTTATTAAGCAAGGAGCTTTGAGTCTTCTCTGATTTTAAATTTGAAAGGGGAATGTGAAGCTGTTCGTTGAGCTTCACTTTCTCTTTTTTCAACCCCATTGTCTCTGTTTATTATTTGTAAAAAAATTTATAATTCTCTGCTCGGGGGTGCCAGATCAGTCAGCCAGAGAAGCGCAAAGGCTTCAGTTTGGCGCCTGTGAGAGCAACAAGGCTGCTCCTTGGAGCTGTCCAGGGTCCTGCCAATCTGTCGTCAGGAGCATCAGGAAGGACAATGAGTCTGGATTTCGGGCTAGCTGGCCACAGGTTCTGGAAAAGAGCTTGGCTTGCAAGATCCCATTCAAAATCAAGCCAGAATAAGGAAGGTGGGTTTCAACCACCACTAGTTTCCATCAACAGGCTTGTGGTGCTGCCAGTTTGTAGAGAACTGCAAAAGATAAATTCTGAATAACTTTTGGAAGTTCTATGAGATTAATATTTCCTTTTTTATTCTAATGGATTTTTTTGCATCTGCATTAAAAACCAACGCAATGTCTTTGTGGCAGACTCAAGCCCAAATCCATAAACAAAGGAACAAACAAGGGCTGAAAGCTTTAATTGATTAACTGGTGCTGCTGATTGACTAAGGTCTTAATCTTAGATTAACATTTGCACCGTGATTATCTTGTGGGGGCAACAGCAAGCATATGCCCTGGAACTTGGGGCTCTCCATCAGAGGAGCACAGCCACACAGGCTACAAGAATGTGCTGATTACCTGACCCAATATGCACACTGAGCTTCAAGGTGGATTTTCCTCCCGTTTATATCTTGACAAGTTAGCAGATGATTTTTCTTGCATAGTAGTTGCCCTTTGAACTTACAGGGCCTGGCTTATATAAGGCTCGACTACTGTAACTCTATACATAGGAACGACTTGGAAAAACATAAGGAAACAGGCGGTCCAATCCTAACCCGCTCTGACGCAATGGGGCAGAGTGGCCCACGCTGTATCCTGCGCTGGTCAGCAGCAGGCTGGAGGTCTACATTTGTCCTCTTATCGCAGGAGAAGCCCCAGGTTGCCAATTGAGGCCTTTCAGATCGGCACCAGCTAAATTGTTGGTATGTGTCCGAGAAGCCCAGGGTTGGGGGAAAGGCTCAGGAGGGGGGAAGGATACGATGGAGGCCTCTTCTGCCAGTCTTGACCCCCGCCAGGGCCTGATCTGTCCCCCTCCTCCTCTGCCCTCCCCCCCGGCCCCTGCCTGAGCTTGCCGGGGCAAACTGGGTGTTTCCACAGTGCTGATTGCAGCTCCCTCTTCCACCTTCACGCAAGGGCAGAGTTTCTTTGCTCCCCTCCATCACCCTAAAGGGTCAGGCAACAATTCACCCAGTGCCGAGACTGACCATAGGAGGTTGGAGGGCCAGGAGGGAACAGGTAGGAGGAGAAGCAGCTGCCCTTCCTCCCAATACAAGGTACACTAAAGACACAGGAATGGAGTTTCCCTCCTGGACTCCGCCTCTCTGCCCGGAGAGTAGGGGCCTGAAAAGGGGCAACCACCCGGCCTGGAGACGTGCACGTCCCCTTCCCTGAGTCACATCCTTGTGGCAGCTTCCGAGACACGAGGGATGCTGGGAAATGTACTTTCCATTTAGCTTCAAGGCCATGTGGGAAATGTATTTCCCGTGGTGCCTGCTGTAGCCGAGTTCCTTGAGTGAGAACGGGAGAGAGTTAGTGGCGTAGGAAGAAAAGAAGAAAAACCTGTTAGCTGGTGCTGCTGGTGCTGCTGGTGCTTCCTTTCCCTGCCCTCTGCCGATGCTCGCTCCTCCTGGATTCCTCCTCTTAGCCCTGGCACACTTCCCTATCAGGGGCAGAAGGGGTCCTCTTTGCTGGGTAGTACCAAGGGGTGCGCTTGTGTGGAGCCGCTTCCGCTGTGCGTCGGAGGCACTTGAGCAACTTGAATTGGTGACACGCGCGGCCTCTCAGCCAGCGACTCAGCCCTGTCCGGTTTGCGCCCTCTCTGGAGCTGCAAAAACAGGGGGCCTCTTAAGCATCTGGAAAGCGCACAGGCCTGCGCTGGATGGCCCTCTTACCTGCCCGCAGTCGGACCTGGACGTATCCCAAGATGCAGGGAGTGCACACATCCCTCTGGGGGCATGGCTTTTCTCCCCCCCCCCAAATTGCCCTTTAAAAATGATCTTTATCAGCACCCAGCTGCTGCTGCTGACGACCACCAATCAATGTTGATTAGGCCCTTTAAGCAGCGAGTGGAGAGAAGAAAGATGACTTTCCAGCAGCTGCAGAAAAACCCGGTGCTTCAGAGCTGACCCTGCCAGCCTTATGAAGCAAAAAAGGAAAGAAAACAACATTAGAAGCAATCCTAATGTCCATAGAAGTCCAAAAATGGAAATGGTTTGCTTTCATTACATAATGTGTTCGTTGCAACTTCAAATAACGAAACCGGCGTTGAGAGTGGCGGAGCTTCCCTCCTTCCCTCCTGGCCGAGTCTCTGCGGACAGAGCAGCAGTCCCGAGCCATGAAGCTGAGCTGGGCAGATGCTCTCGGGAGGCGGAGGGGGCCCCACAGTGCCACGGGCAGCCCTTGCAGAGTCCCTCCAGTCCGAGGCTGGCTGCTGTAGTGGCGGCTTTCAGCCAGGGTCGAGGCCGTTTCTTTTGGCCCTTGGGTCATCAAAATACTAGAACATGTGGCTTGAGATTTAGATGGATTGGTTGGGGGGTGCTTCAGCCCCACTGCGGAGTAGTCTCTGGCCTGCTTTCGGCAGGGTCTCTGCGAGGCGGCTGTGCTTCCGGGGTGCAAAAATGTGCGGAAGTAACAGAGGTGCAAAGGTGAGTAGGAAAACTGCTGCTGTGGGAAGAGAGGGGGGGTCAGGAGGGAGCAGCACAAAACAAGCCAACCAGCAAACCTCTGCTGTTTGTCCCGTTCCTTAAGCAAAATTAGACCCCCGGTATGTGATATCAGACGTGCGCGGTAAGCTTGCACAAAAGAGCAGGGGAGGGATTGTCAAGTTTCACAAGGAGAGACATTTTAATATCTGTCGGAAGGCTGTTTGGCTTTTATAAGCAGGCCAACATGGCAAAAGGAGTATTGGCCCTTTTAGTACATTTAGGAAACGTCCAGGCACACGTTTCAGGATTTGAAAATGTGATTCTTCTGATTACTTAATCCTGAACTGCAGCATTTTCTGACAAGCCTTTGACAAAGGAAAAATTGTGTCTTCGAGGAGCAAAACTCAAACTGGCTGAAAGTTTTAAAAACGTAGGAAGTTTGGAGCCACAATAGACTCTCTTTTGAAGATGCTGAGATAACTTACGACGTGCTGTATATTGTCTGGAATGGTTCTGTACAAACCCTGTTAATTTCTCTCAGCAGTTGAGGTCAGTGTTTCCTTCCGAGCGCAGAAGGGATTAGGTTGGCTAAACTGAAGTGATATTAGATAATATTGGGGAAGGGAGCCGTGGCACCGGAGTTCACGAAGACCCCGTGGCTTGAGCAGCAGGACCTCCCCGCCCCCGTCAGACGTTTGAATCCTTTTGAAACCCCTCCCAGGTTCAAAAGCAGTTTGCCAAGTGACTTGTGTGCCTGTGTGCGCTGTGTGTGTGTGGGGGGGAGGTTGCTCTTCCTAGGTGTTTGGGGCCTGTAGCACAACCCTCTGCCTGCCCGTCTGCTCTGGAGTGAGCCTCGTTGAACTCGGGAACCCTTTACTTCCTCCCCGGGCTCTGCGCTCGCTGCTTTGGCTCCCAGCCTGAGCGCGCATCCAGGGGTGGGTGGCGCAGTGTGTCGGGGGTCCTTTTGGTGCCTCGTCTCCTTCCACCGTCTGGCTCCTGCCCAGCTGCCCTCCCCGGACTCCTGGAAGGGAGTCGGAGAGACGCTTTGCATCATGTGTGGCGGAAGCCAGTGAGTCACGCCCCCCCCCCCGGACGAGGAGCCTCTTGCCAAGACGCTGACGGGGAGTCTGAGTCATTGGCAAGGAGCAAAACATTCAGCAGCGTGACTGTTTTGAGGATGGGATCGAGGTCTCCAAAATCCCCACCTCCTCCCCCCTGGGGAAAGCTTCCCGACACTCCAGTCCGAACACCAAAGTTGATGCAAAGCTCTTGCTCATCATTGGTGCCACGTGAGAGGCAAGACAGGGAAAGGGGAGGGGTTGGTCCCCCCCCCTCAGCCAGCTCACCCCTTCCTGCTTTGACCTTGTCCCTCGTGCTCCCTGCAGCCCCCAATGTGGAGGTCTCCTCCTGTACTGCAGTCCTGGGCCAGGTCCCCTGCGGGTTTCAGAGATCCCACGTCATTTGCCGGCGGGGTGTCAGTTCCGCCGTGCTCTCTGGGGCTCAGGATCGCGGTGCAGATGCCGCTCCAGGCTGGCTGGCTGGCTGGCTGGCTGACAGGCGCCCCCTGAGTCGCTGGTTGAGGGGCTGCCCCCAGGCTGCCAGGCCCTCGCGGCCCCTTTCCTTCCGAGGCAGCCCCGCACCTCCTGGCCGGCAGGTGTGTCGTCAGCACTGGCCTAACTGCTGTTCGGAGGCCCAAGGACCAGCCGCAGCCCCTCCCAGGCTGTCCCTTGCCGTGGCTGCTCTTGCTCTCTGCTGGCCTGGCCTGGCCTTTCCTCGCATCCTGCCCTGCCCCCCCACAGAGCCCCCTTCTCAGCTCCCCACTCCATGCCCGCTTCCTTCTCTCCCCCCCCTTCCGGCTTCCTGTGCGTCCCCTGCTCTCACTCACCACTGCCCCGCTCACCACGGAGGCCAAGGGGGCACCTTCCTCTCCCCAGAGGCCCCCCCCTGCCCCCGTGGGATGGGCCCGACCAGTGCGGCCTCCACGCTGTCCTGGCAGTCGGGGGAAGACGGGGGCGGCAGCACAGATTCCCTTGCCTCGCTGTCCAGCCCTGCTCGGCCCCTCTTGGGGTCCGAGACACCCGCCAAGGTCGTGCCCCGGCTGTGCTTTGGGAGAGGGTCTTCCCCCAGACCCCCCAGCAAGCCCCCCAAGAGGCTGGGCAGAAAGCCGAGGGTGGCGTTCGCCCAGGGAGGGGGGCCAACTGCTCTTGTTGCTGGGCCAGCCAGAGAGGAGGTCAGAGTTGCCAGGGCCAGACTGGGCAACTGTGAAGCTGTTCACAAGCGCCCTGAGAGTGGAACTCTTCCACCCTGCGGTAGGAGGTAGGTGACCCCCAAGCGACCCCCAGCTATCAGTGGGAAGTAATGTATTCATTCCAGTATATTGCTGATGTCCGTCTTCCTCCAAGGGTGCTTAAAAAGTTAAGCTAAAAAATTCAATCAAGTCCATAAAAGCAGCAGTAAAACCGCACTAAAATAAAACAGCGGCAATTGAAACTCCAAGAAAATCAGCAGCAGCATCTAAAAGCACTAAACTGCTTACAGAAGCTAAAACCAGTTCAGAGGATCAAAGCCTTAAGGACATGTAAAAGTCATTAAGAGAGCAGTCGTAACCTGGAGTTCGACCAGCACGAGGGACACCATCAAGGATGTTTGGACCACTCTTGGAGTCAGAGAGGCCAGCACACAGACGTGCGCCATCCTCCCCGACTCCGGGGGTGGCCCAAATGCACTTTACAGTGGCCCTGGTGCTGGCCAAACCGTGCTGGCCAAACTCCAGGTCAGGACTGTGCCCTCGAAGGCCTGGAGAAGCAAGCAGGTCTTCCAGCCCCGTCCTGAGCTGCATTAGTGCCAGTGGTGGGTGTTGCAAAGGCACATTTGCACCACCCAAAGTGCAAGCACACTGGCGGGGAGACCTTTTTGTTTGGAAAATTTCCTTTGCTGTAGTTGTTCATAAAAAATGATCATGATGATTGCAATAATAGATGTTTTAGTTATAGGTAGCGGGAATTAGGGCAGGACGTGGCTGCCCGGTTGATGCAGGGGAGGCAGTTTGGCTCGGCTGGACCACTGCTTAGGCAGCTGTGCTGGCTGCCCCTTCCATTCCAGTCCCAATCCATGGTGCTGGGCTTGACCTTGAAGGCTGTTCGCAACTGGGGTCCAGGCCGGCTGAGGGACCACCGTCTCCCACACAGTCTGGTCTGGGCGCTCGGGTCGTCTGAGGGGCTCCCCTTCAAGTCCTGCCTCTCTCCCAAGGCAGAGGGGCGGCAGCTCGGGGGCGAACCTTCTCTGTAGGGGTGCCACAGCGATGGAATTCCCTTCCAGGGTATTACGGATGATTCCCTCTCTCCTGGCCTTTTGACGAGGGCTTAAAACACGCCTGTTTCATCCGGCACGTGGGTGGATTCTTGCTCTCTCTGCCTCGTTCGTTCTGCTGCACGGAGAGGTCTGCATGGGCCTTCATTCATGAATTTGCCCTCCCCCCGTCCCACCTCCCCCAATGTCCTACTTGCTCCTGCAGGTCCGGAGCAAACGTCCTCTAGGTCTAGATTCACAGACCCGGGACTGGACCGGTGCTTTCCATTGCAGCCGAGCCGTGGTCTGAAGCACTTTCACAGAACGCTCAAACCAGCAGCAGTAAATGACAGGTTTGGCCTTCACGCAGTTCCGCACCTTGCCCTGAAACCGGAAAGCCAGGAGGCTGGTGAGGGTCGTCTTGCCCCCAGAACACGCACCTGCCTGCGCTGCTGAAGGGCGGCCACCGCACCTTTTCGTAGCTTGGTTGTGGGAAGCCCAATGCGCCGATCCTCTGTGTTGTTGCCTTGAGGCTGGGCTGGAAGCGTCGCCAAATGTTTATGTTGCCGCTGAAATGGTGCGCCAGCAGTTCCAAATCTTTTGTGTACCCTTCATGCTTGATTAAAGGATCCCATTAATAGTGGAGGAAATGCTAATTGGTAATGTCTTTTGCCAGCCATTACAAGTCCAAGTGTTCTGTATAATCCACCGTTGATTAACTTAATGGAGGCTGATGTCGTGTTGTGGGAGAGAATATCTGAGCGACAACGCAGCCTCTGCTTCTTGGACTCTCCGCTGCCGGGCAATTAGTTGCCAAAAATGGCTTCAGTGTAAATGGAGTTCTCTGGTCAGAGTGAATGTAATGGACTTTCAGTTGTTCAGCCATCGCCCTGGTCAAGACAGGCAGACAGACAGACAGTGTGACGGTGGCCAGGTGTCTGCTGTCCCCCTGGAGTAGCCGGTTCGGGTCTTCATCCAAGCCTCACTGACCTTCCTTTCCTCTTCTCTCCTTGGCAGGTGACATCACACAGAAGGGCTATGAAAAGAAGAGGTCAAAGTTAATTGGGGCCTACTTGCCACAGCCTCCAGGTATGTACGCAAGTGCGCGGGAGTGTTGTGTGCCTTGATCATTAGGTGGGAAAATAAATGTGTACCGTGGATGACGTTACCTAGGGCAGAAAATAGCCTGTCACTGTTTTGCATTTATGTATATGTTCCATGCTCTACGGGTGCACTCCAAGTTGTTGTGCACAGATGTGTGTCTCCTTGTATAAGTGCACGATAGATGTGCTGTATGTACTTTCCTTGCATGTAAAATGTAACCGAATCGGTTTTGCGACAACAGTCTAAGGGCGCAGTCCTAACCCACTTTCCAGCCCTGACCTGGCTGTGCCGATGGGGCATGTTCTGCATTCTGCAACGGATGGTGTCACGGAGGCCTCCTCAAGGCAAGGGAATGTTTGTTCCCGTACCTGAGAGCCGCATTGCCCTTACCCTGGTGCTGGAAGGTTGGCTAGGACGGCGCCCTAAATAGCTAATGGAAAAAATGATCAGAGGTATACATCACTCTCCTACGCTTCAAACGGGATTTTCACCTGTAGATGCTGGAGGTGCATGGAAAACGAATGCTGCACCATTAAGCCGCAGCCCCTCCTTTTGTGCTGCTCAGCCCTTATCCTTCCTGCTGAGCTGGCCCCTAAGCGTTGCACTTGCCAAGGTGATTGACTGGAACGGGACTCCTCTGATGCTGGAGTCAGACAGGTGGTGGTTGTCACAGCAGCACAGCCACTGGGGTGGAGCAGTGAGTATTGCAAGAGAGGCCAAGGACCTGGGGCATTGTGGGGCCTGCAGCCCTTAGCTGTGCTGTTCAGCTGCCTCTCCCTTGGCCCGCTTGCAGGGTGTCTTGGTGCAAGGGACAGCCACTGTCGGGGAAAGAGGCGTGAGCTGGATGAACCGCTGGTCCCATCCGTGGTCATTGCCTTGTTCTTAAATCAAATGGTGATAGAAACAAATATTTGCGAGGAGGCATGGCCAGAGACAGACACACATGCAGGAGCCGAACCTGATCTTGCACACAAGGGTGCACTCGTCACCTTCCAAAATGCGAAAAACGGACTCGAAAATCTCCTCTTCCCAACCATCACACTGATGGTTTTGCCAGCTTAGAAGTCCACGGAGCTCCACAGTCCCACCTCGCTGGTGTCCAAGGCAGGGCAATGCAGAGAGCAGCTTTTACGACATCCAAGCGAACTGCAGTGTGGGCCTGTCCTGTCGTCCAGGCACAGACTTCCCCACCCCCACAGGGTCCGAGTGGGTCAGTGTGGGCTCGAGGCCTGGCCAGCCGTGTTAGGGCCGCTAGGCTGAGCGTGGCTTCTGGGCAGCCGGAAGGTGCCGCAGGGCAACGGTGGGCAGGGCAGCAAGCCAGGCATCGGGAGATGGGGAGGTGGGAGTGGCCAGGAGAACAGGGGACACGGGCAGCCAGGCTGAGAAGCCCACCGCCCACCTACGAAGGCCGTGGGGCTGAGGTCCTGAGGGGGCCTGGAAGGCAGACCTGCCTGGCTGAGGAGGAGGGGGAGGGCTAGTGTGGCTTGTTAACCCCGTCCTCCCCTGGACTCTGAGGCTTTGCCACCTGACCCAGGACACGTCTGCACCCACCCTGTGCAGCACGAGGAACGGTGTCTGGCACCCAGGGACCCTGGCCACATCGCCCAACGCACTGCCGAGTTCCCAGGAAAGCGGCAGGCTCCGGATCACAACTGCAGCACTTCCGGCCAAGACATCCGTTCCTGTGGGTCCCGGACAGATTGTCATTCTAAAAAGTGGGTCTGGGCGCTAAAAGGTTTGCGAACCACTGTTTCAATGGACAAAAGGCATTCCAGTATGGCCTGTTGTTTTAGCCCGTTAGCAGAACGAACAGATACTCAGCTGCAGCACGTTCCTCTGTGCGGCTAAGGCATCTTTCATGCTTTTGTTGGGCTGTTTGTTTTTTTCTACGTATGTCTTCAGTACTTTCCATGCAAAATTGGTGTTTTCATGTGATGGAAGACGTACGAAGCTTGACTCATACGAAAGGGGGGTTGCTGTTCCCCTCCTTGGTCTTCCGATGGGTAGAAAGTGGCAGAGTGATGGATGCCACCTTCTGTGGCTTCAGCATCAGAGTGCCCTCTTTTAGTCATTCCCTCCTTTCCCAAATCCTTTCCTTTTGGAGACATGCAAGCATTGATGAAGTTTGGCATTTGGCCTCACAGTCAATGGGGATGTGCCTATAATTAACAAGGGGGATGTTTGAAAAGCCACTGCCAAACCCTGCATGTCGCGGGTGGGGCCCCGTCCCGAGCGCCCCGAGCACCGGCCAGCCTCAGGGCGCTCCCCACTGCCCCAGCCCCCAGCCCCCTTGCTGCTGCTGGCTGGCGTGACGAACACCAGGGTTGGCAGGGTGGGAAACGGCCCGTGTGGCTCCGTCCTGTGGTGTGTCCGTGTCTGTGCGTGCGTGTGCGCCTGTGTGGGCTTGTGCACCTGTGTGCACCCGCCCCACTGCATGGGGGCGGAAGCTCCATCCGTTGCTGTAACAAATGTGAAAAAACTAAACGTGCTTTAATTAGTTTTTTTCAACTTGTTACAGCGGCGAATGGAGCTGCCGCTGTCCGGTGTAGACTGCAGCACAGTGAAGGGGCCGCGAGGAGGACGCTGCGCACTGGCAACATTGGGGTCTGTGACATCCGGGAAGCGGCCGCTAGAGAGCGCACAGCACCCCACAGCACCGCGGCAAACCGGCCTCTCTTTTACTTTCGTTTCGGTGAGCACAACAAATCTCCCTACATGTGTTTTTTATGCATCTCTTAAGAAAACGATCCCCTCCTAGAAGGCTGTCAAAACACGGCCAGTGACGAGGCTGCGCAGCGAAAGGCCTCCTGTGGCATCGCAGCCCCATGCAGCTTTTTTTGCATGCTTGCTGACGGCACCATCCCCGCCGGGGGGGGGGGGAGAACGATGAACAGGACCTCGTCTGACATCAGATTTGCAAGGCATGCGGAACAACGCGCACAGGTGTGTGCTGCCTCAGTTTGCAAGTGTGTATGTTCAAAGGGGGGGCAAAGGCTGCTTCTCCTGAGTGTCATGTGTGGGGGGCCTGGGGAGGAGGGGGCCGGCCAGCCGCAGCTGCGTGGGGGTCGCTGGAGCTTCTGCGTGACTGAGGAGGTGCTGGAAGCCCTCGGCCCAGGTGAGGCTGTGCGGTGACGTCCGCTGCCTGGAGGCCACAGAGCTGCTGCAATCGGAGAGGCAAAGGAGTCAAGGCGGAAGGCTGGGGGGGAGGGTTAGTTTCAGGCCTATGCGCTGCACAGTTCCTTGTGGGGGAGCAGGTGGGGGGGGGGAAACGCTCTGTTCTACAAGGTGCCAAGTTGAGTGCGAACTCCACACACCCCTCCCCATTGGCGAGTTCATCCCTTTTAATTTCATGGCTGGTTATGTCGGTGCGCATCCACACGCGTGCCACTTCAGCCGTGCGCCTGACGATTTCACACCCTCCTTCGTCAAGAAACAGGTCCAAGCTCCAGACTAGCTTGAAGTCACAGCCTGGCTGGGGAAGTGGCGCCTCCCCTTGCCCGCCAGTCACCCGGTCCTCCCTGGATCCCTGCGTGGTGATGCAGACGGCTGCATCCCGCAGTGGAGTCTCAGCGGCTGGAGGTCTGCTTGGGAGTAAGCCCCAGAAGCCGCTATGGGTCAGCTCGAACCTTTGCCAGCCGGGGTGCGAGTGCTGGGGAGGTGGATCAGGCCCGGAAAAGGGCTCAGGATTTGGTGTGCTGCTGATCCCGCCCCGTCCCAGACGTGCCCCACCCGCCTGCTCCCCACCCCCCCCTCCCCCCCACCCCCCACCGGCTCAGCCTCCGTAACTGTGGGCCTGAGGGATTAAGCCTCCCTAGGCCTGACGGAGAGAGACGGAGCTCTGCAGAGGAGAGGGTTGCTTTACCGTTGGGATGTGGAGCTGCGCGAGGGCCTGGACTAGCGGAGGGCAGCGGCGGCTGAGAGGCGGAAAGGCCCCCTCCGCTCTGCCACCAGGGTCCTGGGCGGCCCGAGTTGGCCTTTGGAGGCATCGGGAGGATTTCTGTCCCGCCTTCCCTCGGGCTGCCTTTGACATGGCAGGACCTGCTCCCGAGTAAGCACCGCGAGGACTGCAGGGTCGGCCTCTCCAATCTGCAGCGAGGCAGAAGTGGTGCTGCCCCGTTGTAAAGATGACGGGCGGCCCCGTCCTGTGCTGCGCTGGAGCAGGCGGGCTGGCGGTCCTGCGCCAAAGCCAGTGCAGCGGGGGGGGGGACTGAGGAGCCCCCCAACGGGCTCCTTGGATTTGCACCTGCCAACAAGCAGCTTCAGCCTTGTGGTGGCCATGGGGCTCCCTGGGCCGGCACACCCACTGGCCTGCCTCCCCCGGTCCGGCCCCCCCCCCGGCCCCCCCGAACCTCCCCTGCACCAGCCAAGTCCAGCTGGCCCAAGGGCGGCTCCCCCCCTGCGCTCCCAGGCCAGCACTGCGGCAATGTTGCGTCGGCGCTACGTCCACGCTAGGATGGTGCCCTGAGATAATGTGTGTGTGGAGTGCTTTCAAGATTCTAGAGAACTACATAAATGCCTTGTTTTGAAAGATAGTGCCCAGCCCCTTCCTGCTGAGCATGCAGAGCCACTCCACTTTAATGCATTCTCAGAAGTCCCTGTCCTGACTGAGAGAGGTCCTGCCTCGCTCCTGCCATTCCCGGAGAACCGTGGAAAGCAGAGCAGACAGGCACTCCGGGCTGCTGTTGAGGGCTTGGCTGGAAGGAGATCCTCCGTTAGAAGCCATGTAATCACGAGCCCTCCAGCCACGCCCAAGGGCCACATCAGACTGAAGTCCTGCACAGCTCCTCTGTGCAGATGTACACAGCAATGGTCCTGTAAATAAAAGAAACGACCACACAGAACCTCACCTGCGTGACTGCCCAGGCTGCCGAGTGTTGTGGGCCAGGCAGGTGACACGGCCTGGCTGGGGGTGGCTCCTGCGTGTCGTCTCTTGCTAGGATTTCCCTGGCCATACAAAAGTGTCTGCATACAAAAGGCTTAACTTTTCTGCTCTGTATTACTTGGAATGGTGTGAAGGATTGTACTATTTTTACATGGCTCCTAATAGAAGCCCGACTCCAGCTTTAATGTTTAACTAAAAATTGGGAACAAACCATGAATTGATATTTATATCTCCTAAAAGTGAACAAAGTACTGCAGGAATGGCTCCCGAAGTCAGTGTCCTGTCGTGACCTTTAACGAAGGCAGCAAATTGAGTTGGCTCAATGCCAGAGACGTGGTGCGTTTTTCCATCTTTCTTAGACTGACCGTTGCCAGAAAAGCACGCAGGAAGGAGAACCAGTTTCAAAAGGGAGAGCTGAGAATCCCATATTGACCGGCTGTTTTTGTAGCTCCCACTTCTTACCAGATTGTAAGAATTCATCAGGAGGACAAAAGGGTTGGGTACCGGGTGCAAGGGAGTGGCAACAGGACGCAAGCATCTTGTTGTCTCATGCCTCCATGGGGCACCTGGTGGGCCGCTGTGAGATACAGGATGCTGGACTAGATGGGCCTTTGGCCTGATCCAGTGGGGCTCTTCTTATGTTCTTAAGGGTTTGCTGGGCATTTTATTTTGCACTGTGTTGCGGTCTGTGCAGCCTTTTGTCACGTTCTTGGCCTGAAGTGACCTGCAGCCCCGCCCTGCGCTGCCCTCCTGCCCGCCCGGGTGCGCAGTGGGAGCCAGGCAGCTGCAGGAGGGGCGGACGCCGTCCCCTTTCCCCACAGCAAAGGGTTGGTTCGCCCACTCCGGGCAGCGAGGGGCTGGTGGTGCCACAGCTCTGGCAGTGCGAGCCGACCGCCTGCGCTGCACGTGCCTTGCAGCACGTTTTGCAACCCCAGTGCGGGCAGCATGCTCGTACCGCCTGCACTGACGGGCTCAGGATTGAGCCCCTAATTACACCCCACTATGTTTACCACAAATCTGGTGGGGCCCTCTGAGGAATGACCTGTGCAGGTGGGTCCTCCTTGTTTGCAGGTTGGGGTTGGGGACCTGCCGGGTTAATCCACTCTAGGCGCCACACCTGTGGTGGAGGACCCACAGAACCCATGACAGGGGCCTTGTCCCCATCACATCTGGGAGGCTTTCTGAGGACACATGCGCCCAGAAACCTCCCTTTTCTGAGGCCCATGGAGACCGTGCGCAGCCTCTGCTGGCCTCAGGAATGCCCCGGAGGTGTGGGGAGGGCACTTCCGGTTTTTGTGAAAACAGGAAGTGCCCTTCTGGTGCTTCCCTGGAGCATCCCGAGACCCACAGAGTCTGTCCTCGGCCTCTACAGGCCTCTGAAGGGTTCTGGACATGTTCAGCATCCCTGTTGATCCAGACCCTGGGATTTCATTTATCCGCGGGTTTTGGTATCCATGGGGAGTCCGGAAATGGATCCCCCATGGATCCTGGGGCGTGACCTATATTTGTATCCATCCATGCAAGACGTAGGGCAGGACATGAGGGCTTTCAGCTGCTTCCCAAATCTGGGCGAGAGAAAGGGGTGGGAGTCTCAGGCTGGTTTTTTGGAGCCCTTTTGGCCGGATCAGTTCTGAAAATAATCCCACAAAACTTGTGAAGTTGCTCAGAATTCTGCTAAGAGATATGCTGTTAGGGGCAGGAGGGGCTGCCCGCCCAGGTGCTGTCCCCCTCCCCGCATTGCCATTGAGCTGCGTTCCCAAACACCCCAGTCGGGGGGCTGGGAGCAAGCCAGACGGTTTGGCAGGAGTCTCCTCGCTCTCACGTGCAGGGATTAGAAGCTCAGGATAGCAGTGTCGGAGGGAGGTGGGGCAGCTACCTTCAGCGTCCCACGCAGGTTCCACACACCTTCTGGGTGGCATAATATGTATGCAGGTACAATACACACATGTGCAAAAAGAGCACGTTAAAAAAAAAAAACCCTGACTGGGAGAAGAGGCACAGAGGCAGTGCAACGGGCTAGCTCACGGCTCACCGGCTCCCTTGCCCGGGAGGACTCCTGAGAAGAGCAGGGGGCCCCTCTTTGCTTATCAATTGGGTCAGGCGATGGCAAACTGCACGCCACAGGGGTAGTGAAGCCCCCAGCATGCAATCCTGGGGCTGGGACCGGGCCCAGGCGGTGATGTGAGACTAGAATTATGGGAGTGAAGTGCTGACGGGGATCTAATTCGTAGGCCTAAAACAGAGCCGTCGCCTGCTCCCAGCTCCACCGCGTGACGCTGCTTGGGAAGAGCTGCTGCACTTGGGAAGAGCGCCGTTCGCCTGCGCTTATTTTTAACCGTTCGCCAGGATGGAGGCAAACCCGTCGTCCGTCCCGGCGCAGTTCGCTTATTTCACAGCCTGCCTTCCCTGTGCTGCATGGTAGCTGCTCCGAATGCTGTTTCTTCTGGAACAGCCAGTGCGACAGATAGAAGCTCACCGTCAGCGTTTCCCCCTTTCGGTCATCTACAGGGATTCGTTCTCTTTCCCGGGAGGAGTTGGGAAAAGTGGCAGCTGAAGGGAGCAGGCGGATTTCTTGCAGCCAATGGGGACGCTTTGCTGCCGAAAGGCGGGAGGACTGGATTTCGCTCTCCCGCACAGAGTCGACACAAGTGCCTCTGCCGTCTGCCACAGCAACCCTTCCTGCCCTGTCTGCATTAGGGTGGCGTGCCTGTAAATCCCCTTACTGGGGCTTGCAAAGGGCTGCCACTGCCTCTGCACTAGTTGGCACCCAGTGGTCAGTTCGGGCCATGACGAGACTTGCCGTGTAGTATGTATGTTTTGCACTTATTGCTCATCTCCTGTGGCTGCAAGATGTGTGTGTGTGGGGGGGGGCAGGGTCTCCCTTGATCCTACTGGGTGCTGTCATTCTCCTGTTATGACCCTGCCAGACCTCCCCCAATTCATGTAGGACAGTTGCCCTGGCATGGTTGCCCTCTTGAGTTGCTGCCTGCAGTATGAAGTGAAAGGGTGCAGGATTAGATGCAACCAGTGTGGGTGTCACACAGGGCAGGAATGCACCGCTCACTGAAGCAGCTGAGATGCTCAGCAGTGCCGCAGCTGGGGAGAGTGCGGCCGTGGGGATGCGGCTGCCCTAGCAAGGCTTTGCGGGGGGGGTGGATGCCCGGCCGTGTGACCCTCCCAGGTACCCGCACCTTCAGATCTGTGCTTGTGCGTCAGGCACCAGACTGTGTGTGAATGCCGCGGTGGGCGTTTGGGCCTGGCTGACTTGCCTCGGAGTAGGGCGTTGTAGGTCCAGCTGGATCATCCTGCGATGTGTCCTTCCGCCTCAGGGCCAGGGTTGGAGGTTTCAAATGACAGCAGGATCTTTATTGGAAGAATTTAATAGATGACTGTTTAGTCCGCCCGACTGCAAATTATGCCCGTCCCTGAGGTAAAGCAGGCTGTTTAGATAAATAAATGAGTGCACGGGATTTGCATAATTCAGGGGACGAGAGCCGCCCGGTCTGATTTGCCTCCCTCTTCCTTCTCCCTCTCGCAGGGGTGGACCAAGCCCTGCCACAGGAACGCCGGACGCCGGTGACCCCCTCCTCCTCCTCCCGCTACCACCGCCGCAGGTCCTCAGGGTCACGTGATGAGCGCTATCGGTCAGGTATGTGGGCAAGGCAAGAAATGTGGCGGGCGGAGGGGGAGTCTTCATGACTGCGCGTTTGAATGGAGATTGCGACTGCGTTCGTCTCGCCGCCTGAGCTGAAAAGAAGGGCGATGACCGTCTGATTTCATTTGCAGCCGATCCTGAGAGGACGCTCCAGAGGAAAAACAGGGAGCAAAATCCTACTGGAGGCGGAAGAAGACCTGCCCATCCTCGCAGGCTTGGGGGGGGTCTTGTTCTCCTTCCCCCGGGCTCTGGGATGGGCTTGGCCCAGCCTCCGGTTGTGCCTCCGTCTGTCCATTTGCGTGTTTCAAGTTCTGCCCCATCTCAGTTTTCCTCTCTTATTTGGGACACCCACACTGAGTTTGCTGATCCCCGAGACCTGATGGGGTCCAGATTCCCTTTCGTCCGATGCTGATTTCAGAACTAGTGGCTGTTTCTTGCTACAGTTCTCCTCCTCCCCAGCCTCCCTGTTCAGAAGAGGGAAATGGAAGGGCGTCAAAGCAGCTTCTCTCCCACTTGTCCTTTTTCTTTGGGCTTCTCAACAGGCTTGGTTGCTTTTTGCTGCTGCTGCTGCTACTCTGTCCTTTAGTTGGCTCTTGAGTGAGTGAGTGAGTGAGTGAGTGAGTGAGTGAGTGAGTGAGTGA